>JAFEMH010002842.1:0-308142 GCA_022495995.1 Adenophora triphylla var. japonica
TCATTTTAAAGAAATGTTACTGTTTCTGCAAGTAATTAAAAGATCTATTTTATTTAATGTGACACTAAGGTGGAGACAAGGATATTTATTTTATTTATTGTTTTGCAAAGTTAGACTCCTATTTCCTTATTCGATATTATATGACATGCTACCACTATTTCCATTAGTCAACTAGAATCAGTACTCACCACTGTAAAAAAAAAGTAAAAAAAAAAAAAAAAAAGAGACAAAACCATTTATCTAATGAATTTGAGTAAGCATCCTGTTAATAAGTTAATGTAAATGAATACCTTGCATTCCACCTCCCGCAATATTAAGCTTTTGGGATATAACAATTGCATTGTATAGTATGTTCAAGACAGAAGTAGAAGTATTTAAAAGAACACAATGACAGAAGTACATGATCCATGGGATGATTAATACTTCCTCTGTCCCATAACAAGGGTCCCATATTATTTTTTCGGGACGTCCCAAAAGAAGTGAATACTCCTCCATAGTGAGCCCAAACTTTGAATAATTGATTCATAAGCTATTGTTCCACAAACAATAACCTGAATATTACACAGAATAAGTGCCCCAAAGCTACAAGTATATATTGTGTATCGTTGGGTTTTGAATGTAGATGAAGGCAGATTTATAATCTGATTCCGTTTACAAAAAGTTAGCTGGCTACTTTTGTCTTATAGTTAGACCCTCTTATTTGGAAATGTATATTAATGCTATGATCCATCCAAAAGCATCTTTATTGGCATCCACTCACTGCATTCAGAATAGTCCTAGTTTTAATTTATGGGTATGGGAAGCCATGAATGAAAAGAGAGAAACAATGTCTGCTTTGACCTATTTGTCTGACCATGGTCTAGCATTAAACTAGTTTTAATTTGTTGAGTTAGTAAAATTTTATAATTTTACCTTTGTTACTTGTCCATGTTACATTTCCATTCCTTATGTGACTCTTTGAATCCCAGATAGACTCTGTAGCCGAAGAAGTTGAGAGACGGAAGTCTGCAAGTGATATGGTATAACCTTACAGGTTTTCTGTAACACTCTTTTGGTGATTTTTCATGTCATGTTGAAGTCTTTCCTTCTTCATGTCATCCTCTAATTCTAGTATGGACCGATTATTGTAGGTCTTTATTTATGGAGGGGTTGGCACATTGCATTCAGATGTTACAGTTGCAGGTGTCGCGAAAGCTTTTGGCGTCCGTTTGGTGAGTAGTACTTGCTTGTAAAATCCTTTCTTTGTCTTATCCTGTTATCCGCAACATAGCTACATACTCCCTCCGTCTCATTAAGATGTTCCTATTTGACTATTCAAACATTTTAGTGGTATATTATTCTTTCCATTATTATCTTTAATGAAAGTAAGAATTAGGCTAGTAGCAAATGACAATTAAAACATTTTAGTAGTATAGTTTAGGAAGTTCACTTATTTTAACCACTCAAAATTTGGAAATGAGACTTTTTTATTGGGGATAAAGAAAAAGTGAGAAAAAGTGAGAACATCTTTTATGTGACGGAGGGAATATATTTCTTGGCTTTTTATTTGATAAGGTACTCTCAAGCAGAATACATAGTTAATTTTTTCCCCATTGTTGCATCATTTAGTCCTCTACGTTAGTACTTATGGTTATTCAAGAAAGATGTTTGGGGTTTCCTCATACTCCCTCCGTCTTCCAAAATGAGATCTTCCCCTACTTTTTTCATTGTCAATATGAAGGTACTTTGAGCAATAATTTTAGGTTAATTTAGTTATCCTAATGAAAATCTAAAAATTGTTGTCGATAGTATTTATAATGGTATATCAATAACAAGTTACCCCCACTGTCCCATAATGAATGATAAAAAAAATCAAATTTGCTCTTGGTCAAGAGTAAATTTGAAAATTTTTTGGTCATTCATTTTGGGTCAGAGGTAGTATAAATTTTCATTAGGACAATTAAATTAACTTAAAATTATTGCTCTAAGTACCTTCGCATGAACATCAAAAAAAGTTGGAAGATCATTTCGGGACGGAGGGAGCAAGTTATTTGCAGCGTTGCAAGTCCTGTCTGTTACTCATTTTTTCAATTCATTTTATTTAGGCTCCCGATGAAGAATTTGAAGAATATCTTAGGCATCTCTATGGTGAAAAATGCACTGGGGACCGTAATGAGGTATAAATGATGCCAAAATTGATATTACATGGTATTGTATTTATTTATTGCCTTGCTTTCGAGTGGATATTAATTGAGCAGTGGATATCATCTGAGAATGGTACATACCAGAACATAGCTTGTCTGAGATAAAAGAAACTAGGACCCGAATGTAAAAATTACACTATTAGACTCAAGTTATGATTAGTTATTGTGTGAACATGTGATGGATATGAAGGATGTAGTCTGCATCATTTCTCTTGATCAAGAGCAAATTTGAAATTTTTTCGGAAATTCATTTTGGGACGGAGGGAGTAGTTTTTGTCTATATATGATTATGAAACCAATGTCAGGTTCATAACTTTGTATTCTATCAAAGACATGGATGTGGTCATTATTATTTTTTTTTTTGTGTGTGTGTGTGTGTGTGTGTTTGTTTGTGAGTGTGTGCGTGTCTGTTTGCTCGTATGATATCTTTTCAAGTCATAAGTTACAGAACTATTAATGGTTTAGAACTTCTCCATGGAGATTCATTCATGATTTTATCTTTAGTTATTTTACTTATTTTTCAGATGGCTCAGTTGCCAGAAGGCATCACAGAATTACTCCATCATGAAAAGCTGCAAGTTCCATTGGTACGTGTTTAAATACTGACATGCATGTTCAATTACTCATTTAATTTATAATTTAGAACTTCTCCACTGAGATTTCATCCATGATTATATACTCCCACTCCCACTTTTTTTGTTGTCACTTTGAATGAACTTTGAGCAATAATTTTAGGTTAATTTAATTATCCTAATGAAAATTTAAAAATACTTATTGATAATATTTATAATGGTACAACGGTAACAAGTTTTAGATATTCATTAGGATACTTAAATTAACTTAAAATTATTGTTCAATGTTCATTCAAAATAACAAAAAAAAGGAAGATCATTCTGGGATGGAGGAAGTATTAGTTAACTTATACTTGTGATTTAAGTTTCTTCTCTTTCCTCTACTAGATCATAGAGTATGAATGATGAACATGATCTGTTAAATGCATGTTTATGCATATATTTCACAAGGCGGAGGTCTTATAACTTAACCTCATTTGTTGGCTTCTATAGATAAAGTGTCAGAATGTGATCATTCTTACTGCTACCAACGTTGCTGAGTTGGACGGGGAATGGGATTGTCTGATTGAATTGACAACATCCAATGGCCTACTCACTCTGGCCGAACCATTTGTATCAAATCATTTCACGACCCCGCTTTCAGATGTATGTTTCTTTTAACTAACTTTTATCTTTTGATGCAAGAGTTAATAGAAATAAGAAAAAAATCTTCCTGCCTATTATAGTTTATACTCCCTCTGTCCCAAAATGAATGTCCACTTCTCTTTTTGGACAAAGTAAAGATATTCAACTTTTTAAAAATTTTAATAATTATGGTGCATGAAAATCTTTATTATCTACTTTTTAAACCTTTAGTTTTGCAAGTATATAATGGATGGTGAATTTTTTTTGGTAAAAAAATTAGGGATAAAGTTTTTTGCGAAAAGGTCATTCGTTTTGGGATAGAGGGAGTATATCATCTCTCTCTCTCTCTCTTTCTCCCTCTCTCTCTCTCTTAGTGTGTGTGTTTGTGTTGTGTTTGTGTTTGTGTTTATATACACACTATGTCTGCTGTCTCATCCAAGTTATCTATGGGTCTTGTTATGCAGTTAGAAGTTGCTCAACCTCTATCCAAGCTCTGTTTCCAGTTTCCAGACATTTATATAGGTATTAAACTTTCCAAGTTGTTTTTGCACAAGGCAAAGAAAAACATTGAAATTATTTTTACTTATTTGTGTCTCCATCTGTCAAATATTATAGGTTGTCATCGCAAATCCAGAAATGGGCCCCTCATAATCACCTTCAGAGGCAAGGTAACGAGCGTTTCTACTATGCCATCAAAATCATTTTAAACGTTCTTGAACCTTACATCACGTTCAACAGAATGTTTTCTTCTTTTTTTTTTTTTTTTTTTTTTTTTGTAAATAAGAAAATAAAATTGCATATACTATTTGCAGGACGAAGAGAGAATAAAAGCAGCAGCTGAAGCACTGGCTGACAAGTTCCCATCCGTAGTCAATCTAAAGTCAACTTAGATATGCGTCACCCAACGTGCTTATTGATTACCACACTCAGTTTTCATGTACAACAAGTGATGCATGGAGTACCGAAGACTTCAAAACGATGACAGGAGAAATCTGGTACTTGCAAATGGCAAGGTACAAGTATCTTTAGTGTATCAGAAAACAACATTATTATAATACTGACGAACTATTGGTTCTTAGGACGGCAGAAGATATCGACTAAGTTGATTATATACAGCTCTCTGTTTTCTGTTACGTTCATCTGGGGATTCTTTAGGGTTGTAAACGACATTAAGCGTCTCTAAACTCGATAAGACTATACTAGTATCTCTAGTTGTTCAATATATTGCTTTTAGTCAACTTGAGGATCACTCCCTTTTCGCTTATGAAAGTAACATTACTCTCCCTAAGTTTCGGAAAGACAATCTCTTTTGTTTTTTTTTTTTTTTTTAATTTGATTGAACTTTGACCGGGCTTCATATGAATACCCAAAGGTTCAAGGGCTTCATGGTCATTTCATATTTACTTTTTTTTTTATCAATGATAGTAATAGTGCTAACCCCTATCAAGCAATAGAAGGCTTGCTTGTATGCTTATTTTTGTATCTGAGGCTTATCTGGACATTAAAAAAACCACATTGGGTTTCTGCCGTTTGCCCAAAACAAAAAATAACCGGAAAATTGCAATTCGGTTACCTGTGTTTCTATCAGTTTTGCAATTTAGTTTTTAATATTGAAAAAGTTGCAAGTCGATTTCTAACATTGACATTTTGTTCTAAATTGGTATAAAAACTAACAAATTGTTAATTTTTTGACGGAGTTAAAGTCATGTGCCATGTAAATAACTTTTTAATGGGCATGCTAATCATTTCGCATGGAGAAAAGGAATAAATTATTCTTAACATTAAAATGATATAGCTTTATAACACTTGGTTAATGAAAAAAAAACATCCAAAAATATAAATTAATTAAAAAAACAAGTAAATTAGTGAGTGGTGGTGACTATGGTGCTAATAGTGGTAGTGGTTGGTGGTGTTGGGGTTGAAATAAATATGAAATGGCCATTATATCTCTTAAAAATTCAAGTGCATGACGTATGACTTGGATTTTGTCAAAAAATTAATATTTCGTTAATTTTTACATCAATTAACAACAAAATGTCAATGTTAGAAATCAGATTGCAACTTTTTCAATGTTGAAAGTCAAATAGCAATAATTACACAAACATAAATAACCAAATTACAATTTGCCCCAACTGAACAAAAAAGCTGAGATGAAATATTGTGTACTCCCTCCTATTCCCCAAAACGTTTATGCATTTGAGGCTTTTGTTGAATCTTGGCTATCACAAATATATGACAATTTAATTATGTTCATGAAATTCTAAAAATTCCTATTGATTCACCATTAATAATATTATCAACAACAACTTTTAGAATTTCAAGAACATGATTAATCTCTCATAAATTTGTGGTCAAAGTTCAACAAAAAAGTCAAATGAGACAAACATTTTGGGACGGAGGGAGTACTAATTTTGTGTACTACTGTTCTTATGGTTCCTATATTAGGAATTTAGGATTGACATTACGATGATGTAACGATGGATACTGATGAGAATTTGATACATTAATTCCCTATGAAAAAATCACTTTCGCTCAAGTTCTTGTTAAATCGAAATGATCGGTAAATTCTTATGCAATAGTGTATATAATACTGCATGCAATATTTTATAGAAATACTGCATGTAGTCTAAAGATATCTTAACTACGACCTTCGGCCTTTTACATGAGAAACATGAATAAACCTTGAGCTAAGTCGGGGATGTCACCGGCTATAAGCTTTCGGCGTGAGAGTTAGGGGCCGTTTGTGTTGTGAAATTGGGGGATCACCACATCCACTAGCTCATACTATGATAGCAAATGGAGGCTAAGAGAATAGAACGGCTGAACGATTTCGACAAGAAACAATTTTCGAAAGCCAAAGCTTTTCTTTTTCTATTTCATAAAATCAAAAAACTGCCTAAAAACATCAACCTAACAATGTTTAAATACTAATCTAAGAACATTCTAGAGCCCTATCAAAACCCTAATTAATCAATGATGAATTACAAAAATAACCCTAATAAATATTTTAATAAAACCCCACAAAGCTGAAGCCCCAAAAGCCCACAACGCTGAAGCCCCTTCTGATTTCCGCCGCTGCTGCTGATGTCGCTGATGCCCTGCTCGCTGCCGCCCAGGCGCCCGCCTGGGATCCACCGAGGCGCCCGCCCCAAGCCCAGAAGGTCTCCTCTGTTTGTTGCTGCTTGCTGCCTTTCTCATACTGTATCATCCTCCCCTCCTTAGAAAAGACTCGTCCTCGAGTCAATACCCTCGATAGGAACACCACTATAACCCGAAATATTCGAACTTCATCTGCAAAAGAAATTCTGTATCCTTGACGAACTTTAAACTTTAATGCCTTCGTTACAACATCCATCCAATCGGCCCATTGTGTTGAAACGAAATATTCAATGATCAATCTTTTGACAAACCAAGGAGCCAAACAATTTGCACAATCAATATCAAAGGGGTCTTTATAAGGCTGTTTAATTGCAAACTCGCACCTCAACTGGTTGTCAACAGTATCACCTGCAGCTTCAACTGAGAGAAAACCACTGTGGACGGGCGATTGATATTCAGGAACAGTAACAATAGGTTCAGAAAATTCAATTTCCGCACAAATGGTATAATCTGGTTTTGACATATCACAATTGCACTCATCATACATAGGTGGTTGTGACCAATCAACAAGTTTTTCATGACTTGAAGATTCGATAACAAGCCCCTCTTTAAACTCAACGGTATCAATCCCCAAATCAATTAAATCTCCAGGATTTGAATCAAACAGAGGGGGGTTTGACCAATCAACAAGGTTTTCCTCACTTGAAGATTCGACAAACAGACCCTTTTGACACCAACAAGATCCATCCAAAAATCATAGGAATCATTAGGAATAGCCTTACCTTCGACATCCGGAGTTTCGATCTTCATATCGCCTTCCCTCGAATGGTGAGTTGCATACCTATCATGAAGTCCATGATTTTGGCCGAGGGAATCCATCCCCTCTTGATAGTACTCCTTTTCCTCGGCTGGAACAACCGGATCTGAACCCCTCATCGCAAGAAGTCTTTCTCTGCGATCCAAGCGGATCTGGAGTATTTGAATCCGTCTTCGTACCTCTTCTATCTCGATATTGCGACGGCGTCGTCAGATCGACGGATATCTTCTTGGGGCTCCATTTGCCGCACGTTTGCTCCATCGACCACCATGTCCACCACGACCCACGCTTCCTCGTTCGGCCATTGATATGCGAACCGGAGCTTTGATACCAAATGATAGCAAATGGAGGCTAAGAGAATAGAACTACGAACGATTTCGACAAGAAACAATTTTCGAAAGCCAAAGCTTTTCTTTTTCTATTTCATAAAATCAAAAAACTGCCTAAAAACATCAACCTAACAATGTTTAAATACTAATCTAAGAACATTCTAGAGCCCTATCAAAACCCTAATTAATCAATGATGAATTACAAAAATAACCCTAATAAATATTTTAATAAAACCCCACAAAGCTGAAGCCCCAAAAGCCCACAACGCTGAAGCCCCTTCTGATTTCCGCCGCTGCTGCTGATGTCGCGATGCCACTCATTGCCGCGCCTGTGCGCCCGCCTGGGATCCACCGAGGCGCCCGCCCCAAGCCCAGAAGGTCTCCTCTGTTTGTTGCTGCTTGCTGCCTTTCTCATACTGTATCATACTAGCAGTCATCAACATGGAGAAAAAAATAAATCAACACATGATAATATGAAAGAACAAGAACACCGATAATTTGTTAACCCGGTTCACCACCACCCGTGGCTACATCCGGAGGCACCAAGCCAGGATATTACTATAATAATATATGAAGGATTACAACTTTACATATGCACTCACACAGATCTAGCATAGTAACTCTCTATGAGCAATCTCTCATATACATTATCTCACCTCCCCTAGAACGCACAAATAACACGGTCATGGCCGGGTTGTAGGATCGCCCCCATGGCTCTCCTAGGCCCCCGACCTCCCTTCCTAGACACTATTTTGTGGCTCCCTTTGATATCCTAACTTTCTCCTCTTGGGTACAAATATTATGGTGGTAGTCACAATGTATTTATAGAGATACAAAACCTACTCCTCATCAAAATCTAATTTACCCGGAGTCCTTGAGACGGAAGGAGTATAACTTTAATTAGGAATGCTAATATTAATTCCATATGTGGACTCCTTTCCAGAAATCCGTCCCCGACAGACTGTTCCTTTGGGCGGTCGCCCACCTCCTCTATGGGCGGTCGCCCACTTCAACAGTCCGCTCCGATTTTCTGCTCCTCCATGGTTTTGATCCTCTCTTTGATTTTGGCTCCAATCCCAACAATCTCCCACCTGGAGACATAAACCACCATTGTGACATGCTCCTATCATACTCCCACCTGAGAATGATCCACCGAATATTTTACACCACCATGTTGAGCCTCCACGCTCCTCCACCATGAGCCTCCACGCCCAAGTAATAAGGCGAGTTGAAACCAAGCGACGCTTCAACCTCTCCGTGTTAGATCCTTCTTGCCTCCCCAAATTAACTTCTACCTTGATTTATTTGCAAGACTAACTTCGCCTTCTCCCTCCTAGATCCACTCCCCTTGCAATGCTCCCCATGAAACTCGGACACACCTTGCTTCTTGCATTGTCTTCTTGTGGTCTTTTTTTCTCGCTCTGTTAGGTACTTGTATTTGTCTCCTTGCGGCCGCCTACACATTGTCACCTCTCCACCCTAACACACCGTTTATTGATGTCTCTCCCCTTTTTACACCAACAGGCCGGTCTCCAAGCCTCTTGCTCCTACCCGGAACGAAATTGATGCTGTCGGTAGAGTACAACATCCTCCTTACCCCTCATCCGTCGTTTGCGAGAAGTCCTCCTCTTCCCACGTGGTCTAACCGGCTTATACCACTCACCTTTGCAAGAAGAGATTGTATCAAAATAGGAAACAAAATCTGCTGCAGAAAAAAAACTCTCCCGACACGTGGGCGGTCGCCCACCACCCCATGGGCGGTCGCCCATGAAGAATTTCCCACGAGCCCAACCTTCTGTCCATGTGGGCGGTCGCCCACCACCACCATGGCCGGTCGCCCAGTACTCCAGAAGCTCCTCCGACTTAGACTCCTTTTCTTTCATATTTTTCTCCAACCACCTTGACTGCCCCATAAACCCTTGAACATCTCCAGATCTATCTTGATCTCTGCATCTCCAAAATTCCACCTCGAATTTCTGCAGATCTCAATAAGAAACAAACAAACTCTTCAGACTTCCTGATCTTCCGCACGATCGTGGACCTATTTGGCACGTGCCTTGCTTCAACCATAAACCCTAGAAGCTCTCAAATCCCTGCACGTCTTCCACACGAAGAATCTGCACGAAAAATCTGTTGTCTCTATTCTTTACCTTGGATCTCTCCTAGATCTCGAACCAAAGCTTTGATACCAGTTGTTGTGAAATTGGGGGGATCACCACATCCACTAGCCCATACTAGAAGTCATCAACATGGAGAAAAAAATAAATCAACACATGATAATATGAAAGAACAAGAACACCGATAATTTGTTAACTCGGTTCACCACCACCCGTGGCTACATCCGGAGGCACCAAGCCAGGATATTACTATAATAATATATGAAGGATTACAACTTTACATATGCACTCACACAGATTTAGCATAGTAACTCTCCATGAGCAATCTCTCATATACATTATCTCACCTCCCCTAGAACGCACAAATAACACGGTCATGGCCGGGTTGTAGGATCGCCCCCATGGCTCTCCTAGGCCCCCGACCTCCCTTCCTAGACACTATTTTGTGGCTCCCTTTGATATCCTAACTTTCTCCTCTTGGGTACAAATATTATGGTGGTAGTCACAATGTATTTATAGAGATACAAAACCTACTCCTGATCAAAATCTAATTTACCCGGAGTCCTTGAGACGGAAGGAGTATAACTTTAATTAGGAATGCTAATATTAATTCCATATGTGGACTCCTTTCCAGAAATCCGTCCCCGACTGCATCGTTCCTTTGGTGCATCGCCCACCTCCTCTATGGGCGGTCGCCCACTTCAACAGTCCGCTCCGATTTTCTGCTCCTCCATGGTTTTGATCCTCTCCTTGGTTTTGGCTCCAATCCCAACAGTTTGGTTCGCGGTAATTGGCCATTCCATGGCGGAATGGAATGGTCAATTCCGTTGACTTCATTCCTTCGCCGTGTTTGGTTCAAAATTTCCATTTCCCCGGAATGCTCAATTCATTGGCTTGATGAAATTTGCCATTCCCTCCATATATGGAAGGAATGGCCAATTTCCTTGACAATGGAATGAAAAAAAAAATTTATAACCAAAATACTCCTACCTACCCCCCACCCCCCACCCCCCCCCCACAATTTTTTTTTTGCATGCCCCCTGCCCTACCCCCCACCCCCCCCCACGAAATTTTTTTTACACCCCCTGCCCTACCCCCCCCCCCATCAAGCCCCCACCCCCCCCCCAAGAATATTTTTTTTGCATGCCCCCTGCCCTACCCCCTCCCCCCACGATTTTTTTATACCCCTTGCCCTCCCCCGCTCCCCCCATCAAGCCCCCACCCCCACGATTTTTTTATACCCCCTGCCCTACCCCCCATCCAGCCCCCACCCCACCCCCTACCCTACCCCCTCCCCCATGAATTTTTTATTTTTTATACCCCCCGCCCCCCCATCCAAATTTCCCCACCCCCACGATTTTTTTTTTTATACCCCCCGCCCTACCCCCTCTCCAGTCCCCCTACGATTTTTTTTATACCCCCCGCCCTACCCCCTCCTCACAAAAAAAAAAAATTTTTTTGCATACCCCCCGCCCTAACCCCCCACCCACCCCCCCCCCACCAATTTTTTTTTTTTTTTTAAAGAAGGGTAAATTGGTTATTTTATATGCTTTTATTTCATTTCTATAATTTGTATTTTCATACCAAACATGATTTGCCAAGGAATTGAATGACAATTTCATTCCATTCCGTGCCAATCAAACGGAGGAGTTTGATCAGTTTTTTTCCATTTCAATTCCTTCAGGAATTCAATTCCATTGATCATTCCATTCCTTCACTTTTTTTCCACCAAATCACACGCTTAGTGTTTGTTCATATGACAAGAATGCAATGGTGAGGTTATTCCAAGTAAAGTTAGAGAGAGGGGGGCTTACATTGCATGTGGAGGGAGTAAGTAAATATAATTGAGTAATGGTGAAGTTACTATCACTGTTGTTTTATACATGTCGTTTGGGGATTGGGAAAGTATCATATAGGATATCCCATTCGATTAATATTGAGATAAAGCCCAAAAAACGAGATGAACTTGGCTTTGCAACATGGACATGCAGGCAAGGTCATTTCAGTGGAGACATGACCAAATATAGGCAATATAATAATGTTGTGGGGTGAGCCTCCGGGCTAGAGATGATGCCCATCCGGTCCTGAACTAACGAATCGAAATTGGACTATCCAAAAATCGGTGCAAAATTGGAATCGCCTTTAAATCGGATCCGGCAATTACTTGATCTGATTAAGGTTCATTTTTTTCAAAATTGGTGAACCGGAACCGTGAACCGAAATCGGTGATTCACGGTTCAAAGTTTAAAAAATATATCAAAAAACATAAATAAAAAACAATTTTTTTTTTTACAAGTTACAAAGTTTAAATTTTTTTTATTTAAATTGATAACAAGTAAAAAACAAAAAATATATATATACAAAATTTATTACAATTTACAAAGTTTAAAAAGTATATCAAAAAACATAACAAATAAAAAACTTTTTTTTTTTTTTTGAAAATCACGGTTCAAAACCGAAACCGAAACCGTACGGACGGTTCGGAACCGTGAACCGTAACCGTCTATATCCGGTCCTGTTACGATTCAAGGCAAACCGGTTGATTGAATCGCCGGTTCAGGTTCAGAATCGAAATCGCCGATCCAAATCGGATGAGCATCTCTAATCCAGGCTGGAGAGATATCTCTGACGTCAACGTCCATTCTAGTGATTTTAACGAGGTGCTCTTATGACAAGATTCTCGTACGGTGATATGCTATCTGATGAGCTTCTAGCCGTAGATACTCTTTGACGAGCTGTGAGAGGCGAGATGATCTCTAACAAGCTGTTATTGACGACGTAATTCTCCTTTAACGAGTATTTTATAAAATAGATACCGGTAAGCTATTCCAGGTGAGACACGTTCGAGCTTGGGCTTGATTGACATTTGTTGGACCACCTTGGTGTATTTAGGCTTAATTATTTGGTTATTACGATTAATCATGATATAAATGATTATCCGGAAATGTTACACCAATGGTTCAAAAATAATAGAAAAAATATTGTTGCAACTGGCAACGTTTATGTATTCATTAGATTGGATAACGTGACATTTAAAATGAATGATAATACTGTTGAAATAATAAAATAAATTTTAGGTTAAATATGTGACATAATTTTCTCTCTAAAATATGAGAGGCGAAAATCCTAATTATGAAAATCCTTTGTCGATGGATCTAGCAGTACAAGAAGTTCATGACTTCATTCGTGTGTGGATATCATTAGAGGGTAGTCGTTCGCAAGAGCAGCACATACAATTCCACAATTTAGAAATCGTTATCTGCATTTCAAGGATTTGTAATCGTTATCATTTATATTGAAATAATTGTATTGCATGGATCTTTGTGTGGGATTTCGAGTTTTATTTTTCTCCCGCATTTTGTATATCGAAACGCTACTTGATGGTGGTGGCTTGAGGTATTAGCTGGTGGTGGTAGTGGATGGTGGTAATGGTAGGGGTGGTTATGGGTAAAAGTGGTGGCGGTGAAGGTGGGTGTTGGTGGTGGGTAGTGACAGTGGTAATTGGCGGTGACAAGTGATGGTGGGTGGAAGTGGTAGGGTGGTGAGTGGTAGATGCTGGTTTCTCACTTGGGTGGTAAGCCCTAAAATAATTAAATTTCAATAGTCTATAACTATATAAAGGCTGAAGTGAAAAGTACTTCAACACATTTCCCATTTTTCCGTTTAAATCAGAACCTAGACTATATAATGGCTCAAGTGCATAGAGCACTTGAGCTCACTCATTTTTCTTCCAAAACTTGCACCTAGACAAAATAGAGATCAAGTACATTTTCAAGCTTTCATTGAATACCTTCATTGAATGAAGCACCCTCATTAATATGCATATTTATAACTATTTGTCAAGTTTAATTAAAAAATGAACCCAATTAACAAAAATTGAAAATGAAACTTCAATTTCGATCAGTTTGTATTTACATCACATTTTAATGTTCATAATTTTATACCAAGATAATTGTTTAAAATCCTAATTTACTTGGAAATAGTTTTTGCTCGTGCATTTAACTTAACACACGAATGTAACACTAGTTTTTAATAATTATTGAAAGTAATGAAGCGGGGGTTAGGTGGAGCGAGTTTGGGTAATGGTTTTCAATGGAAGAGGCTTTGGGAAATGGTACAAGCTCTTAATGGATTTGGATTCGCTCAAACCTTAACATTTACTTTTTTTTTTTTTATTACTCAGGTTCCGAGCTTCGTCGGACTAATCCTGAACCATCAGGTATCGGTCTCTCAGTATGTCGGCGGAGGTAAATCGCGGGATATGTCCTATGCAGCCAGCTGGGTTATACTCCTGGCCCCAAGGGAGCCCTCCTACAAGACATTAACACTCTTACAACACCAATTGGCTGCTCCAGCTGCTCCTGTCGAAATTCGAACTCCCCACGATGAGGGGGCTCCTAAAGACCCTGAAAGCCATGATATAAATTAAACCACAAGGATTCCCCCAAAAAGAATCGAACACACGACCTCCCTGAAAAAAAGCCGCTAAGATACCACAAGGTCAAGGCCCATTATTAGGTAACCTTAACATTTACTTCTTCCTTCAAGCAAGTGACTTTAGAGTATCCACGATGAAAGGTTTTTGTGAATTTCAAAATGTTGCAGCATTACTTAGTTGCATCGCAAAGACATGTAAAAAGTGTGTTACACAATATAAAAAATATGTTATACAATATTTAAAAAATAAGATTTTTTACATTCTTGGTGTAAGTTTTTACGCATAACTAAAAATTTCAAATCACATTTTAGTATAAAGTATAAAAATGTGTTTTAATATTCATTAAAAGTGAACATACCAAAAGTGTCGAGCTGGGTCAAGCAAATAAAGTCCAACTCTCAAAGCAACTATTGCCTCGGCATATCCAATAGGCTAGGCCCAATCAGTACCTGACCCAAGGCCCATCTCATGCATCAGTCGACTAAGTTTATTGTTCGACCTACAAAGGTCCCGACCTAACTTAGTCCGACTTTATGATCCAAACTCTAATACGGGTACGATCAATGCTCTACCCGCCAGTCAGGTCGACCCTTCTTCAAATGGCGACCTCGACCTAATCCTCAAGTATCGAGCTAACTAATGTGGACGCACGTGGGACAATTCTTTCCATAACCGCATCCCTATAAATCAGGGACCATTACCGGCACGTTCACATTACTGGTAACTGCCACTAAAATCACGGAGCTCACGTAGCACTACCAAATATACGACGGTCTTCACCTATAAATACATCATCACAACCAACGGTGAAAGGTAACTGCAATTTTGCTATTTGAATATACTTTGTTCAATACATTTAGCTCTTCAATCATCAAATACTTACTCTCACGCCCGAGGGTCTAAGCCGGAGACACATCCGGCTAGTCGTGGGTTCTGATTTCAGGTCAAGGAGCCAGGTGATCAGTCCTGCCACGTGGAGGAAGATTGATAAGCACTTTTCTTGCGGCATCAGTTTGGTTCCATTGCCGGGAAGTGTGCTTAAGCTTGACCTCGAAACTTTTCTCAACCTACAATAATGGTAACCCCAGACGGGCATGTCTCAGACGCTTCTGAAGAATTCAATGAAGTGAATGTCAACACTAACACCAATGCTAATACCAATGCAAATGCTGAAAACACCAACCTACCTCCTCCCCCACCAAATCGCCCTCATGGTAGAGCAACACGCTCTACCAGTGTTGCTGATGGCAGAGGATTGCCCGATACGAGAAGAGGGAAACGACACATGGAGGGACAAGGAGTTCCACCTCCTCCTAAGCGCCCAACTGCTCAGTTGAATGTTGGAAATAGGGCAGGTCCCTCCTCCAACCCATTGAGTAGAAAGGAAATGCTATTGGAGCGAGCACATATTCTAGCTGAATTATTGGCCATGGAGGAGGCCGAGCAGGCGGATAGAAGGTCAGAGAGGGTGGCTCCCTCTCAAATTTCAAACAGGGAACAGGCCAGGAGTGCTAGGCCTAATGAAGCCGTGGGACAGAACGGCGATAACAGGGTAGTGCAACGGGTTCCATCCCTCATTCATGTGCCAAGCAACGACCTAAGGGCTAGCCTCACCAGGAACAGGGAACAGGAGGCTCAATCAGATTTGAGGACACATTTAGAGGCCAATAGAAGCCGACGTGGTTCGCCTGCCAGGACACAAAGATCACAGTCTCATAGGGACAGGAATGGGCGCAGGTCGCCTATAAGGGATGAAAGGCGCATGTCGCCATCCGGAGATCATAGGCGCAGGTCGCCTCTCAGAGATGAAAGACGCAGGTCGCCACTAAGAGGTGACAGACATAGATCGCTAATTCGATCAGAAAGGGCTCCTTCTCACAGAGATAGGAGAAGCAGGCAGGTAACTCCCCCCAGAAGTGAGGGTCAGAGGTCGAACGTCGTTCCCCCTGCAGGAGATGACAGACCCGACACTAGGGAATGGTTGTTGATGAAAAAGAAGTTCGAACAATGGGATGAGGAGAAGAAAAAGGATTCTGGAAAGGTCGAACGAATTGACTTTGCTCTTCGACCCTTATCCAAGGACCTGATTGACAGTCGACCTCCTGCTGGTTTTAGATTGCCCCTCCTAGAAAAGTACTCGGGGGCCACCAACGCAAAAAGCCATGTAGCACACCTAGAAGCTACCATGTGTTTTGTCGCCAATGAGGACGACAATATGTGCAAAGCCCTCATAAGCACACTCACTGAGCAAATTCTAACTTGGTTCAACAGCCTTGGGTACTGGGTAGCATCTCCTCCTGGATGAGTCTGAGGACAAAATTCCTTGAGCATTTCTCAACTGCTGGAGCTCGAAAGGTGACTGTCACCGACTTAAACAACTTGGTGCAAGGGAAGAATGAAAGCTCCATGAGCTACTACACCAAGTTTAAAGAAATGGTTGACAAGATTGAGGAGGATCTCACTAACAGGGAGGTGATCAATTGCTTCCGGAGTGGCATTTCCTCGAAAGACATGGATTATGAACTAACGGTTCGTACTGTCACCACTCGACATGAGTTGTTTGAGAAGTCTTACAATGTGGCATTAGCCGAGGAAAGGAAAGAAAAGAAGAATGGGAAAGGTCCCAAGGGTGAGGTCGCTGACGACAAGAAAGACTCAGCCAAAAATGGAGGAAACAACAAAAATGGTAAGAACAGGACAAGCGGCGACAGAAAGTGCTCGAAGTTTTCACTCCCCGACGGTGAGTCGAACGTAGATAATGAATGCGGTCGAGTTGGCCCCACCTCGCCCTACGAACCCTGTGCAACAAGTTCAGAGAGACAATAGCAAGTACCGTGATTACCACAAAGACACGGTCATCTTACGGAGGATTGCTTGGGATTGAAGCGTATCATCCAAAGAATGGTCGACTGTGGAAGGCTCAACGCATATGTGAAAAGGCCTCAAGTGGTGGAGGCGAGCGTGACAAAGGGTGGACAAAGAAGGACCAAGGCAACCTAGGTTAAATTTGGGGGTCATTACAGAGCAAAGCTAGCAACACACCCTATCAAGCATAAAATCTTTTCAAAGCCAATAAAGCCCCACATGTGCCTCCCAAGGAGAGATGTCGTGGATGAGATGATCGCCTTCTACCCCCATGAACCGGCAACTAATATGGCGGCTAGGGAGCAAGTTCTCGTCATCCCAGTCTAATCGACGGATGCACGATGAGCGTGTAATCTTAGTCGACACGGGGCTCTGCAAAGACATCTTGTTTTACAAGACATTCCAGAGATGGGCCTTTCTAACGAGCGGCTCGAAAGATACGATGGCGTATTGGAAGGTTTCACCAACCATCGAGCCGATGCCAAGGCCGTATTGAGCTTGACGTCGACCTAGGCCAATACCCCACAGGTCGTATCGAAGGTACAATTTATTGTGATAGATGTAAACGTGACTATGCTTTGCTATACTGTATTCCAGTCGTCGCACTTGGAATAGTGGCATCAATCCCCACCAACGAGTCAAGTTTCCTACACTGGGAGTAGCCGCTGTGTACAAGGCACGGCCTCGAGCCTACTCGGATCATGTTCTTCGAGAAAGAAAGAAGAGGGAACTAGAGATGAGACGGCAGATGGTTACTTAAAGCCGTCCCGATGGCCACCAAAACTACCCGCCTATCTACGATCACCGATGTGGAGGAGTCAACCTATCGCTCAAGTGACGAGGTTATGGTTGAGTCGACACGTCACTCCGAAGTCACAACGGTCGATCCAGACGTAGTTATGGTCGACCAAGTCATCATAGGCGACCTATGCCTCCAGATCGACAATAACTCTGGGGCCACCACCACCAGCCGAGGTCGCAGATAAGCCGGATGATATGATAGCCGAAGAAGCTCCACACCCGGGGCCGAGGAGAGACAAAGGGTCGAGAGATCATCGTTGAGACCCTGCAGTTCAGAGATGGTCCAGAGCTGGAGGCCGTGGACGAGCTAGAGTCAGTAATCACCAACCCTTCCTACCCCGACCAAAAGATTCAGATTGGGAAACAATTGTCTACTGAAGAAAGGCTAGAAATCATTGAGCTTCTCAAAGAGAGTAATGATGTCTTCGCATGGCGAGTAGAAGATATGAGGGGAATCAAGGAAGAGGTCGCCGTTCATAGGCTTGAGGTCAACCCGACTATAAAGCCCAGAACCCAGAAATTGAGAAGCTTTGCTCGTGATAAGGAGGAGGCCATAAAAGCTGAGGTACAAAAACTTTTGAGTGCAGGTATAATTAAAGAGTCCACTCATATAACCTGGTTGGCCAATGTGGTGATGGTGAAGAAGTCAAATGGCAAATGGAGGATGTGTGTCGACTTCACCACTCTAAACCTTGCCTGCCCAAAGGACAGCTATCCTCTTCCTAGAATCGACAAACTTGTTGATTCCATTGCTGGCCACTCTACCCTTAGCTTCCTGGATGCTTACTCGGGTTACCACCAGATAAAGATGCACGAGGATGACATTTTGAAAACAGCTTTCCAAGCGGCTGGAGGTATCTACTGCTATAACATGATGCCATTTGGATTGAAGAACGCAGGGGCGACTTATCAAAGAATGGTGAACAAGGTCTTTGCCTCACAGATTGGCCGAAACATGGAAGCCTACGTTGACGACATGGTCATCAAAACAAAGACTGGACGTCACGTAGTCGACCTAAAGGAAACGTTCGCCAATTTGAGAGCAAACGACATGAAGCTCAATCCTAGCAAGTGTGTCTTTGGTGTAGCAGCTGGCAAGTTCCTTCGATTTATGGTGTCTCAGCAAGGCATAGAGGCTAACCCGGAGAAGATCAAGGCTCTAGTCGACATGAAGGAGCCGACCAGCGTAAAGGAGATGCAGCGACTTAACGGCAGGGTGGCAGCCCTAGGTCATTTTATAGCCAAGTCGGCTGAAAGGTCTCTCCCCTTCTTTAAATCATTGAGGGGGACGAAAAACTTTGAATGGACGGCCGAATGTCATTCGTCGTTCCAACAACTCAAAGAGTACCTTGCTACTCCTCCCCTATTGAGCAGTCCGATCACTGGTGAGACCTTGTTCGTGTATCTATCTGTGGGAGACAAGTCAAGAGTGCCAGCCTTGGTTAGAGAAGAAGAAGGTCATCGTAAAACCACAGACTACGTCAAAGAAAGCCTTATCAGATGTAGAGGGCAGATACTACAACGCTGAGAAGGTCGCTTATGCTCTAGTCGTAGCTTCAAGGAAGCTGCGAGTTTATTTCTTGGCTCATCCCATCGTGCTGCTCACGAATGCACCCTTAAGAAAGATTCTTCTTAAACCAGAGAGTTCAGGTCGCTTACTCAATTGGTCAATTGCCCTCACGGAATTTGACATCGAGTATCGACCTCGAAAGGCATTGAAAGCTCAAGCTCTTGCAGATTTCTTGGTCGAGCTGACGTTCACCAAGGAAGATAGTGAGGTGCGAGCTCAGAAGGAAAAAGTCAAAGGGAAAGAGCCAGAGTCCCAAGTCGTCACTAACCTACCCGACGATTGCTGGAGGGTCTACTCAGATGGGTCAGCCACCAAAAGTGTTAGTGGAGCTGGAATTGTTTTGATTGAGCCAGAGTCTGGGACCGTGTACGAGGAATCACTAAGGTTCAAGTTCGATGCATCCAACAATCAGGCGGAGTATGAAGCCCTGGTGGCAGCCATAGAGTATGCCAAGTGCTTTGGGGCGACTAAAATCATGGCATACTGTGATTCCCAATTAATAGTCAACCAGGCTAGAGGCGAATACGAGGTACTTAGTTCCACCCTGATCAAATACTGCGACCTGGTGAAAGAATTGATAAAAGACTTAGAATTCTGGGAGATCCAAAGGATTGGTCGAGAAGACAATGAGTTAGCTGACTTACTCTCAAAGCTAGCTACATCAGACGAGCCACATGAGGAGCCCATCTATTACCTTGAGAGCCCAGCTTATGAAAGGTTCAAAATCCAGTGCATTGAAGATCCCTCAAGAAATTGGGTTTATGAGAAATGCTGGATCGAAGAAATGAAGGCGTACATAGAAAGTGGCGAGCTGCCTGATGACGAGAAGAAAGCTCGAGCTATCAAAAAGAAAGCTCCGAGGTACGTTATTCAAGGAGGTGAGCTATTCAGAAGATCCTACACTCGACCACTATTGAAGTGTATCCACCCTCGAGAGATCACTACGCTGATGCACGAAGTACACAGTGGGATTTGTGGTGGACACCCGGGGGCCAGGACTCTAGCCGACAAGTTGATCACTTTGGGGTACTACTGGCCACACATGAGAGCAGACACCCATGACTTTGTGCAACAGTGTGACCAATGCCAAAGGTTTTCCAACCTACCTCATCTTCCTACGACTGAGCAAACCCCCGTGATTGCAGCTTGGCCTTTCGACATGTGGGGCGTCGACTTAATTGGACCCTTCCCACCCGCCCGGGGAAATTGTAAGTACGCAATCGTGGCAATTGATTACTTTACCAAGTGGGTTGAATCCAAGCCGCTAGCTCGCATCACAGAGGAAAACGCCATCAACTTCATTCATGATTTCATCTGGTATCGATTTGGTTTTCCTCGAGCTATAGTTTCTGACAACGGCCTACAATTCTCCCAAACCTTCGAAGCAGAGATGAATCGAGTAGGGATCAAGCATTGGAAATCTTCTGTCGTCTACCCCTAAGGTAATGGGCAAGTCAAGCAAGAATAAACTTGTCCTATCCTCACTCAAGACGGTCTCGTAGGTCGACGCAACAACCGGTTGGGACGAACTCCCCGCTCTTTGGGCGCTTCGCACAACCACTTCTGGGGCCTATGGGAAACCCCATTCGCTCTCACATATGGATCAGAGGCCATGGCACCTGCTGAGCTCAGATTTCCTACGGCCAGAGTAACTTTCTTTGATCAAGAACAGAATGACACCAACAGATTGATCGACCTGGATTTGATCGACGAGAAGCGAGACATGGCTTACCTTCGGATGGTCAACTACAAACAGTGAACTAAAAGTTACCACGACAAGAAAGTGAAAGCCAGGTCATTCCAAGTCGGAGATCACGTGCTGAGAAAGATCGAAGCAACAGGGAGAAGGACCCAACAGAACAAGTTATCTCCTAATTGGGAAGGTCCTTACATAGTTACTCGAGTCGTCAAAGAAGGAACTTACATGATAGCTCATCCAGATGGTGAAGAGTTGAAGCATCCATGGCACGCTACTCACCTCATCAAGTACTACTTCTGAAGGTTCAGGTCTATTACTCAGTTCAAGGTTAAAGCAATTCCAAAGATTGAAATTTGTCACATTTCTAGCTTTCCATTGATGTAAACGTTTCCCTACTTCAATAAAAAGAGCATTTTATTCGACCAAACATTGTGTTACACTAACACCAACAAGCTCGACTCTTAGTCAGCTTCGTTTCAACAAGCTCGATTCTTAATCAGCTTCGTTCCATTAACAAAGCTCGACTCTTAGTCAGCTTCGTTTCAACAAGCTCGATTCTTAATCAGCTTCGTTCCATTAACAAAGCTCGACTCTTAGTCAGCTTAACTTTAACAAGCTTGATTCTTAATCAGCTCTGTTTATTTAACAAGTCCGACTCTTAGTCGACTTCGTTCTAACAAACTCGACTCTTAGTCAGTCTGTTCTAATTAGCTCGATTCTCAATCAGCTTTATCCCTTAAAACAAGTCCGATCTAGGGTTGACTTCGTTCTAATAAGCTCGACCCTTGGTCAGCTTTAATAGTTTGAGCAGGTTCAACTCATAGTCAATCTCGTTCACGAAAAGTTATACAAGTCTGAGGTCAACTGAATCAGTAAAGATCAAGTCGACCCTAGGCTTAAGTTGACTCATTCATCCTATTATATCTAGCTCGACACCTACATGTAGACATCAAAAGCATACAATAAAGGGAGGTCAGCTACGATTGGATATAAATAAGTCTCCCAAAGGCGGGCCAAAACTTATACAAAACGGAAGTTATGATGTCTCATGCCTCCCAAAAACAGGGCCAAGGCATTTAAATATCTAACAAGACAAAAAGCAAAATTGTTTTGGGACTTGTTTCGTTACATCATCAACATAAAAACGACCTAAGCATCCTGGCCAGCCTCAGCTTGATCATCATTAACAGCTCGACCTTCCCCATCATCTTCTTGCTTCTGGGGGCCTATGGGTTTACCCGACTCTGAGTATACTTGCTGATCAGGTTCTTCCTCCATAGTCGCGGCGTCTTCAAGCTCTTGTAAAACAACATCAAAATTCCTCTCGGCAATTGGGGGAGCTTCCAACTTCTCACGCCTTCCGCCCTCTTGGTCTTCCCCCCGGGCGATGAATGCCAAATCATTCTCAAGATAGGGAACAATTGAGTGTCCACCACGGGCCGACATGTCATATTGGGCTTCAGAAAACCAACGAGCTAATTGCTCGAGGGTGACTTCAGCAGTTGGATCCACCAAAGCCCGACGCGCTATATGACGTTTACCCACCTCCACAAAGTCCTGGGCCTTGGTGACAATAGCATTATAAAACTCATCCCCATCCTTGAACTTCTCCACAGCATCAGGGCCAGCCTTCTCTAGATCCTCCTTCCATTTAGCTCGAGCAGCGTTATGCTCTTCGTTAAGATCTGCCAAAAAGGAATCTTTTTCTTTGAGGAGTTTGGAGACAGTGGCGAGCTCGACCTTTGTCTTCTCGTGAGCAAGACGTTCAGCATCTCTTTCTGAGGTCACTTCTCCAACTTTGGCCTTAGCCGCTTCCAGATCTTCCCAAGCTTTCTTCTTCACCATCTCCAAGGCCTCATATGAGTTATCCAGGTCGTTGTACTTTTCCTTCATATCAGCCAACTCCTGTGCCTTCTTGGAGTAATCATGCAAGGCCTGCCTCTCCCTTTCAATGGACGCCCTCCAAGAGCTCTTCACTTGCTCGACCATGGTGAGATTCTACATTTAAAGGAAACCAGGGAAGTGTTAGCTCGTAAGTCAAGTTGATTAACTAAAAGAACAAGCGACTAGACAGAAAGGGAAAGTAAAAAATCACCTCGCAATGCACCATCCCAGAGCGAGATGAGAATTCTTCAGGGGTGATCCCCTTATCAGCAAAATGAGCTAGGAGGTCGACATCAATGGCCCTCCTGACCACGACCTGGCCCAAGCTCATGTCTGGATAGCGGCGGATCAAGCTGTTGACTCCTATGAGAGGAGGGACATCGCTCAATCTCTTCATCTGGTCCTCTAGAGACTCTTGGTTGGGGCGAGAAGAAGCAGGTGGAGGAAGTTGGTTTGAAGAAACGGACTTTCCCCTTTCAGATCTTGACCTCTTCTTCGTACTCAGAGGTTGATCATCAGAATCCATCTCCACATCATCATCTTCAACATTTACAACATTCAAGGGGCTGGCCCCTGCTATCCCAGCTCCAGAGGTCGCTACATTAGCCTCCTGAGTCGGGTCAGAACTCAAACTTGGTCTAGCTGACCTGTTGGACTCGTCACCCCCTTCATTAACGTCCATTGACTGAGTAACACTCTGTAGAGGGTCTTCCAGCTCGACATCTTCCATTGGAATCATCCCAGCAACATCCTTTGGAAGTAGGTTATTCCTTGCGGCAGCCTCCCTCTCCCTGCTTGCTCTAGCATTGGTGGCCCCATGAGATCTCTTGGCCTTCTTCTTGTCTGATACTCCCACTATACGAACCATAGCTGCCTCTTGATCGGGAGTTAAGACTGCACAACATCAAGGCAATCAAGTGTTAACTCGGCAATTCAAAACAGTTCTATGTACGAGCTAAACAGTTCTACATACGAGCAAGTAATTGACGAGTTAAAAGATACAATTCAAAACAGTTCTATGTACGAGTTAAATAGTTCTACATACGAGCAGGTAATTGACGAGTTAAGAGCTGTATATGCAGATCGAAATAATTCCACATGCCAACAAAAAATCATATGTGCGAGTCAACAATGGACGAGCTAAGGAATAAAGGCAAGTAAACCCTTACCACCAATGTGTTCTCCATTGTCTTTGCAATAGTTGGCCTTCTTCTGACAAAATTGGCAGTTCTCCTCTAATCTACCCAAGGAATGCGTAACCCAATCAGGGTATACTTGGCCCCTCATTACTGGGACAAGAGGCTCCACAACCCCATCTCCAGGCATTATCCCAGCTTGGATATAGTTGTATTTGGTTGTCCCCAATGACTCCCAGCTGATGGGTCCCTTCTCTACCAATGAACACAGTTTCCTATACAAAGTTGTATGCCAAGGAGGCTCCCAATAATTTTCCTCACTAATGACATCAGACTCGCTATTGGGCAAGGGAAACTCCCATCCCAGCCTACTCTCTACCACAACCACATGTGAATTCCAGCCACTATGCTTGTTGGGAAGATTGACAAACAGTTTTGGAGAATTGGGTTTAGAGGGGGTACTGATTCCCCAATCAGCCTTATCGAGCTTAGCACCAAAAAACTCCTTGAAAACTCTCATACAGGGCTCATGACCTAGAAATCTACATACCATTGCAAAACATACTAGTACTCTACAGGTGTTAGCCCCAAGCTGAAGAGGGAGAGCATCCATGCACTCAAGAAACTCATTGATGAAGGGATCCAATGGCAACCTCAAACCAGCCTCAAACTGCCCATAAAAGAAAGCCACCCTAGTGGCATCTGTAGTGAAGGTAGTACGATATTTGGCCATGAAATCTACCTTACTGAGGATGGTCACCCTATAGTCTGTCCTACTTACTCCACAAAAATCATAGATCATGGCATAACGGGACTCAAAATTTTTCTTTCCCCGAAGAGGTCTTTGAGGCACATAACCCCTCTCGTTTTTCCCGGTACAACAAACAGACCCAAATGCATCCACAATACGGGGGCGGAAGAAGTTGAAGCCGTAGCCCCTCCTTGAGCCGCCATATCGTACAACAAAAAGAGGAAGCGGGGAGTCGGTCCATGATCAATTTCAATGACCTACCTAAGGGCGACCTAGTCTCCCCTGGAAAGCCTTTTCTGTTCCTAAGGAAAGAGGGTTTCTCAACATCCCTAACATAAAACAAGGCTATGTGGTCGAGTAACTCGTGAAAGAGATGAAAAGTGACCATGTTCGAGTCATCAATTACTATATCTACAGTGTTCTCTCCGATGGGCAAACCTATTTCCCTAAAATTCAGCCCCCACCTTGACAAGATGGAAGCACATTCTTCAAGGGGCATCTTTCTCCACTCTCCGTTCACATTCTTATGCACCCTACGATTAACAGTGCAATAGCCATAACCGGATCCTGGTTCGCTACTGAATGTTCTAGCCATGGCGAAAAACGGAAATAACAGTTTAATCAAAACCCTAAGACAAGAAAAGAGAAGAATACCTTGCTTGATAGCGGAATAAGAAAGCTGGTGCGAAAAACGAAGGTTGAATTTAATCAATGGCTTCCTTGCTATTTTCGCCGGGGATTCTCAGAACTCAAAGACGGTAAGAATTCAAATCAAAAAAGGATTTTGGTATTTATATTTTCCAAAATTGTAAAGGAAAAAGGAAATTCAAAATTAATTTCCTAATTAAACAAGGAAGCGGTTTCCGAGGTGGACTACCAAGCGTCAAAATGGTAATGATGACAGGAAAACGGCGCTCCTTCATCTTTGACCGTTCATCGCCGACGTTCAGGATCGTGCCACGTCATCTATGGTCGACTAAACTTCAGAGCGAGTATCGATCTGCGAGTAACAATAATTTCTATTGATATTTCCTTAACTTCCTAGTCGACATAGTCAACTCGAAAGTTTGGGGCCACTGAACATATCAAAAGTGTCGAGCTGGGCCAAGCAAATAAAGCCCAACTCTCGAAGCAACTATTGCCTCGACATATCCAGTGGGCTAGGCCCACCGCACTGCCCAAGGCCCATCTCATGCATCAGTCGACTAAGTTTATTGTTCGACCTACAAAGGTCCCGACCTAACTTAGTCCGACCTTATGATCCAAACTCTAATACGGGTACGATCCATGCTCTACCCACCAGTCAGGTCGACCCTTCTTCAAATGGCGACCTCGACCTAATCCTCAAGTGTCGAGCTAACTAATGTGGACGCACGTGGGACAATTCTTTCCATAACCGCATCCCTATAAATCAGGGACCATTACCGGCACGTTCACATTACTGGTAACTGCCACTAAAATCACGGAGCTCACGTAGTACTACCAAATATACGACGGTCTTCACCTATAAATACATCATCACAACCAACAGTGAAAGGTAACTGCAATTTTGCTATTTGAATATACTTTGTTCAATACATTTAGCTCTCCAATCATCAAATACTTACTCTCACGCCCGAGGGTCTAAGCCGGAGACACATCCGACTAGTCGTGGGTTCTGATTTCAGGTCAAGGAGCCAGGTGATCAGTCCTGCCACGTGAAGGAAGATTGATAAGCACTTTTCTTGCGGCATCAAAAAGAATTTTACATTTGATATTACATTTTTCACATTGCATTGTCTGTTTGTGCTCTTAGCAAGAATAACTTCAAAAAACTAAGCACTAGTAAAAAGATAGAAGAGTTTTTTCATAATAATAAAGAGCTCTCATAAAAAAGCTATCATTGTGAATGCTCTAAAGAACAATTCCTACAAAAAGTTCTCTTTAAAAACCCTTTCCATTAATTTTCAATTTTTCACAAATTTTCTATGTCGACATTAAATATTAGGCAATAATTTCAATTTTTTTTCTTCTTTTTATTAATACCGTTGTTCTTCTCCTTTTTTTTTTTTTTTTTTTGAATTCATATTGCAATCATAGATATACAGTTAAACGCTACAATTTAATTTTTTTTAAGCATTTTAGTTCTTAGTTTGCATTTAAAAATTGCTTGTGGTATTTAATTGCTTAGTGGTAAATTTTTAAGTTATAAATTTCAATAAATTCATGGTTTTTCAATATAATATTGATATTAAATTATGAAATATTAATATATATTGTTAAAAAAACTTGTAGATTTTTATTAATGCGTTGTAAATGAGGTTAATTTTACTGCTCACCCCTGGGGTTTGGGTAAGTCTCAGTGCCCTCCTTGAGGCTTGAATTCGTCTCAATGACCACCCTTTTTCAATAAATTGACTAATTTACCCTCACTTTCATATACAGATTGTCTTATCTCTCATTAACTAAATTAAATTACTAAAGAATCTCATATAATAACAAAAAACTGTTTTAAATACAAGTATTATATTTAAAATCATTAAGGGTGTATTTTTTTTCTCTAAAGGAGGATCAACATATGTTTCCATATTCCCCCCATTGGTGACTCGAACTTGGGACCATTGGTATCAAGTGAGGATTGCCTACCACCAGGCTACAACCTTCTTGTCAATCATTAAGGGTGTATATTACATAAATAATTTAATAATTATCAATCAACTCTTCATCACATAATATTTTTTATAAGTTTACTCTGAAAATATTTATTATAATTTTTGAAGAAATAACCATATAACAGCCTCAATAAAGTATAAATTCGAATAACATTTTATTTTTGAGCAATGCAATAAAATTTTAGAGTAATATTAATCATTATATTTATCACCTTGCAAAGAATAATAATACTATTCTCTAAAATTTAAAATTTGATAGCCTCTTTGTCCCAAATAAATTCAAGTGTATTTTAAATTTTTTTATCCCAAATAAATGCCTATTTTCTTTACAAACTATTTGGGATACATTTTTTTGAAATTAATATTTATTTTGTGATGAGTATAAAATATTTTATGGTTATTTCTTCAATAGCTATAATAATAATTTTTTAGAGTAAACTAAAAATCATTAATATATAAGAAAGATTTGATTGATAATTTATTAATTTATTAAATTTATTTACATAATGTAGAGGCTCATGACATAAAAACATTTTTTGCTATTATACGAGATTTTGTATTTTGTAGTGATTCAATTTATTTAATGATAGATAAAGACACATTTTATATTAAAGTGAGGGTAAAGTAGTCAATATATTTCCAAAAGGGTGGTCAATTGAGATGAATTCAAATCTCAAGGAAGACACTGAGGGGCCGTTTGGTTCGGTGGAAAAAAAGTGAAGGAATAGAATGGTCAATGAAATGGAATTCATGAAGGAATTGGAATGGAAAAAAACTGGTCAAACCCTCCGTTTGGTTGGCACGGAATGGAATGAAATTGTCATTCAATTCCTTGACAAATCATGTTTGGTTTGAAAATACAAAATATAGGAATGAAATGAAAACATATAAAATGACCAATTTACCCTTTTTTTTTAAAAAAATATTTTTTGGGGGAGGGGGTGGGTGGGGTAGGTAGGGGGTATGCAAAATGAGTAAAAATATTTTTTTCGTGGGGGTGGGGGGTAGGGCGGGGGCTAGATGGGGGAAGGTAGGCGGGGTTTTTAAAAAAAAAAAAAAAAAAAAAATTCGTGGGGGGTAGGGTGTGGGGTAGGGGTGGGGTGGATAGGGTAGGAAATTTGGATGGGGGAAGGTAGGCAGGGTTTTTTTAAAAAAAAAAAAATTCGTGGGTGGGGGGTGGGTGGGGTGGGGGGTGGGGGTGGGGTGGGGTAGGGCAGGGGCTGGATGGGGGGGTAGGGCAGGGGGTGCAAAAAAAAAAAATATTTCGTGTGGGGGGGGGTGGGGGTGGGGTGGGGGTGGGGTAGGTGGGGGTGGGGTGGGGGCTGGATTGGGGGGGGTAGGCAGGGGGTGGAGGGTAGGTAGGGGTATTTTGATCATAATTTTTTTTTTTCATTCCATTGTCAAGGGAATTGGTCATTCCTTTCATATATGGAGGGAATGACAAATTCCATCAAGCCAAGAAATTGGGCATTCCGGGGAAATGAAAATTTTGAACCAAACGCGACTAAGGAATGAAGTGGCTGGAATTGACCATTCCATTCCATGGCGGAATGGCCAATTCATGCGAACCAAACGGGCCCTGAGAGTTAAACAATCTCGTGGGTGAACAGTGAAATTAATTTGTTGTTACTTGTTAATGAAGTGTTATTTGGAAATCATAAAAGAGCTATCAGAAAACTCTTATCATTGCGGATGTTTTTACAGTTGATCATGTTTGTGTGAAGGGTCATAATTAATTTGGCATCATTGTATTAACCACTTATTTTTTTAAAAAGTGTGACACCATCGTATTGACTTGACAGAGGGAACAAATTTTGACTTTAATAAAATAAAAGTGACGATTTAGACCCAATGTATAAAGCCCAATTATTTAGACATTAGTACAACAACGTCATCAAGTGGACCGGCCCAGTTATTACAAGGCCCATGGCCCAACAACAGAGATCAGTCGACTTAGCTCATTGTCCGATCATCATTGGTCTCGACCTAACTTTGTTCGACATACGATCATCTCCTTTTACAGATTCTATCTAGCTATGATATGAAGTCAGGTCGACCTTGATCTACTCAGGTGACCTCAACCTACAGAGACGTACGTCGACCTAAGACTTTCCATAACCGTCTCCTACAATTTCGGAGTACGTTATGCCAGTATTTTCTCCAAGATTTACGAGATTCTATACAATCCTACAACAACACTATCTCTTATCAAGGCTATAAATACCTCACAACATCCAACGCTGAAAAGGTAATGCCTTATTTGTTATCCAAATGATTTCAATTCAGTCAATTATAGTTTATAAGCTAAAACACGTGATACTTACTCTCAAGCCGGAGGGTCTTAGCCGGAGACCACCCCGGCTAGTCGTGTGTTAGTTGGTTTCAGGTCAATTGGCTGGAGATCAACCTAACTGCTAGACTAAGGCTGATCAACATGTTCCTTGCAGCATCAGTTTGGTTCCATGGCTGGGAACGAAGCATAATTGACCTTGAAACTTTACTCACACCACAACAATGGCATCTGACGACCATATTTCTGATGCCTCTGATAATCCAAATCCTGGAAATGCAGGAAGGAACACTGAGATATGTACTAGAAACCACAATACTGACTTGCCTCCTCCTCCTCCACCACCCGGAGGACATCAGGCTAGAAGGCCCACACGATCCAATAGTGTGGCGGATGGCACGGGTCTACAGGATCAGAGGAGGCAAAAGAGGCCTATGCCTGATCAAACTGGCAATCAACAACAGAAGCGAGTCCAAATGGGTCGAACGGTTGCAGGCGACAATGCAGGTCCCTCAACTAATCACCCTACTAGGAAGGATTTTCTGCTAGAGCGAGCCAAATTGCTGCAAAGTTTACTAGAGGTGCACGAGGAGTTGCTCGACATGCCTGAATCTCCCGATAGAAGATCACAGAGAGCAGCTCCCTCTCAAACCTCTCTTAGGTTAACAAACGGAGGTACTAGGCAGAATGGAGAGCAAATGAGAATCGAATTGCCTGTTTGATCTCACATTTCCGTTGACTCTATCAATCCCTCAGAAAAAGGTGGTGACCTAAGAGATAGGCTAAATCAACAGAGGGAGCAAGAGGCTGAGTCAGCCTTGAGGAGACAGCAGGAGGCCGAAAGAAATAGGCGTAGGTCGCTAGCCAGGATGGAAATACCATAGTCTCATAGAGAAAGGAGAGGGAGAGAAGTAATTACCCCAAGAAACGAAAGACAGAGGGACCACTCTAGAAGGGATCCTCGCCAAGATGAGAGGCAAAGATCCAACTCTATCTCTCATCAAAGGAACGACCTGGATGCTAGGGAACTTCTAAATCTGAAGAGGAGGTTATAATTAGACAGTATGGAGGCTGATAGAAAAGAGAGTGGTGGAAAGGTCGAACGAAACTACAGTACTCTTCGACCCTTGGCCCAAGATTTGCTCGACGAGCGTCCTCCATCAGGTTTTAAGTTGCCCGCGTTGGACAAATATTCAGGCACGACCAATGCCTTGAACCACATGCAACATTTCGAGGCCACGATGTGTCTGGTCTCCTCCAGGGATGACGTGTTATGCAAGGCGTTAACCAGCACCTTCACAGGTGCAGCACTGACATGTTTCCGTCGTTTGACTGCTGGTTGCATCACCTCATGGGAGTACATGAGGAAGAAATTTTTAGATCGATTCTCTACATCTGGGGACAGAAAAAAGATGGCCACCAACTTGAACAACCTGACTCAAGGTAAAACTGAAAGCTCCATGAATTATTACACAAGGTTTAAGGAGATGGTCGACCAAATAGAGGATGACCTAATAGACATGGAAGTTATAAACTGCTTCAGAAATGGGGTGTCCTCTCCTGATTTGGACTACGAGATCCAGGTTAGGAGAGCGACCATGAGGCAGGAATTGTTTGAAAGGGCTTACGAAGTGGCCGTAGTTGAAGAGAGGAAAGAAAGGAAGAAAGACAAAGACTCGAAGCATTCTGAAGGTGGAGAGTCGGCTAAAGAGGGTCAGGCCAAGCACAATGATAACAATAACAAGGGAAAGAACAGAACAAGGGCGACTGAAAGAGTCCTTAAAAGTTTCACCCCTCTATTTGTGAGTCGGACTGAAATCATGAACACTGTCGATCTGGGGCCACCTGCTCTGATGAACGCCCAAAATTGATTCAATAGAGACAGCAATAGGTACTGTGAGTTCCACAAAGATAATGGGCACACTACTGAGGAATGCATGAGTCTGAAACGGATCATCCAGAAGTGGGTTGATAGTGGAAGGCTCAATAGATTTGTGAAAGGAGCTCAACCTACCGGAGGCGAACGAGCAGTCAATGCTGTCCGAGAGCCAAGGCAACCAAGGTTGAATTTGGGCTGATCAAGACACTATGTTCGAAACAAATACAGTTATGGTTGATCAAGCCATCATGGGCGACCTAACCCTCCAAATCAGCCAGAACTCGGGGACCACCAGCGAGGAAATTGCAGCTAAGTTATCAAAAATGATTGTCAAGGAAGCTCCTAATTAGATACTACTTTTGGAGCAAACTCTCAGTGTAACCGATTTACTCCTTCAATAAATAAAATGGAATGTTCTATCCACAAGTCGTATTATTCTTATATTGTGTTCAACTCTGATTCAACTCTCATTCGACCACAATGTATGTTAACAGATTCGACTAACGTCCTAAATCGACCTCGTTCCTAAACATGTCCGACTGAAGACTGGGGTCAATCTTGTTCCTTAACAGATTCGACTAACGTCCTAAGTCGACCTGGTTGCTAAATAGGTCCGACTGAAGACTGGGGTCAATCTCATTCCTTAACAGATTTGACTAACGTCCTAAGTCAACCTCGTTCCTAAACAAGCCCACTGAAGACTGTGGTCAATCTCGTTCCTTACCAGATTCGACTAACGTCCTAAGTCGACCTCGTTCCTAAATAGGCCCGACTGAAGACTGGGGTCAATCTCGTTCCTTAACAGATTTGACTAACGTCCTAAGTCGACCTCGTTCTTAAACAGGTCCGACTGAAGACTGGGGTCAATCTCGTTCCTTAACAGATTCGACTAACATCCTAAGTCGACCTCGTTCCAAAACAGGTCCGACTAAAGCCAGGGGTCAATCTCATTCCTTAACAGATTCGACTAACGCCCGAAGTCGACCTCGTTCTTAAACAGGTCCGACTGAAGACTTAAGTCAATCTCGTTCTTCAAACAGATTCGATCGAAGTCCTAAGTCGACCTCGTTCTTAAACTGGTCCGACTGAAGACTTAGGTCAGTCTCGTTCTTAAACAAGCTCGACTAAAACCTTGGTCAGCTTCGTTGATTAGCCAACTGTTCTAACCAAGACTTTGGCCAAACTTCTACTTAATCTAGTTCGACATACAAATACAAGTATGAATCAAGGTAAAACGGTTCAGAAAAGTCAACTAGATTAATAAACAAGTCCCCCAAAGCGGGCCAGAACTTGTGCTAATAAAATTACGAGTTAACTGCCTCCCAAACCGAGCCAAGGCATGTGATTACAAAAAATGAAAAATTGTTATGATACTTGTCCGATTACAGAGATAAATCTAAAGAAGGAGAATCAACTAGCTTGGTCATCATCAGCTGGATCTTGCTGCTGCTGTCCTTGCTTATCAGCTTGCTCGAATACCTGATCCTGTGTGATCTCATTCTCTTCTTCCTCCATCTCATATGCTTCCTCGAGCTCCAGGAGAATTGAGTTGAAGTTGACTGGCTTGATGGGAGGGGTGACCCATGGTTCTGCACCATCCTCCTTGTCCTACTGAGCTATCCACACTAGCCCGCCGGGCCATATGTTGACGGCCGATAGTGTAGAAAGCCTTAACTCGGCTAAAAATAGCGTCATATCACTCGTCACTCCTCTTGAAAGCTTCCACAACAGCTATTTCCCTGGCCTGGGCCTCCTCCTCCCACTTCACCCGAGTTACTTTTTGGTCGTCACTCATTTAGATCATCCTCACATTGCGATCCCGGGCCATCTTGATCAGCTCCCCATTTTCGCTCTCCAGCCAGTTTTTTTCTAGCTTGGCAGCAACGGCCTCTCCCTTCAGCTGATTGACCTGCTCTTGTAGAGGGACGAGCTCCACCCTAGCAGCTTCGAGGTCAACCAATGCCTAATCCTTGGCCTTCAAAGTATCAGCCTGAACAGCCTTCAGGGCGTCATAGGCCGAGTCGGAATCGACCAGATGTTCTCTCAACTCAGTCACCTCTTTGGACTTCCGAGCGTATTGAGCAGTAGCTAGCTTCTCCCTCTCTATGGCCGCCCTCCAACTGCTCTTTGCCTGCTCGACAAAAGTGAGAGACTACACAAACAGAAAGAGAAAGGTCAGCTCGATGAATGATAAAAAATATAAAGCAACCAAGAAGTGGGACGACCAAACATAAACATAAAAAGAAAGGAAAGCTAAGGGTTACCTCGCAGTGGGCCAGGCCGGATCTGTCAGAAAATTCTTTCGGGCTAATCCCCCTCTCAAAGAATCGAGCTAACAGATCGAAATCTACAGCCCTCCTCACTACAACCTGCCCATATCCCAATTCTCGATATTGGCGGCACAGGCTGTCAACCCCACTGAGAGGAGGGACATCACTCAGCTTCTCCACTTGAGTTTGAACAAACTCCTGGCTCGTAACCTGAGGAGTTTGAGAAGGAGGATCGTTAGAAGCGGAGACAGCCATACCTTGGTCGACCCTCGACCTTTTTCTCTGCCGGGTTGAAAGAGGAAGAAAATCTTCATCTTCTTGTTCGTCGATGTCGAGCTCAAGATCCACAAAATTTAAAGGCTCATCCCCAGGCTGCTCTTGGTGGGGACTGGAGCCCGATGCTCATTCGATCGACGGGACGAGCTCCTCCTCAGCACTCACCGCCTGGACCTCAACGGTAGGCTCAATCTTCTGGAATGGTCCAGACCCATCAACTGGGACCATCCCTACACCAGCCTTTGGGAGCAAGGAATTTTGGTCGGTGGTTTCTTTCTCACGGCTTGCTCGGGCATTAGCTGCTCCATGAGCCTTCTTTCTCTTCCTCCTATCAATTACATTCATTATACGGTCCATGTTGGCTTCCTGCTGGGGGTAAGAACTGCACGATCAAAAAGAAAGAACAGTCAGTATACAAATATGCAAGCAGGAAAATTTTACGAGTAAAAGAAAGGCGAGCAAACACTTAACCGCCATAGTGGTCTAAGCTCGCTATACAGAAGCCCGGAGTCTTTTTGCAGGAATGACACTGGACCTCGAATATATCCCTCTCATGTATAACCCACTCGGGATAACTAAGGCTTTGGATAATGGGTACTAAGGTAGCTACTTCTTATTCCCCACCCAGCATCATACCAGCTTGTATGAAGTAGTCCTTGTCCAACTGAAGACGTTGCCAGTTGATCGTGCTCCTTCGAGCGACCAAAGCCAGCCTGCGAGCTAGATCATCGATCCATTTAGGGACCCAGTAGTCCTCTTCTTTCATTGGATGGGTCTCCATTTCTGGCAGGGGAAGGTCCATCCTTTCCTGCTTTCGACCAAAATAAGATGGGAGTTCCATCCAACTACCTTGTCGGGCAAGTTGATAAAAAGTTTGGGGGCCTTTGCCTTGGCCGGGGTACTGGTTCCTAAGGTCTTGTCGTTAACCACTATCTTGAAGAATCTCCTAAAAACGTTCATACGCGGCTCGTACCCAACGAACCGGCAGACCATTGCGAAGCACACTAAAACCGTCACAGTGTTTGCTCCTAACTGCATGGGGACCGCGGCTATGCACTCTAAGAATTAGCAAATAAAGGGATCCAATGGAAGTCGTAGCCCGACCTCAAATTGTCCGTAGAATAAGGCTACCCTAGATTTGTTTAAGGCCCAGTGTACCCAAGTCTGGACCTTCCTCTCCTTCTCTAAATAATGAGTCAGCCTGAAGTCATCTCTGCTTATCTCGCAGAAGCTGTGGAGGATCTCAATTCTTGATTCAACATTTTTCCTTCCAACAGTCGGCCTGGGGGCCACGAACCCTCTTTCGTTCCAACCTGGAATGATCGTCGAGCATAACGCATCCACTATGTTTTCTGAGGTGGAGCTCGCTGAGTGTTGAGTCAACATATCTACAGAAGAAAATGAAACAGGGGAATTAGAACTAGATGGAGTTTCATCAGAGCTATCTATGGGCGACCTAGATTCCCCTGGGAATTCTAACCTATCTCTAGGGAATGGTGGTTTGTTATTCCTAATGTAAAACATTATAAAATGATCTATCAGCTTATTGAAGAGAAGAAAGCGGACAACTCTTTGGTCATCCACCTCCAAGTCTACAATGCTTTCTCTACCGGGAGCTCTTCTACTCCATAGCACAGACCCTAACTCTTCAAGATGGTACGAGACTCATCCCTACTCATCTCTTTCCATGGGCCCTCTTTACGAGTATAAACTCTAAGGTTTTGGGTGCAATGCCCATACCTTACACCTCGCTCACAACCAAAGGTCCTATCCATGGCGGAATTGAAAGAGATATTCAAAATTAAACCTAAATCACAGAGGAATCAAAGGATACCTGGGTTAATTTGAAGAAGATGGGTTTCGAGAGTGAATGAGAAGCTTTAGTACGCCAGAAAATCGAAAACTCCTTGCTTTGTTCTTGCTGGGTATATTTGGGATTTGATGGTTTGTAAAGTTGGAAAAGGAAAAGGATTTTCCTTTTATACCTACTCCTAATCCTTACCTGAATTGGAAAGGGTGGACTGCCAACGGTTCAATCCTCCAATTAATGCTGGAAACGGTTCCCAAGGCAAATGTCCAAATGCCGGCACCTTCTAATCATTACGGCGCTCCAACAGATCTAATCGTCAAAAAAATCAACGGTCGAGATCAAGCCACGTCATCTCAGTTGACCATCTAACGACGAGCTATCAAGGATTTCATCAGTTTTTCACAACTTCTTGGTCGACAAAGTCAACTCAGAAAGTCGGAGGCCACTGAACGGAATAAAAGTGACGTTCTATAAAGCCCAATTATTCAGACATTAATACAGCAACGTCATCAAGTGGACCGACCCAGTTATTACAAGGCCCATGGCCCAACAATAGAGATCAGTCGACCTAGCTCATTGTCCGACCAACTCGACCTAGCTTTGTCTGACATACGATCATCTTATTATACAGATTCTATCTAGCTATGATACGAAGTCAGGTTGACCTTTATCTACTCAGGCGACCTCGACCTACAGAGACGTACGTCGACCTAAGACCTTCCATAATCTCCTCCTACAATTTTGGAGTACGTTATGCCGGTATTTTCTCCAAGATTTACAGGATTCTATACAATCCTACTACAACACTATCTCTTATCAAGGCTATAAATACCTCAAAACATCCAACGCTGAAAAGTTAATGCCTTATTTTGCTATCCAATTGATTTCAATTCAGTCAATTATAGTTTATAAGCTAAAGCACGTGATACTTACTCTCACGCCGGAGGGTCTTAACCGGAGACCACCCCGACTAGTCGTGTGTTCATTGGTTTCAGGTCAATTGGCTGGAGATCAACCTAACTGCTAGACTAAGGCTGATCAACACGTTCCTTGCAGCATCAGGCTTAATAATCTTAAGTCCCATCAATCCAAGCCCCCTTGTTGCCATCTCTACTATGAAAGTTTATTGTAGTTAGAAATGTGAAATTCAACAATTTAGATTATTAGATGTGTATACATATTTGAGACACAACTTTTCAAACAACTAATAATTACAGCGATATTAAATAAATAACCCAGAGAATTTAAACGTTTACCGGTTCAACCCCAACAAACAAGGATTCAAGCCTAAAAAGATTTTATCATCAAAATATCTGATTATAGAAACAAATCCTAACTAGTGAAATAACAAAGATGAAAATAATCGAGCAATTCCCAACCAACTACGAATCAAAGAACAACCTTTCCTTGTTACATGAAAGAGATTTTAACTGAACAGGAACTACAGAACTTGTAAGAAACATGAATGTGTGCTCGAATGTAAAACGCAACTGTCCACACAACCTAAAAGCGCTATTTGAGTGGAACAACTGATAAATGACTTTCTCTTAAACTCTTGAATACATAAGTAACCCTATTGGTGACATGTCTTCTTTAATTTTACCTTTTAACTGAAGGGGATCAACACATTTCACCGCTCCTCCCTTGATGCACTTCACAGAGGCGCCTAGCTATGCTAGGGAGGGCAATGTCATTCCCTCTAATCACTGGTGGGGAAATCGAACCCATGACCTCCAGGTTGGAAGCCATGAACTCTAACCATCAGGCTAAGACCCCACGTGCTGGTGACATGTCTTCTTATATGCATGAGCAGTTGAGTTCCTATATCAATCTATTTCTTGAATCCTGCTAAGTATCATACAAGAAATAAAAGAGATTGACACAAAAAAAGATACAAAATAATTGATATTGTTAGTCTCCTAAAATTTAGCTATAAAAATAATATGTAGGGATGTGCTCGGTACGGTTTGACTCGATTTTAGGATAAAATCGTTATCGAACCAAAGTATTCGATTTCTAATTTTACAAACCGCCACCACTCGGTTTTAGCTCAGTTCGGTGTAGTCGATTTTCGGCTTCGGTAACTGTCAGTTCGGTAATATTTGGCCTTAACACCTTTACTTTATATGGTCGCTGAGCTCAGGCCAAACATAAACATTTTAGCATTTTACATCCTAACAACAGCCACACTTTGGCTCAAAAAAGACTTCAAATAATTCACTTGGTTTTGTAAACAGTAAGTTACTAAAATAAATGTTAATAATTGTCAAAAATAACAATTCTATTAATTCATCACATCCTGATTTCAAAAAGTAAAATTAAAATTTCATCAAAAATTCAAAAGATTACAAAAACCTCTTCAATGCAATGACTAAAATCCTTTAGAAAACAAAATGCAAATGTGCTGTACTTAAAGAACTCAGTAATTTTTACATCATACTTTGCACCAAAACAAACTTCAAAGTTCAAATGTCCATTGAATTGCTAGAAAAGAAGAAATAATAGAACTCATGCTGCATGACAAAAAATAACATCAGTTAGTATTATACCAATCTCATTCTCTCAAAATATACTCTCGCCATCTCAAAATGAATGAGTAATTTTTTTTTAAATTAAATCTTTACCTGAAAAGAATGGAGGTTTGAAGTTGGTTTCTCCACTTTTTGATATTTAACACGAACCTCAATAACCTGATTACCTGAAGAAGAGAACATGAACAAACATATTTGGAATTGGGGTGTTATAATAAGCACATCAACAAATATGGGCACAGAAAAGAAAAGAAAAGTTAATTTTTCTTTCACAAGCACATTATCTGATCTGAAAACAATATACTCCACTCTAGTATGAAAGAACTACATTAGGTCCACCCAACTGCTGCACCCCCTGTTAAGAAAAAAAATATCGATTCCAGTTTTATGCTCTTACCAAATTTCGATCAATCATAGACGACGCCCGGTTCGAAAAACATTGGTCCACCTCCGAATGCATCTAAAAAAACAAAAATTTGCAGTATGTAAATTCCAAAGCAGACTCATTTAAAATAATAAGAAATATGTAAAGAAAAATATAATACCAATTTCAACTAATGACTAACTTAGGCAATTAAACTAGATCTAACAAATAGACAAGTAAATAAGCCCATTGGGTTTAACAATTAAAAGAAAGAATTCACAAGTTTGACTTCGATAAAGTAACTAAACTATGCTAGCAATTTGGAGAAAAAATATTGATACTTTCCTAAGGTTCGTTTACAATAAAATAAGATTGGGACGGTTAGGCGGCCAATTGCAATCTATCAATCCCAATTAATCACTTTTCGCAAATCAAGTCCAAGCAATCAAACCCATGAATATTAAATAGACTAGCCACTCATATTAAACACTAATTGCAAAAGAAAATTAATTAAAGATATGAATAGAAAATACCAAATTGAAGAAAATTCACTAATTGAAGAAATTCCTAATTGGAGAAAAGTAGCCTCCACACTTTTATTACAATAATGAATAGCTCACCCTAAAAATTACATAAGTCTCTATTTATACTAAGTGGGCTAGGTTAAGAAAAATGATGGATTTTGGGCTCCAAATACATAAAAAAAAGCCCAAAAATAACCTAATTAGGCTCTAGTCAAAGCGGGATCAACGAAAGTCAACGTAAGTCAAAGCAGTCAACATCTGTGAGAAGGGAGTTGGTGCGCCCACACCAACTCTTGGTGAGGCCGCCCTAAATCCACGACCTAAGTTGGTGCGGTCGCCACAAGGGTTGATGCGGCCGCCTGTAAGTGCTCCAATTTGAGCTTGTTAGAATTTTCGTTAGAAAATTAACGAAAGTTATAACATTTCTAACAATTTCTAACAATCCTAACATTTCTAACAAAGTGAGGGTAAAATGGGCATTGTTATTTAAGGTTAAACCTCAAAAAGAATCTTAAAAAGCAAAACAAAGGAAGAAAACCAAAAATAGAAATGGCTGGAAACATAAACTGGCTGTTAATTTGAATTTTCAAAAGAAATATTCCTCTTGTCCAAAGCCTGAAGCAGCAATTAATGAACAGTGCACGCGAAGGATCCTATCCGCGCGGACATCTTTGTCATTTCCAGAGGGCTATAAATTGAGCCCTCCAGTCACAAAAATAGAGAGCCACAACACAATTTGCACTGAACCTCTGGCGAAATATAGAGAGAAAACAGTGAGAATTCACTTGAATTGTCACCATTTTCTCTTGAATATTTCCCAACTCACACTCACTCCCAAATTCAAACCCTAAACACATTCAAGCCTCAAACACTCATATATTCAAGCCAAAGCCTCAAAATACAAAGAAGATAGGTATAACCTCCCTCTTCTTACCCTAAATCTCTCATCCATGCATGCATCTTCAAACTACAAAATGTAGTTCATTCTTCTTCTTGTCTTAAGATCCAAGAAGATCACCATGGAAGTCCATCTCCATGGATGATCTTCTACAAGGATCAACATTTTCTTTAATGTGTTCTTACTTTCTTGCAAAGAAAACTCATTTTCAAAACCCTAAAAACCATTTTCAAGCATCAAATCTCATTTTCAAAGGATAAAATTCCCCTTCCCAAGCAAATGAAGTGCTTAGTCCTAATGTACCCCAAGGATGGTTTGGTATAGTTGATTCACCACTAAAATGTCAAGTGATCACTAACCAAAACCTAGGGAAATGGGGACAAGCATGGATGCAAAACCCCCTTTAAAATCATATTTTCTTTCATGGGATGTTGCTGTCCAGTAGCAATTTTCTCAGACCTCAGTCCATGGTCTAATTTTTGGACACAGATAAATGTGGAATTTGGTGTTGACTACAAAACACTTTTTGTAGACAACATCCAGAGCTTTCCATAAATATTTTTACTTTATTTTTTGGGTGAGTAAAACTCCTCTTTTCAAATTTTCTTTCAGAGGCTAGTTCATCAGCTTCTGGGAATCCAGATCTCATATCTGAGGTTTCCAGAAGGTTTTGACCCCTCAAATCTTCTCCAAAATGGAAAATTCCTTCGTACAAATCTTATTTAAGGTGTCTAGAACAACTTTCATTCTCTGAGTTTATCCAGATTATGAAGTTTTAAGACCCTTGAATCCATTTCAAAATCAAAGGTCCACTGCCTTTTTCATTCTGGCAGAAGTGGCTCTCAACTTCAAAAGGTCTTTTGAGTACCAAATCTCAATCCAAAAATCTTCCAAAAAATCATGGGATCAGTTTAAAGTCTTAAAAAGATATCCCAATTTTTACTTTTCTGAGTTTCAAATTATTTTGGCCAAAACACACACACACACACACACAAATGATTTTCAACTTGGAAGACTCGTTTTACGAGGCATTCCGGGTGCACACTAACGTCCTTCCCGGCGTGTAACATGACCTCCGAACCCAAATTTCTGATCTCGGGCTTTTTTCAAAGTTTTGGCCCTTAAAACAAAAATGGCGTGGCGACTCCGTTCTTTTTCCCGGGTCTTATTTGGTTTTTTTCAAAGAAACTACGAAAGGAATCAAATTTTTCTCCCGCGAAATGGCGACACATCATCACAGTGGCGACTCCGCTGGGGAAATAAGCTTTTTCTAAAAAAAAATGATATTTGGTATATTGGTGGAAACCATTAAACTTCCCGTTACCGCCTCCTAATACGAGTCGGGGATAAATTATGGTCTAACAATCCCACGTACCGGTATCACCGTTTTCAAAAAAAAAAAGAAAAAGCTTTTGAGGGTCAAGCTTCCGTCCCGACTTTGAAAATCATTTGTGTGTGTGTGTTGATTTTTGCACAGTTTTCGTGTTGTTTTGGCCGCCTCGGAGAAAGTCAAAATTTTGACTGTCGGAATCATGTCCCTAACTGTCGGAATTTTCGTGCTTATGTGTTTACTAAATTTCAAGAAAAATTTTTTCAAAAAAAAAGGATTTTCAAAAAAAAAAAAGAGAAAATTTTCAAAAAAAAAAATCATGCATCATATTTTTAAGACACATAAAAAAAAATTCCTATTTTACTCAGAAAAAGAATATAGACTGCTTGCACACTACGCGCACGCGACCGTACACTGCACACTACGTCCCTAACCCGGGGAAATCCTTGTCGCGGTCCGTTTGGTCTTATTACGCCTCTCGGATGAGCACAGGACTACCCAAACATCCCATGGAGCCTTGTGTCGACCATGCACTTGTCCGTGACACACTTTGTCCGAGACCCGGTTGGTTTTTAGTCCGGGTCCGTGTCATGCCCCGTCTCGTGTATAGACCTTTCCTTTCAAGCCTTTGTCGGCATACCGACTCAATATCTTTCTGGGACCCTAATCGCCGAAGTTCCGCCGGTTTTCCGCCGCAGACTTTGACCAAGATATTGACCGGCGCCTTGACTTCGGCTCGATCGGCACAAATTATACACCGACTCCCAAAGATTGACACCGAGTCATCAAGGATTAATGATTATTCCATGCCTAATTACGGCTTAACCGACGACAAGTCAAGATCAATTGTGGACGCTTATCGCTCCAAATCATGCCGACTTTTCGTCGAGCCCCTGACATGATCTTGACTTTTGACGTCGCCTTGTCCGTAATTTACATCGAATGCTCGTTAAGACTCGATTACCCGCCGACTTTTAGGATCGTTTTCTTTCGATCGGTGGGACCCGCTTGCCCTATAGGACCCTCGCCCGGGCCGTCCACCCCGGGAGGTCGAAATACAGTGGAATACGAGGGGCTTATAGACGTAGTGACGGGGCCCACCGATCCAGATCCGTAGTAGTTTGCGAAAAGAAGAGCAATCTTTTCCAACCGATTAGGTTAATAAAACATGTTTTAAGTAAACGTGAACAAATAATCGCATGTCGCATGAGCCTAAAGCCCAAACACCTACCCTCCTTCCATTCCTGCACATCTCGAACCTTCGTGTCCTTTCCCCGCAGCCTCCGCACAAAGCTTGGTTTCGGGCACCGGTCATCGTTTGATTAGTTGGGAAGAGTCAAGCGCGTCATCGCCTTCGCCGTTTGTTCCGACTCCGGTTTCGTAATGTCTCGCATCGCCCGGTAATGATGGGGATAACGTCACTCCGCCTCCCGGACCCTCGCACAGAGCAACAAAGTGGAATCCGCCAGCGTAACGTATGAGGTTACGACAGAAGCACAATGCCTAAACAGCCTTATGGAGGCTATTAAGAGTCACGGTCTCGGCCGCCACCTCAATCCGTATGGCACCTTCACCGTGGAAGAAGACGAGGATGCCAACCCCACTCTCGCCGCCCGACTACACCAGATGCCGCCACCCACCTCCTATGGTGCCACTACCGTAACCCATGCTCCTCGATTTTCGGGTCACCCAGCCTCCCCAACCACGTACCACCGGATCCATGCAGCACTCGACGGCACAAATCAGTGGGGGCAAAATCAGCACGGAATGTCTTCTCATGGTTGGGGCTATCTCGAATGCCACAGCCTAATCGGGATCCCGCCTCGCTTCCGAACCGATCAATCCGGTACCTTCACAAAGAATAACCACAGCTCAATGCCGCCACAACTTGGTTCTCGGGGCCACGTCAGAGCCCTCTCGTAATGCACTAGTTCACCAAGCTCCTCACACAAATCCATTCCTCACTCGTACTTCTATGGGTTACCAAGCCTCCATCCCTGTCATCCGAATCACCAGACCGCAGCACTTCCCTGTTACACACCTTCACCACAGCAGCCTATGCAATTCAACAATCCGGACAATGACCGCACTCAAGCCTACTTACGGGCCCCACTGAAATCCAAGTTATCCGGCTACATCGGGCTGCCTCCACCTACTTTGCCGCTGAAAATCAACAAAGAAGCCGCAAGGTTCTATCCTTTTGCTCGTGCTCCTACTCATGCTCCCTGTGGTAACTCACCCCAGTGACGTTTTCACCTACGTCCCCGGATCGGCCGTTCCCTCCACCCGCCCGCTCCGCTGGTAGCTCCTCTCTAGCTCGCCCACTAGCTTGAATGCCATGGTTCCGCCACAAGACCCTCATCCGGCCCGGTTCATGGAGCAAGACAAGGAAATGAAAGCGCAGATCGCCGAACCGATCGCCAAGAAGCTCCGCCTTCCGCCTACTGCACCCGACTCCATTGTTCCTCTCGCCCCACAAATTCGTGATGCCTAATCTGGATCTCTTTGATGGGACCGCATGCCCGAAACCCATTTGGACACATATACCTTGGCAATGAAAGCCAAAGGATGTACCAATCGCCAGCTGGTCGACTATTTCGCCTATCCTTGAAGTCCAAAGTGCCTTAAAGTGGTTCTTCCGTTTGAAACCCGAAGCCGTGGCTACATGGGACCAGATTACCAATGCCTTCACAGAGAAATATAAGGCCAACTTGGAATGGGAAACAAATAGGGTTGACCTACAAACAACAAGCAGTCATTGGCCCCGATGAGAATGTTGGGGACTTTTACAAGCGGTGGAATCTCGAAACTCATGAAATGGCCATCCCTCCTTCCGAAGAGGAACAACTGACATCTTCCACCATGCTTGAAACCACATCTCGAGAGCCTCCTCGCTCACTTCCCATACTCGACTTACGGGCCATGGTTAACTCTGCAGCCTAAGTTTGAAAAGGCTTACAATCCGCAACCGGCCGCCGCACTCGCCTACGTATATCGGGCTCCTCCCGCAAACACCGCCCGCTTCCCCGCCAAAGGCAAAGAGATGATTAACTATGCGGGACAGAATGTAACAACACGACTCCTTTTGCTCCCAGAAAACCAAATGAGCCTGCACCACGGGTCATGAATCTCGAAAACTTTGGAATGCCTCTGAATGACATCTTTAGGGGACGGTGAAAGAAGGCTTGCTGCGCCTTTGGAGAATTTCCAACCCGTAAATCCGAATGCTCCCGTAGATACTACAAAGTATTGTGCTTTTCATCAAGCTCACTGACATCCGACCGACAACCGCTTTACTCAAAAAGGCAATCCAGGCTAATAGAGCAAGGAAAGTTGGAAGGCCCCGAAGGGCCTAACACGCCAAAAATCCGCGCCAAGGAACCATAATCGTGTGAATATGATTGAATGCGGAGAATCTTCGCATGCCCAGAAGATGCCGATGAAGGTCCCCAAATACCCGTGGCCAACCTCGTCGAGGATCCCGACCCGGATTCCCCTCACTTGAGGATATCGAACGAATCAACCCATCTTGGTCTCATGTCGTAGACTCCTTGCAAGAATACGAGGCCCGCTATTTTTCTGATGAAGGGAAGGCCAATATCAAGAGTGGGCCGTTCCTGGCCAAAATATGAGAGGACCATTTACACAAGATGGTTAGAACAATCGAGAAGAATTAGACAAGAAAGCTTCCGCGAGCGCTCAGTACTGGGACTTATCAAGCAAAGAGGCCGAAGAGCATCCGGAGCTAGTACACTTCCACAACCGGCTATTGGAGAAGTCAAATACGACCCGAAGGCAAGAAACCGAAGAATCGTAGGAGGAAGAACCCTTCTACATTCTACTCCGGTGTTAAATACGTGCCACCCTCTCACTCTTCCCCCGCAATTTCGGGAGGAGAAGCCGAGTCACAATTACCACTTCCGGAATGGGAGCATATGACAATTCTGCGGCCGCACGCACCCATATTCCCCAACGGGTTTGATCGGCGTTCCTCTCCGCCGAAATCCCGTAGTATGGGAAGAAGATTCCGATGACAGCGATGATGATGATGATGACGAGAGCGAAGAGTCAACCGAGGCCCCGATCCGGAAACAACTGGAACAATCATGCCGGAAATGAGCCCATGGGAGCCGTGCACAATGGTTGGTTGTCAAGCGACGACGAAGAAATTTCGGAAGACGAATATGAGACCGAGGACATGAAGGCCATGAAGTTTCATGGATCTCGAGCACGTGGATGTCTTAGAATTCAACACCGCCTACCATGCTTTGGGGAAAGGGTTTTCAGTGTCCGATCCAGCCGATAGTCGAAGATCCGATCGAAAGAGGAAAATTAACTCCCATCCGCCCAAATGAGAAAATAACCATGGTTAGATCAAATCCACCCTTAACAAAGTAACACTCCTTGTCGTGGTTACCCAAGAAGAGGTCACCTTCCCCGAATGTATGTCGCCTTTCGAGAAGTCCTAGAAACCGGCATGATACCGGATGCGCCTCCCACACGTAATGCTATAATCATCTCCAACTCGAGTATTACGTAAAGGAACCGTAATGGCCGCACTATACCAAGGGATGAAATCGAAAAGCCGCCGAGTCCCGACAATAGCGACTCTTGTTGCATGATAACTATGAGCAAGGCCGGCCATGAGAGTGAATCTGAGGACGCCCTAGCTCGCGGGCCATCCAAGGGGCAACAACACAACCCCAAACCCGAAAGCCTCGTGACTGGGAAGCGCTTATAAGGGCCGCCCAGAAGGAGCCAAGATACCACCCCCTCACCGTCACTAGACTCCGTCGTAACCAAATGCCAATAGCCAAAAAGGCTCCCCCATCACCCTAGCAAGACTCAAGAAATCCAACAAGAGACAACCGAGGAGGAAGTTAACCCGTTGACCCGATCCGGACAAATCTTCCAAGGGAATCCCAAGGCGTATAAGAAGGCCACAGCATCAAGCACCGAAAGAAGATCGCCGCCCCTACGCTAAGACAACAAACCTGCACTCGAGAAAGAGGATCCCGTGCTCACCCAGCTGAAGCAAACACAGCCAACATTTCCCTCTCGGTCTCTACTCACTTCGTCCTATCCCCATAAGCCGAAGCCGGAAGAAAGCCCGGCCCGCACTCTAGTCCCTATTGATGCTACTCCCGATGACGTGGTACGATTGGAAACATCCACTACGGGAACATAATCACTTTCACGTATCTCGACCTCCCTCAATTTGGGGCCGATCATAACGAGCCTCTCTTCATCACACCAATTGGATGAACGACGCCTCCTCGGGTCCTGGTTGATAACGGGTCCTAATGAATATTCTTCCGCAAAGATCATGAGCCCGCTTGATATCAAGACTACGTACTTGAAGCCTTCCTCCCTCACAGCCAAAGCTTACGACTCAACATCTCGAGCAACTTGGAGTTGCTACCTTGGACCTCCGGTTTGGCTGTAAATTGATACCTGTGGAATTCCAGTTATTGACATCCCGATTACTTTTAATGCCTTATTGGGAAGACCTTGGCTGCACCAGTCAAGGGGTCGCCTCAAGCCTCCACCAAAGGTGTGTGAAATTCGTCTCGAATGGGGATCCGACGACCATTTACGGGGATTTAGTCACTTTGGAGGGCACAGATACGGGCGGAATACCTATTCTCGAAATCAAACATGACGAGGAAGGTCTCATGCTAACGGGCTTCACTTGGCCGAGCCTCCCAAGGCCCAAGTGTGCAACATAGATCTCGACGGTCACTCGGGATAAAATCCCACCGGTCTTGAAAATGATGAGAAAGATGAGCTATCTACCCGGCCTCGGTCCTGGGAAACACCAACAAGGAACTCACAAACTCATCGAGGTGAAAGGACAATACTCGCCACGGCCCGGGATATGAGGCCTCCTCAAATGACACCGCAAAAGGAAAAAGATTTGAAGCCGCCACAGAAAGGTCCCTGGCCGACAACCCTAAATCTCTCCCCTTCGCTCCTAATTTGGCCGACTACTTTGTAAAGGGTCCCACACAACCAGGAAACATCACAGAGCCCACTCCTACGGCAGGATGGCTAAAGCTACAGGATAGCCTCAACAAGTTTAGAGGAACCAAGGCTAACCCGGTCCGTAGAATGTTCCTAGACCTGCCCAAGATACCTGGGGCTACCACTACCATGAAGAGTGAGTATACATTCAGTAGGCGTGCCTCGACCCGGTGGAACAGCCGAGAAGCTTACCACCACAAACCCGATTGCCCAGAAGATCCGAAACCCGAATTCGAATTGACAGCACTCAAAAGCTAAGGCCACGGAATTTCCCTCGATGATTGGGATGGTCTCGGTTATGCAAAGAATTGTTCGAAGAAGAAGTCCAGTGCCGACCTGATTGATCTCGGCTCGGTCCAAGAGATGATAGCAAAGCAATTGAGAAAGGAAAACAAAAACAAAGACAGCTTCCCGAGTCATGAGGCCACCAACAAAGAAAGCCGCTAAGAAATTGGGAAAACCTCTCAGCCCGTCCGCGACCAAGGAGGAAATGATCACCAAGCTTGGATTGGTCCCCCGTCCCTTTGTGTCAATCTAGGACAAGTCCTCCCAGCCTCTCTTTGTTAAGATCGAGTCTCTAGGGTCGTCCGATGGCCTTACGCCCGAAGACTACGAGTCCGTAGCAAGCGTTGTATTCCCTTTCGTCTTCAATGAAATGACGAACCTTTCGAGTATCCCTTGATTGCCACTTTAACTAATGATGAATTAACTAATAATCTAAAACAGCTAATAATAATTCATTAGATAAAGAAGCGTACACATTAAACGAAAAAAAAATCAAACAACAAAAGAAATCTTTAAGCAAAGTTGTCCTAAAAAGGAAAATCGAGCCCAAGCCGCCGAAGAGATTTTGACGAGTGTGAATCTGGGAACCGCGGAAGAGCCTAAAGAGACGCAGATTGGTGATTTCTTCAAGGAATTGGAAAGGATGCTCGCAAAGTCCTACAAAATCCTCAATTCAAAGAAAGTTGCCCTCTTCATCAAAGAGAACATCATATGCAGATACGGGTTGCCACCGAAATCATTTCGTATAATGGATCCCACTTCGAAGGGGAATGCGACAGTGGCCGCGTAATTCCGAATAACCCGTCACAAGTCATCTCCTTACAGCCCCAAACCAACGGAGCCGTCGAAGCAAAGAAACAAGACTCGAAAATATCATCCGGAAAATGGCCGTCCAAGGCAGTAGATTGGCCCGAGAAGTTACACTGCACTCGGGGCTACGTAACATCACCGAACGGCAACCGGGGAAACACCGTTTGCCCTCACATACGGAATGGAAGCCGTACTCCCAATCGAGCCGGAAATACCTCGCTCCGTGTACTGCTGGAAAGCCAGATCAACGAGGTCGAATGGCTCCAGAGTCGCCATGATGAATTGGCCCTACTAGATGAACGCCGACTGAAGGCCATGGAACACATCCGAGCCTACCAAGGAAGAATGGCCAGAGCCTTTGACAAGAAAGTAAAGCATCGGGAGATCCGAGAAGGGGATCTCGTTTTAAAAGAAAAGCCCCCAGTCCGTATCAACCCCCTCGGCAAATGGGAGCCTGTATGGGTCGGGCCATATGTCGTCCAGAAGATCTTCTCCGGAGGAGCCATGCAACTTGCAGACCTCGACGGGAATCCCTTTGTACACCCAGTGAATGGTGACAAGCTGCGCAGATACTACGCGTAAAACAAAAAAAAGAGTGCTAAAAGAGTAATACCCAACTAGGTTGAAAACCCGAAAAGGGCGGCCTAGGTAAAAAACAGGTTGCACCAAAAAAAAACAAAAAAACAAAAAAAAAACAAAAAAAACAAAAAAAAAACAAAAAAAACAAAAAAAAACAAAAAAAATCGGGTTGAACTACGAAGACCCGAGCTCCTCAAAATGAGGGGAACGTAGGCAAATGAAACGGTTCGGTCTAAAACACAAATAAAAATCATACTTTGACATCAATACACCGATCGTACCATGAAAGCGTCTCGAAAACTCAAGCAATTCAAATATTCATTACAAGTTAAAAACTTTTTGATGAGTCTAAGCCCGATTCATTCCTACAACCGGCAACCTCGCTAAAAGAAATTAAGATACATAATCAAACTAATGTGTCTCGCCATGGCAAGAAAGGGATACTGAAAACTCGTAGTCACTCCAAGCCACTCGCATCGGCCTCTCCCCTCTTCTTCCCCTTCGAGTCTTCTTTTCTCGAACAGAAAATGTCGGTCTTCCTCCTACCAAGCTCGTATAGGAACAGGATCTATCAAACCAGCCTCCGCCAGTGGCCTTAGTAGCCCTAGCGTCATCTCTCATCTCCTCGTAGCCTAGCCGGTAGCATAGGAGCCCTCCTCTCCCGTCTCTTGACGTAAGCCTCATAGTCGGTCACGCCGTCTCCGCTCCCGTCATGAGGGTTGGCCCTCGCCTCGGCCCTCCTCCTCTCGTAAACAAGTCCTCCGCACCCACAATGGCCTCACGCCGTCTCAAAATAGCCACCTCGAGTCTCTCCTGCATGCCTCTCATACCAATCCAGTACCAAGTGGTCAGAACACCGGTCTTGGACGCTCGAGAATAACCCGAGGAGGAAAGGCATCATACCTCCATGCTCGGGAAAGAAATGGAAACACCGAGGGATCATCCATAGAAACAGGAGCCACCACCCCGGTGGCTATATCATCAAAGCCCTCCAAAGGAACCTCGCTCCAAGCCGAACCGTCTCGTAACCAAGGACGGAATATAGAAGCCGGACCGAGAAAGCCCCTAAGCATAACCACATGAGACCCGTCCCGAAGCACTCGCGAGTCTCCACCCGCCAACAAGGCACCGACCATCTCGATGTCCTCTCGTCCGAAGACCAGCCATCCAACGCTCCCATGAGCCCCGATCATCAAAATCCACAAGAACCCCCTCCGGCAAATGTCCAAGGCTTGATCATGTCGGGAGTTTCCCGAAGAATCCCCAAACGCTCCATCGCCCACAGGTCAAGAGGAACGGCCGCCCCCGCGCATATACCGCTTCCCGGCAGCGCCTATCTAGAGCATGAAAAGTCTCCCCGTAATCAAAGGAACGACATCTCTCGCCTGTGCGACAGCTGAACGACAACATCCAAAGAAAGACCGATGGCAAATCCCAAAGGAATAGACCATGAACAGGTGCCAAACATACAAAGTGCAAAGGCATCCCAATAGGCATCATCCACCAAGCCTAGGCCCCTAAAACTATCAGGAAGGCCGGATATATCAAAATGATCGGGACCACGGATCATACCTTGCGCTTCCTCCGGAAAGATGAAGGAGGACGCACAATCCGTCAACAAAAGAAGCCCCTCCGGCAAAGGAACCGCTATCTCTTCCACCTCCGACCTCCAAGCAAGGCCCGAAATTCTTCCACAGTCGGAACAATCTCGTTGAAGGAAAGGCAAAAGACATGCCTTCTAGTGTCCCAAAATGAGGAAGAAGCCCTCAAAAGCTCATAATCCGGAATCAATTTCTTGAGAGACCATAAGCACTTCACCTTGTACCTTTCTTCAAAGAAGGACCTCCTCTCATGCATAATCTCCTAGACCATTCCTTGAACTTGTTGAAGAATGACATTTGGGATTCTTGGGACAATTTTGATGGAGCTTTTCTAAGGTTTTCCATGGATTTTCTCTCTTTCTCCCGAAAATGGTCTGTTTGGACTCGGAGGTTGAAGAGGATATTTGAATTTGAAATAAAGTGAGACCAGATCTCGAAGCAAAATTAAAGGACAATGTCGATGCAGCCCCCATCCGCGCGGACATGATTGTCATTTATCGAAAATCTGCAACACCCAAGCCGCTACACCAAAAGAGGAATATTCCGTCCCGATTGCTCGAAACCCGTGCAAAACCTCCCCAAACCACCCATATACCAAACACTAACACCCTTGCCAAAAAAAAAAAAACAAGGCTCATGCAACACTGCATTCATACTGCATTGCATTCATAAAATAAAATCCTAAATTATTACATTCCAAAAAAAAAGAGTGTGCATAAAAAAAAACAAACAAACAAACATCAATAAAATCCTAAATTATTACATCCAAAAAAAAAAAGAGGAAAAAAAATGTGCATAAGCTGTACAAATCTCAATCCCAGTCATAAATCTCAAAATCTCTAAAAAAAAAAAATCGGGGGTAATCAATCGTAATCCCTAGCGCCCGATGTCCGTCCCCTGCCTCTTGCGACTCGGGCCCGCCTCCTCAGAGCCCCGAAAATCTCGGGCTCGAATCGTCCTCGTCTCCGTAAAGAGGCTCGTCAGACCAACCGGCACGCTCCGATAGGGCAAGCCGAGATCTCGCGAAAAATCATATCCGAAGGTGAAGGCGTCGGACTCCCGGACGTACGAAGACGACCCACCATGCCGCGTACGTGTCCCCGCCCGTGTGGATCCCCGAGAATGACGTGATCCGAAGGCGCACCGCGCGGGGATCAAGGAGAGGAGACAGAGGAGTCTCTCGAAGAAGTCTCGAGCGAATAGGGGAAGCCTCCCGCCCGACAAGCGCGGCCGTGGTCGCCTCGCTCTAGCCTCGAGGAGCCCCGCAAGCGACCATCCTCCCGATGAATCTCTTGGCTCCGATCACTTGCTTCGTCGCCTTCTCGACGACCACCTCCGAAAACCGCACGAAAGCAAAAGCGTCGAAACAGCTTGAAGCGAAAAAATGATGACAGAAAGAAAAGAAAAGACAAAAGCAAAAAAAGAAGGGGAAAAGGTGAAGCCATACCTTCATACCCGACGAGGCCGGAAAGCTCGTGGAAGCCGCTCAGCCGAGGGATCTCGCACCCTCAATCGGACCCCATCCTGGATATATGAAAATCCGTCCGAGGGTACCGCGGATCCCAAGCCCTCTCTATCCGTAACCCGAGGCATCCTCGGCCTCCTCAAAACAAATACGGGTACGGCTCGGCCGCCACAAATGCCGAGAAGTGTTGGCCGGCTCTGTAGTCATCCCAGTCACGTATCCGTCACTCGGTGCATCATATCGGCGGGAGGCTCCACCGGTGTCCTCAAAGGCGAGTTCACGCCATGCCGGCGCGTCACCCTCTCTCCCGATAATAGGCATCGCAGTCGACCTCTCGTAATCCTCCGCCGCACAGCCCAAATCTCGCGCCCTTCACCGCGCCACCTCGAAACGATCCCAAGGATAAAATATCATCCTCTCGTCCGTCTCACCTCCGTCAAAGGAAGGCAATCCGCGTACCCGAGAGTCGTACGCCCCGGAGCTTATCTTCTCCCGGGCATGCTTGGACCAAGAATGCATGGCCGGATACGCCCGACGTACTTCGCTGGCCGCCGCCACATCGTGACGTGGAAAAACTCCAACGCCCATACCGCGAAAGGTAAAAATCCAATCAATCCAAAGGCAAAAGAAAAGTGTGTGCTCAAAAGAAAGGGGGAAAGCAAAAAGAGAGCTTATACCTCTAGGGCAAACTCAAAGCAAGACAAGGAGCTCACAGCCTTCCCACTGTACCTATCGAGAGCAAAGTAAAGCTCGCCACCCGGCCTCTCCCCACGAGACATCTCCAGCCATCTCCATGTCCTCCAAGGACCTCAAGAAGGCAAAGACTCGCCGTCCCTCAAGCATGTCCAAAGAGGGTGCTCGAAAAGCAAACCACAAGAAGGCCCCCGGCAACTGATCGGCGCCTATCCTCTCCTCCCCAAACTCGTAACTCACAATGGTCTCCACAATCTTCCCGTAGACCACCGCATACTCCATCCCCATCCCCTTTTGGGAATAGGGGAAAATCCCGTAAGAGCCTCGCAGATCCGCATCACCGTAGCCATCCCGCCACTCAATGCCGCGTCCATTGAAGGACAAACCCGTGATCGCAAAGATAGTCGGAAGGCGTAACCGTAGCCTCGCCCCGTAAGAAGTGAAACGTGTGGGTCGCATCCCACCAATGCCGCGCCAAAGCAAACATCGTGCCCTTGCTCTTAGGGAACTTGATCAATCCCCTCAAGCACTCAACAAACTCCCAAAGCCCGGCCTCAACAACAACTGCCTCTGACTCGCAAAGCTCCTCGGCCCGCATTCGGAAGCCGGTCCCACAAGTCAACCACGTACTCCACCGATCCTCGAGTCTTCATCTTGTTCAGCTGCTCCGTAACGTAGTTGTTTTCACCCTGCGATAAAACAAAAAAAAAAAGAGAAAATGTCAAAAAAAATTGCATTTGCATTTGCACAAAAAAAAAAAGAAAGCAAAGCATACATATGCATCATGAAATTTCAAAGCAAATTCGACAGCATAACAGCATACAATGGGCATAACCCCATTTTTCTCGCAAAAAAAAAAAAAAGAACAAGCTTTCAGCAAATCCCAATGCATTCATCAAACAAAAAAAAAAAATGCATTCCTACGAAAGCAAAAACTCCGTCCCATTTTCAAAAAAAAGAAGTTCCTATGCATGCACGCATATCATTCATCATCTCAAAAAAAAAAATCCTACATCTTACGGAAGTAAAAACTCCGTCCCATTTTCATAAAATAACATGCATACATAACATGCATTCAATCAACAGAAGGAAAAATCCTTCCCACTTTTCAAAAAAAAAATCAATCAAAAATCATACATTCATATCATCATCTCATGTTGGCAAAATGCCAATTCTTTCCTCAAGCAAAATGCACATTTTGGAACATCAACAAACTCATTACAACATGCAAAGCATCAAAATCAAGATTCAAAGCCAAGAACATCAATCATTCGAATTTTTTTTTTTTAAAAAAATTCAAAAATCACCCAAAATTCAAATTTCAAACAAGAAATCAACAAAGGGAATGAAAAGATTCGAAGTATACCGTTCGGAGACTCGGATCAGAAGCCCAATGTTGCCAAGCATCGGGGTAGGGCTCCTCCGCAATCGATTGCGAAAGAGTATAATGCCTCCTCATCCGGACGAGCTCCAATCGTCTCTCCGCCACCGGGCCACGTCCTTGGCCTTGAAAAGCACCTTCCCCGTGTTCCATTGCTCGAAAATCGAAGAAAATCGGAAGATTTCGAAGCTTTTTAGGCCAAAAATGGCGGATTTCTCACTTTCTCTCTCTTTTCTCTCGACAAACTGTAAAAGTGGTAGGGGAGAAGGAGAAAGGGGGCGGCCCCTCATTTAAAAACCCTGGAACACGCTCCTATCCGCGCGGATAGGATTGTTAGGGTCAAAATGACCCTTTTGCCCTTTAAAAATCTGGAACTCTGCAGTTCAGTCCCCAACTTGACAAAGTCAATCTCCTCTCAAGGAAATCCTTCCACGGCAGTCAAACGTAAGACCGATTTCCCCGAGAAAGATAACGAGATCCCGTATCTTTCATCAAAATCATCCCACGGCAGTCAAACGTAAGACCGATCTCCCCGAGAAAGATAACGGAATCCCGTATATTTCATCAAAATCATCCCCCGGCAGTCAAACGTAAGACCGATCTCTCCGAGAAAGATAACGGAATCTCGTATCTTTCATCAAAATCTTCCCCGGCAGTCAAACGTAAGACCGATCTCCCCGAGAAAGATAACGGAATCCCGTATCTTTCATCAAAATCATCCCACGGCAGTCAAACGTAAGACCGATCTCCCCGAGAAAGATAACGAGATCCCGTATCTTTCATCAAAATCATCCCACGGCAGTCAAACGTAAGACCGATCTCCCCGAGAAAGATAACGAGATCCCGTATCTTTCATCAAAATCATCCCACGGCAGTCAAACGTAAGACCGATTTCCCAGACGAATACGTCTGATTTTCCTCAAAGAAAGGCTAACAAAATCCCCAAAGAAAGTTAACGGAATCCCAAAAGCCAACGGAATCTCGAGAAGATCTCGAACTACGAAAGGGCTTGATTCCCACTAGGGATACGTAGGTAGCCTATCATTAGGTCCAGCCCCTCGACCAAAACGGTCACCCTCTCCTTCGGCAGCAGACGAAGTCCACCGAAAGGGCATTTCACATCAAGGTCCGAGGCACCTAAAAAGCCATCAAGGTCCGAGGCACCTAAAAAGCCATCATCATCAAGGTCCGAGGCACCTAAAAAGCCATCATCATCAAGGTCCGAGGCACCTAAAACGCCATCTCCAAGGTTCGAGGCACCTAAAACGCCATCATCTCCAAGGTTCGAGGCACCTAAAACGCCATCTCCAAGGTTCGAGGCACCTAAAACGCCATCATCTCCAAGGTTCGAGGCACCTAAAACGCCATCATCAAGGTTCGAGGCACCTAAGACGCTGTCACTAGGAAAGCGATAAATCGCAATCATCCCCAGCAGAGCGGATAGCCATCAGACCGAAAATGTTCATTCCTATCCCCAGCAGAACGGATAGCCATCAGACCAAAAATGGTCATCTCTTATCTCCAGCAGAGTTTCTCTCCAGCAACCAACTGCAGAACTCGCTCATCAGGTTCGAGGCACCTAAAACGCCATCATTTCCAGGGTCAAAGACCCGAACTACGGCCGGCTTGATTCCCATTCGGGATACGTAGGTAGCCCATCGCTAGGTTCAGCCACCCGATCACTCGATCATCCCGCCAAATATGGAGCCTTACTCTTATCGACGACCCCGCTTCCTTTGAAAGCGCCGTCGCCGAGGGGCTACTGTAAGTGCTCCAATTTGAGCTTGTTAGAATTTTCGTTAGAAAATTAACGAAAGTTATAACATTTCTAACAATTCCTAACAATCCTAACATTTCTAACAAAGTGAGGGTAAAATGGGCATTGTTATTTAAGGTTAAACCTCAAAAAGAATCTTAAAAAGCAAAACAAAGGAAGAAAACCAATAATAGAAATGGCCGGAAACATAAACTCGGCCGTTAATTTGAATTTTCAAAAGAAATATTCCTCTTGTCCAAAGCCCTGAAGCAAGAATTAATGAACAAAGGCACGCGAAGGATCATATCCGCGCGGACATCTTTGTTATTTCCAGAGGGCTATAAATTGAGCCCTCCACCACAAAAATAGAGAGCCACAACACAATTTGCACCGAACCTCTCGGCGAAATATAGAGAGAAAACAAAGTGAGAATTCACTTGAATTGTCACCATTTTCTCTTGAATATTTCCCAACTCACACTCACTCTCAAATTCAAACCCTAAACACATTCAAGCCTCAAACACTCATATATTCAAGCCAAAGCCTCAAAATACAAAGAAGATAGGTATAACCTCCCTCTTCTTACCCTAAATCTCTCATCCATGCATGCATCTTCAAACTACAAAATGTAGTTCATTCTTCTTCTTGTCTTAAGATCCAAGAAGATCACCATGGAAGTCCATCTCCATGGATGATCTTCTACAAGGATCAACATTTTCTTTAATGTGTTCTTACTTTCTTGCAAAGAAAACTCATTTTCAAAACCCTAAAAACCATTTTCAAGCATCAAATCTCATTTTCAAAGGATAAAATTCCCCTTCCCAAGCAAATGAAGTGCTTAGTCCTAATGTACCCCAATGATGGTTTGGTATAGTTGATTCACCACTAAAATTTCAAGTGATCACTAACCAAAACCTAGGGAAATGGGGACAAGCATGGATGCAAAACCCCCTTTAAAATCATATTTTCTTTCATGGGAAGTTACTGTCCAGTAGCAATTTTCTCAGACCTCAGTCCATGGTCTAATTTTTTGGACACAGATAAATGTGGAATTTGGTGTTGACTACAAAACACTTTTTGTAGCCAACATCCAGATCTTTCCATACATATTTTTACTTTATTTTTTGGGTGAGTAAAACTCCTCTTTTCAAATTTTCTTTCAGAGGCTAGTTCATCAGCTTCTGGGAATCCAGATCTCATATCTGAGGTTTCCAGAAGGTTTTGACCCCTCAAATCTTCTCCAAAATGGAAAATTCCTTCTCACAAATCTTATTTAAGGTGTCTAGAACAACTTTCATTCTCTGAGTTTATCCAGATTATGAAGTTTTAAGACCCTTGAATCCATTTCAAAATCAAAGGTCCACTGCCTTTTTCATTCTGGCAGAAGTGGCTCTCAACTTCAAAAGGTCTTTTGAGTACCAAATGTCAATCCAAAAATCTTCCAAAAAATCATGGGATCAGTTTAAATTCCTAAAAAGATATCCCAATTTTTACTTTTCTGAGTTTCAAATTATTTTGGCCAAAACACACACACACACAAATGATTTTCAGCTTGGAAGACTCGTTTTACGAGGCATTCCGGGTGCACACTAACGTCCTTCCCGGCGTGTAACATGACCTCCGAACCCAAATTTCTGATCTCGGGCTTTTTTCAAAGTTTTGGCCCTTAAAACAAAAATGGCGTGGCGACTCCGTTCTTTTTCCCGGGTCTTATTTGGTTTTTTTCAAAGAAACTACGAAAGGAATCGAATTTTTCTCCCGCGAAATGGCGACACATCATCACACCGCCCCAAATCTTTTTCCTGCTGCTCCTTCTTTCTTTTCATTTTGGTCACTGCACTTTGGTCACTCCCTTTTTTTTCTTCTTTTCTTCTCTTTTTAAGTCCTCCTCTTCGCTCCGTCCCGAATTTCTTACTTTCTTGGGTCCAAAAGTCACCAAATCACTACCTAATTTCCTGCACTAGAGAAAGCACTAAACACACAAATTAAAAAATATTTTACTCGGGATTTGCACTATAATAGGTCCAAAATAAGATATCTTTTGGATGTAAAACTACATCCATCACATAACATCATAATACCCTTTTTGACCTTCTTCAAAAGTTTATAAAACTTGTCTGTGACAAAAAAAATGATGAATAAAAAGAGATTTAGTATAAGTAATAAGAATGATGATAAAGTAGCAAGCAAATCATCAAATACATGTAAAGCATCAATTAACTATAAATTGAAAAAATAATAGCAAAACTAATATCAAAATATCATAAACTTTTTATGCTTCACATGATTTATTTTGACTAGAGATAAACTAAAGAAAGAATAATCGAATAAGAGAGACAAATTACCTGTAGAGGATCGCCGACTACAGACTTGGTTTGAACGTGAAAGACGATTGAAATCGCGTAGTTGGGTTTAGGATTACGTAAATAAGGAGAGGAGGAGTGGGAAAGTGGGGTATATGAAAACTGAATAGATGAAAAACTATAGTAAATATTAAGAATATTTATTATTTAAGGAGAATATCGGTACGGTTCGGTGTGAGTAATCGGCATGAAATCTTATATCTAAAATCGAGCCGCTAGATTTAGTTTTTCAATATTTCATAAACCGTCCCTACCCAATTAACCATTGATACGATTTATTGGCGTCAATTTTTTTGGTTTTATTCGATTTTTTGGTTTTTCTGTTCGCCTGATGATATGTACATAACTAAAGATATACATCAAATATATAATATTCTAACCGTAATATAAAATCTAAATCTTTCAGAGAAAAGTTAAAAATCATACTTACCAACATATTTGAATCACACAATTTAGATACTTGGAATTCCGTGAGGATTCTCGCATTCTTTCATATTTGTAACAGACAAAAACTCAAGTGAGAACAACAATACCCGTCTCATCCATGAGACGGGTCGGATCCATGACTATGACCCGCCCAACCCGCCCAAGAATACCCGTCTCTCTCTCTATACGCAATAACACCGTCTCTCTCTCTCTATACGCAATAACAGGATCCCTCCCCAATCTCTTCTCCGGCCAAGCCTACCTTCAACCTACACACCGGCGACCCAAAGCCACCGTCGATTCCGTCCCAGTTGGTTCTAAACTGAAAGTTCGCCGGAGCCCATCGCCACCACCTGCTCCGATTGCGTTTAAAAGGAGGCGGTACCTGGGTTTGGTGGATGAGAGTGAAGATGAGGAGGAGAGGGAGATTGTCCGGATCTGAGGTGGTGGGTCTCAGGACACGTAGCCGGAGAACTGAACAAGTAGAGGAGATGGATCGGCGGCAATGGAGAAGATGGATCTGCGTAGAGAGAGAGAGAGAGAGGAGAGAGAGAAGTGGTGAGAATGAGTGTGTGTTAACTGTGTGAGAAAATGAGAGAGGCCTTAACAAATGAATGGGAATTGGTATTTAAACGCTGAATGACAATAACTTATTTTAGTAATAGTTACTACACTTTATTGTTTAAGTAATACTTCTCATTTGTTTAAGTAATAGTTGGTATTGCTATAAGTAATAGTACTACACTTGTGAAGTAATAGTGTTATTTTTTTTTAACTAAAAATAGTTTTAGGAACTGTTTTCATTTTGAGTAATACTTCTCATTTGTTTAAGTAATAGTTGGTATTGCTATAAGTAATAGTACTACACTTGTGAAGTAATAGTGTTATTTTTTTTTTAACTAATAATAATGTTAGGAACTGTTTTAATTTTGAGTAATACTTCTCATTTGTTTAAGTAATAGTTGGTATTGCTATAAGTAATAGTACTACACTTGTGAAGTAATAGTGTTTTTTTTTAAGTATTACATTATCAATGACTTAAAGTAATAATACATTCAGTCATTACATTAAGAGATGGTAACTATTACATTATAAAGTAATAATGTAAAAGTATTACATTATCTATAGAAATATATTACAATTTCATCTATCAAAGTGTTACATTTACTTGTATAAACTATTACATTCATATACATAAGTTATTACATTTCAAATGTAATACATATAGTTTGTATTACATTTGAAAAAATGGGTGAAAACGAGCTTTTGTCTTTTTTAAAACAGATATTACGTTTACTTATGAACAATGTTACTTTATATGTATACAGTCATTACATTAAGAGATGGTAACTATTACTTTTTTTAAACCACTGAATAGCCGAAAAATAATATAAAAACTAAAAAAAAAAAGCTAAAAGAAAAAAAATAATAAAAAAAAAAAATAACAAATCCTAGTACATAATAAAAAAAAATAATAAAAAAAAGCAAAAAGAAAAAATAATAAAAAAAAAGCAAAAAGAAAAAAAATAATAAAAAGAAATAATGAAAAGAAAAAAAATAATAAAAAAAGGCAAAAAGAAAAGAAATAATAAAAAACTAGAAAGAGAAAGTACGCATAGTAATCTGCATAGTAATCTTCTATTTCTATGTACGGCGTGAACCTTTTGCTTCTTTGATTTACATGAGGGGAAAGAGTATGGGTCATGGGTCTGGGCTTTGGGTTATTCTGACCCGTCTCATCCATGAGACGGGTATTGTTGTTCTCACAGGAGACCAACTCTTTGTAATACAGCAATAGAACATTGGCACTCCACACTCTGTCTGTTGGTCCTTCCGGTAACATTATTCTCTCAGAGACAGACAGAGAGCGTAAAGATATGGAGGAAGGCCACAAAAACAAACATGACTCTACAAACAAAGGGATTAAAGGAACAGGTTTAGACATCCCCACCAATCACCGCCATGGCAGAAATCTTATCAGTGCTACCAGTGACGAAAATCTCAAAGACATCTTTCTCAACATCAGAGCTTCCAAAAACCACGTAAGCAAAATTATCACATTCCCATTTGGTTTGATGTTTTCGTGAATTACCATATTATTCAATCAATGTCCAACTAACTTGTTTGCTTTTCTTGGTAATTTGTTTGGCAGACGGTGATTAATTATGGAACATCTTGGTATTTTAGCACCTTCCTTAAAACCTTGCTTTGAAATTTTCCTACTTTTGGTGAATGTTCTTTGTTCTGTTTATGGTGATCAATTTTATTTTGAGCATTTGGTTTTGTTAGACATTATCCCACGTGACAAACCTTGCATATAACATATAAAAAATTATGAACCACTCCGTTTAGCACCAATTGATTTTAAGGTGAACCTTATGCTTTTAAAGGTTTGTACTAAATGGAGATCTTTGATTGTTGAGAGATGGGAAGAGTTAATTTTACTTCTTTAGTGTGTGTTATCTGTGTTTAACGTGTGAATTATTTATGAGTGCAAGGTGTTTGATGAAAGGTCCAACTGAAATATATTTGACATTTAGAAACAGGTATAATATGTTAGAATATTTTAATATCCTATTATTGTTTTCCAAATGACTTGTTAATTAAATAAATTTTAACATTATAATTTCACTTTGATGATTTAAGTGAAAATTAAAGTGAGTTAAAATTTGGGAGATAGTAAGTAAGGTTGTAAACGAAGCGAACTTTTTTGATTCGATTCGATATTCGATTCGAGTATTCGGTATTCGTATTCGAAAATTTCGAATTCGAATTCAAATTCGAATCTTTATATTGATTCGATTAGTAAACGAATACGAATAATAAATCACGATATTCGATTCGAGTATTCGCGAATATTATTCGAATAATATATATATAAATATATATATATATATATATATATATATATATATATATATATATATATATATATATATATATATATATATATATATATTTAATATTAATTAATAATTATATATATATATATAAGGAAATCTATTTCTAATTTATTTCTAACCCTAACAACGGCCTAACCTAGAGAGCAGAGAGAAGAGAAGTAGAACTGAGAACGAACGACGACGGCGCTAACCCTACCTTTCCCCGTTCGCGTCAGTCGTCACCTCTACCAGCAACGGCCATCATCTCGCCGGTAACCCTCTCCCCATTCGCGTTCAGTCCCCGTTCAGTCCCTCTCTCACCGGTGACTTCCCTTCAGTCCCTCTCCCCGTTCGCGTCAGCCGTCACCTCTACCAGCAACGGCCATCATCTAGCCGGTAACCCTACCTCTCGCCTTTCTCTCTGTCTCTCATATTATTGTTCCTTTGTCGTTCTTGAAGTTGCAATTGTGTCTAAAGTGCTGCTTGGAATTTGCTTGATCCCTGGCCATTCTAATTTTTTGGACTTGTGTCATGTTAACAAATGGGATGCAAAGAATAAATTTGTTTGGAAAAATAATATTTTATTGGACTCATATATTTCATGTAGCAGTTTGGAGTTATCGCCTTTGATTTTAATGAAAGGCGGTTGCTAATTTTTCTCTAATACAGAGTACTAATTTTCATTTGAAACAATCAAGATGAGCTATGTTATGGTCGAAAAGAAGTTCATACTGGATTATATAGGGATTCGGATACTTCATAATCATCTTGTTGGCTGATAGCTGGTGCAACCCATAAGCTTGTGAACTCCATGTATTGATCCCTTTATTATCTGATATTCACGTGGTCTGCTTGAGATTGAGAGATAATTTGAGACTCTCTGTTTTATTGTATATTACCATACATTTGCAGCTCTATCAAAGTGTCCACCTCCATTTCTAATTATTTGTTGTATGTTAACTGTTCATGTAGAGAATGGATAACTCAAATGCAATAGAGCAAACACCTCAACTTCACGCGGACGACATTTTTGTGGAAGATCATGAGGTAAATATTACATATTAAATGTACAATTAAATATTGTGAGATCTAATAAAAAACTTGTAATGTCAGGTGAGGAGCCCTACGATCGAGATAAATGATGATGGAGGTGATAATATAGAAGATGGATGTGATATTGAAGAAGATGGAGGTGATGGTAAAAAAGATGGAAGTGGTAATATAGAAGATGGTTGTGATGATGGTGAACATGAGGAAGATAAGGGCCAATTTCAAAGGAAAAAGAGAAAGAAGATTTCAAAATGTTATAGTGATTTCATAGAAGTGACTTTAAATGAGGGAACTCAGGGAAGTCCAAAATTACAATGTATACACTGTAAGGGTTTTCTTTCTAAGTCAAGTACCGGTACAACAAGTCATCTTTGGAATTACTTGAAGAGGTGTTTACAAAAGAAAATTCATACCGAAAAACAAAAGAAATTGCAATTTCAGCCTACCAATTCCAAGTTTGAGATGAAGCCTTTGTCAGATGGTCGATATGATCATGCGAAGCAAAGAGAGGCTGTTGCCCATTGGATTCTAATGAATGAGCAGCCATTTAATGTTGTGGAAAACTATGGCTTTTCTTTCATGTTAAGTATTAATCAACCACAGTTTGAGAAGATCTCTCGTGCCATGGCAAGGAAAGATGTCATTGATGTTTATGAGTTGGAGAAGAAAAAGTTACAGTTGATGTTGAGAGGAATCAATATGATTTCATTGACCACTGACATTTGGAAGTCAAAGGTGCAAAAGATTTCTTATATGTGTGTAACTGGTCACTTTGTTGATTCACAGTGGCAACTTCACAAGCGAGTTCTTACTTTCATGCCTCTCCCTCCTCCACATACTGGTATTATTATTTGTTTAGATATGTAAAGATTGTCTTCCATTACATTTATTATTTGTTAATTTGATAAGTATTATTACATTTTTCAGGTGTTGATATCTTTGATGGGCTTATGAAGTGTACAAAAGATTGGGGGATAGAACACAAAGTCTTCACTATCTCGTGGACAATGCCTCGAACAATGATGTGGCAATTCGAATCGCCAAACAAACATTCTCTAGGAGTCGGAAGTTGCCATTGGATGGTAAGTTGTTCCATGTTAGGTGCACTGCACATATATTGAATCTTGTTGTTCAAGATGGCCTTTCTGAGATTAAAAGCATTATTGAAGCGGTCAAAAATAGTGTGCGATTTATTAACCAATCGGAGTCTAGGTTATTGAAATTCTCTGATGTTGTGTTTCATTTAGGAATTAAGTCAAAAATGTTGATCATTGATTGTCCAACTCGTTGGAATTCTACATATCAGATGTTAGTCGAAGCATTTAGGGTTAAAGATGCATTTCCTATATTTGCACAAAGAGAGACTTCATATCATTCTTGTCCTAGCCTTGAAGATTGGCAAAAAGTTAAGGATGTTATTGATATTTTAGAGGTTTTTTATGAAGCTACTCATGTAATTTCTGGAGTTGACTATCCTACCTCTAATGTTTTCCTCGCTGTTATTTGGAGAGTCAAGCATGTATTGAATGAGAAAGAAAATCATGCTAATGAGTTTATTAGAGTGATGATTAAAAAGATGAAGGAAAAATTTGACAAATATTGGGGAGAGTGCAATCATTTGATGGCTATTGGAGCTATACTTGACCCTAGGTTTAAAATGAGATTGGTTGATTTTGCTTTCAACAAAATATATAATGGGACTGAAGCACGTACAAATGTGATGAAGGTTCGAGATGCATTATATGACTTGTTCTTTGAGTATGTTGAAATTGATCAGGCAAGGTCGCGAAAGGGTAGTTCTTCTACTTCAAAAGCTTCTACTTGTATCAAGACTCCACATCTAAAGGAAAAATAGTGCCTTCTGGTTTATCTATGTTTGATGAGTATTTGAACACTGTTGAAGATGTTGCTCCTTTAAAATCAGAGTTGGATATTTATTTGGAGGAAGGGGTTTTTAGACATTCAAATGGGGATGCTGAGTTTGATGCCTTAGCTTGGTGGAAATCTCAAGAATTAAAGTTTAATATTTTATCCAAGTTAGCTCGTGATGTTTTAGCTATTCCTATTAGTAGTGTGGCATCAGAGGCCACTTTTAGTGCAGGAACTCGAGTGTTGGATCCTTATCGTTCAAGATTAACTTCTGATATGGTACAAGTTTTGATTTGTGGAGCAGATTGGGTTCGCCAACTTCATGGGATCAAAAAGCCGCTTATGTCACATGTGAGTTCTATTTTTTAAAATTCATTGTGCTACTACCTGTTGTTTCTATTTGATATCTAATTTATTTTATTTTTATTTAGGAGGAGGAAGAGCCGATTCAAGTCTTATTACGAATCTGATGCCTTGCTGTTGGAGTGCTGTTTTGCCTAGCTTTCTGTGACCTTGCTGAGTTGCTGCTAGTTACTGATGTCCTTGCTGTGCGCTGATGTTGTCTTTTGGGTTTTTTTTTTTGTTATGAAACTGGACATTAGCTGTGGTGGACTGGAAAGGGTGTTACTGCTTGGCTGTTTGTTTGCCTTGCCTTGCTGATGTTGATGTAGCCTTGCAGTTGCTGCACATGTTTGTTTGCTTGCTGCTTGGCTGATGGTCTTTTTTTTTTTTATATTTAAAACAGTGTTGGCTCGGCTGATGTCTTTTTTTTTTTTATGAAACTGCTTTGTTATGTTTATGAAACTGATGTTCTTTTTTTTTTTTTGTTATGTTTATGAAACTGCCTTGCTGGGCCGGATATTGGTTTGCACAATAGGCTTGGTATTGGGCTGGGCCGGACATTGTGCTGGCCTTGGTATTGGGCTGGGCTGGGTATTGGGCCTCAAATCGAATACTCGAATCGAATCGAATAATTCGAATATCAATTTCGAATCAATTTTTTTATTCGAATACGAATCGAATACGAATACGAATCAATTTTAATATTCGAATACGAATCGAATACGAATCGAATACGCTGATATTCGATTCGATTCGATTCGTTTACACCCCTAATAGTAAGAAATGGTACTCCCTCTTTCCCTCTTTCTATGCCTTAAATTATAAATTGATAATCCTTTTCATTAAAGTATTTTATTTATTTATAATATAATCTATATATATATAATAACAAGATAGTGGTAATTAAAGGGGCTTTTAGGGGTATTTTTGTCTTTTCACATGGTGGCAATTTGGCAAAAAAAATGGGCTGAAATGGCAGGTGTCAAGTTATGATTGGCGAGGTTTTTTTTTTTTTTTTTTCTTTTTAAGCAATTAGGACAGGTGTCGGGAGTAGAGGGAAGGGTAAATTGGACTTTTCCATGGCGCGTGTTCTCCACGCGCCGACAAAGGCGCGTTATCCAGCCTTTGTTTTTTTTTTTTTTTAATTCTATTTAACACGTGGCGATCAATGATTGGCTGGAAGAATTTCCGAAAAAAAAAATTATCCTATTTCTTTGACCTCATTTATTTTATAATAAATTAATTTTTTTTAAAAAAAAAATTTACCCCAAAATTCATAATTTTTTTCCCTCTTTAAATAGAGACTTCTTTCATTTGATTTGAACACAGAAAAAAAATCCTCTTTTTTAAATATAAACTTCTTAATTAACATTTGCTAAATTTTTAATTTCTTTTTAGTGAAATTAATTAAGTGTGAAGTATTTTTTTTAATTATAAATGATAATAATAATTATAATAATAATTTTAGTAATTAAAAAAATAAATTATTTTGTGCTAAATTAATTATTTTTTAAAAAAAATTACACCAAAATGCATAAAAAAAAAACCCTCTATAAATAGAGACTTCTTTCATTTGATTTTGACACAAAGAAAAAATCCCTCTTCATTAAATATAAATTTCTTAATTATGCTTTGCTAATTTTTCAATTTCTTTTTAGTCAAAATTTTCAATATATATATATATATATATATATATATACGGAGTATATATATATATATATTGGAGAATAGTAGTCATTTGTTTTTTTTTTCTTATTTACTCTTTCTTACGTAGAACGTAAAACTTATATTAGTTTCTTGGTTTAAATTTTTTATTAATTTAAAACTCATATTAGAAGTCAATATAATATAGTTTTAGCAATAAGTATAAAATAATTAGCTATTAATCGCTATCTCTCTCTCTATATAAAAAAATTGCTTAAGTTTTAAAATAAACGAGGGCACATTTGTAGCTACTCGGTTAGGATTGAAACTCTATGGAGGGCAAAAAAATTACTAAAAATGAGTAGGTTGTTTAAGAAGATTTGTATATCATGTTAAACATACACATGTACACACACAGTAAAACACATTAGAACAAAATATCAAGTAACTAAATGAGTTATAATCTCAATTTTTATGAAATGAAATAAATTACTTTTATTAACAATTACCCAAATAAAGTGGATAGTAAATGATTTATTTTGATTCTTATTTTTTTATTGGTTAAAATAATGAGAGCCGTAAATTACACGGGCCTAAAGAGGCGCGTGAATGCATTAGGGATTTTTTTACATTGGACACGTGTCATCCGTATGTGGAAGGGCAATTTCGACATTTCTCGGCGCGTGTACGTCACGCGCCGAGAACGGTGCGTTTATGCAGTTTTTTCCCTTTTATTTTTATAATTTTGCCACGTTTCGCCCTTTGATTGGTATTTGAATTTTGGATTTTTTTTTACATCATATTTCTTTACCCTCGATTAATTTATAATAAATTAATTTTTTAAACTCTTTTTTACACCAATATTCATAATTTTTTTCTCTTTAAATAGAGACTTCTTTCATTTTATTTTGACAAGATAAAAAACTCTCTACTTTAAATATAAATTTCTTAATTATCCTTTGTTAATTTTCATTTTTTCCAATATCTTTTTAGTAAAAAATAAATAAGTGTGAAGTATTTATTTTTAATTATAAATGATGATATATATGGTTATGTAATATAATAATAATTTATATCTATATATAAAGAATATAAAATAAAATAAATGTGGGTTTTGGTTTCTATTAAATAATATAAAATAAAATAAAAGTGGTGGGGTATAGGATGATGAGTTGAAATGGTGTTGAATTTTTATAAACAAAACAATTGTGTATTTATAAAGTATATATGGTTATTTAATATAATAATAATTTATATATATATATATATATATATATATATATATATATATATACACGAGGGATTGTAATGAATGTGAGTTTTGGTTTCTATTTAATAAGTGAGATGGGGTAATATGGTTATTGTGTTTATTTTAGTTCGATATATCAAACAATTTATTTATTTTTTAAAAAAAAATATTTGAAGCATAGTAAATAAAGTATTAATAAATTAGTCGATTTTTCTATTCATCTCAAAATATTGTGTATTTATAAAGACGAATATCGGGAAACATGGCCATCGTTTTTAAAATTTTGATTGAAGTGTATGTCAATATAATAAGAAATAAAGATAGTATAAATTTGTATTTTAAAATAGGAAGAGGAAGAAGTGGGTTGAGTTGGATGAGGAAGTGGGGGGTTTGGGAAAATTTCTTTTCATTTTACGAAATTGTTAGTATTTTTAGGATTTTTATTTTTCTCCTAAAAATTAAATAAGTTACATTGAAAATAAATATCATAATTATGTTCATAATGAGTTAATGTAAATAAATATGACATAATTTTTTAGATGTACGAGCATGAGTTAATCGAAAATTTTCATTTGAAAAAGAATGATATTAATTTTTAAGCAATTAGGACAGGTGTCGGGAGTAGAGGGAAGGGTAAATTGGACTTTTCCATGGCGCGTGTTCTCCACGTGCCGACAAAGGCGCGTTATCCAGCTTTGTTTTTTTTTTTTTTTTTTTTTAATTCTATTTAACACGTGGCGATCAATGATTGGCTGGAAGAATTTCCGAAAAAAAAAATTATCCTATTTCTTTGACCTCATTTATTTTATAATAAATTAATTTTTTAAAAAAAAAAATTTACCCCAAAATTCATAATTTTTTTCCCTCTTTAAATAGAGACTTCTTTCATTTGATTTGGACACAGAAAAAAAATCCTCTTTTTTAAATATAAACTTCTTAATTATCATTTGCTAAATTTTTAATTTCTTTTTAGTGAAATTAATTAAGTGTGAAGTATTTTTTTTAATTATAAATGATAATAATAATTATAATAATAATTTTAGTAAATAAAAAAATAAATTATTTTGTACTAAATTAATTATTTTTTAAAAAAAATTACACCAAAATGCAAAAAAAAAAAACCCTCTATAAATAGAGACTTCTTTCATTTGATTTTGACACAAAGAAAAAATCCCTCTTCTTTAAATATAAATTTCTTAATTATGCTTTGCTAATTTTTCAATTTATTTTTAGTCAAAATTTTCAATATATATATATATATATACGGAGTATATATATATATATATTGGAGAATAGTAGTCATTTGTTTTTTTTTCTTATTTACTCTTTCTTACGTAGAACGTAAAACTTATATTAGTTTCTTGGTTTAAATTTTTTATTAATTTAAAACTCATATTAGAAGTCAATATAATATAGTTTTAGCAATAAGTATAAAATAATTAGCTATTAATCGCTATCTCTCTCTCTATATAAAAAAATTGCTTAAGTTTTAAAATAAACGAGGGCACATTTGTAGCTACTCGGTTAGGATTGAAACTCTATGGAGGGCAAAAAAATTACTAAAAATGAGTAGGTTGTTTAAGAAGATTTGTATATCATGTTAAACATACACATGTACACACACAGTAAAACACATTAGAACAAAATATCAAGTAACTAAATGAGTTATAATCTCAATTTTTATGAAATGAAATAAATTACTTTTATTAACAATTACCCAAATAAAGTGGATAGTAAATGATTTATTTTGATTCTTATTTTTTTATTGGTTAAAATAATGAGAGCCGTAAATTACACGGGCCTAAAGAGGCGCGTGAATGCATTAGGGATTTTTTTTTTTTACATTGGACACGTGTCATCCGTATGTGGAAGGGCAATTTCGACATTTCTCTGGCGCGTGTACGTCACGCGCCGAGAACGGTGCGTTTATGCAGTTTTTTTCCCTTTTATTTTTTTATAATTTTGCCACGTTTCGCCCTTTGATTGGCTGGCTGAATTTTGGATTTTTTTTACATCATATTTCTTTACCCTCGATTAATTTATAATAAATTAATTTTTTAAACTCTTTTTTTACACCAATATTCATAATTTTTTTCTCTTTAAATAGAGACTTCTTTCATTTTATTTTGACAGATAAAAAAAACTCTCTACTTTAAATATAAATTTCTTAATTATCCTTTGTTAATTTTCATTTTTTCCAATATCTTTTTAGTAAAAAATAAATAAGTGTGAAGTATTTATTTTTAATTATAAATGATGATATATATGGTTATGTAATATAATAATAATTTATATCTATATATAAAGAATATAAAATAAAATAAATGTGGGTTTTGGTTTCTATTAAATAATATAGAATAAAACAAAAGTGGTGGGGTATAGGATGATGAGTTGAAATGGTGTTGAATTTTTATAAACAAAACAATTGTGTATTTATAAAGTATATATGGTTATTTAATATAATAATAATTTATATATATATATATATATATATATATATATATATATATATATATATATATATACAAGAGGGATTGTAATGAATGTGAGTTTTGGTTTCTATTTAATAAGTGAGATGGGGTAATATGGTTATTGTGTTTATTTTAGTTCGATATATCAAACAATTTATTTATTTTTTAAAAAAAAATATTTGAAGCATAGTAAATAAAGTATTAATAAATTAGTCGATTTTTCTATTCATCTCAAAATATTGTGTATTTATAAAGACGAATATCGGGAAACATGGCCATCGTTTTTAAAATTTTGATTGAAGTGTATGTCAATATAATAAGAAATAAAGATAGTATAAATTTGTATTTTAAAATAGGAAGAGGAAGAAGTGGGTTGAGTTGGATGAGGAAGTGGGGGGTTTGGGAAAATTTCTTTTCATTTTACGAAATTGTTAGTATTTTTAGGATTTTTATTTTTCTCCTAAAAATTAAATAAGTTACATTGAAAATAAATATCATAATTATGTTCATAATGAGTTAATGTAAATAAATATGACATAATTTTTTAGATGTACGAGCATGAGTTAATCGAAAATTTCCATTTGAAAAAGAATGATATTAATTTTTATTACATAACTGTACTATCCTTTTGGTATGAACAAATATTTTATTTTTATTTAAAAATTTCTCTTTGTCAAAAATAAATAAAATTTCACCTTTTTTTACTAGATTTTCAATCTTCACCTTTTTATACTAATTTCAATAACTTATTTCGTATGTGATAAACATGTTCGTGTGTTTTATTTACTTTTTTAAATCATAAAATACTACAGAATTGTATATAGAGAAATGCATATTCCTTATGATATTTTTTTTCCTATTTTATTGTTTTCTAATTGTTATGTACTGACAATGTAGTCTTTAAGGAAGTATTCCATAATGTATAAACGAATTGATTTTTTTTTTATTTTAGTTCAATTTTTATGCTTTGAATATATAGTAATGCCCCGTGCATCGCACGGGAGTCAATGTAGTATATATAATAACAAGATAGTGGTAATTAAAGGGGCTTTTAGGGGTATTTTTGTCTTTTCACATGGTGGCAATTTGGCAAAAAAATGGGCTGAAATGGCAGGTGTCAAGTTATGATTGGCGAGGTTTTTTTTTTTTAAGCAATTAGGACAGGTGTCGGGAGTAGAGGGAAGGGTAAATTGGACTTTTCCATGGCGCGTTTTCTCCACGCGCCGACAAAGGCGCGTTATCCAGCCTTTGTTTTTTTTGCTTTTTTTTTTTTTTTTAATTCTATTTAACACGTGGCGATCAATGATTGGCTGGAAGAATTTCCGAAAAAAAAAATTATCCTATTTCTTTGACCTCATTTATTTTATAATAAATTATTTTTTTAAAAAAAAAAATTTACCCCAAAATTCATAATTTTTTCCCTCTTTCAATAGAGACTTCTTTCATTTGATTTGGACACAGAAAAAAAATCCTCTTTTTTAAATATAAACTTCTTAATTATCATTTGCTAAATTTTTAATTTCTTTTTAGTGAAATTAATTAAGTGTGAAGTATTTTTTTTAATTATAAATGATAATAATAATTATAATAATAATTTTAGTAATTAAAAAAATAAATTATTTTGTACTAAATTAATTATTTTTTAAAAAAAATTACACCAAAATGCATAAAAAAAAAACCCTCTATAAATAGAGACTTCTTTCATTTGATTTTTGACACAAAGAAAAAATCCCTCTTCTTTAAATATAAATTTCTTAATTATGCTTTGCTAATTTTTCAATTTCTTTTTAGTCAAAATTTTCAATATATATATATATACGGAGTATATATATATATATATATATATTGGAGAATAGTAGTCATTTGTTTTTTTTTCTTATTTACTCTTTCTTACGTAGAACGTAAAACTTATATTAGTTTCTTGGTTTAAATTTTTTATTAATTTAAAACTCATATTAGAAGTCAATATAATATAGTTTTAGCAATAAGTATAAAATAATTAGCTATTAATCGCTATCTCTCTCTCTATATAAAAAAAATTGCTTAAGTTTTAAAATAAACGAGGGCACATTTGTAGCTACTCGGTTAGGATTGAAACTCTATGGAGGGCAAAAAAATTACTAAAAATGAGTAGATTGTTTAAGAAGATTTGTATATCATGTTAAACATACACATGTACACACACAGTAAAACACATTAGAACAAAATATCAAGTAACTAAATGAGTTATAATCTCAATTTTTATGAAATGAAATAAATTACTTTTATTAACAATTACCCAAATAAAGTGGATAGTAAATGATTTATTTTGATTCTTATTTTTTTATTTGTTAAAATTATGAGAGCCGTAAATTACACGGGCCAAAAGAGGCGCGTGAATGCATTAGGGATTTTTTTTTTTTTACATTGGACACGTGTCATCCGTATGTGGAAGGGCAATTTCGACATTTCTCTGGCGCGTGTACGTCACGCGCCGAGAACGGTGTGTTTATGCATTTTTTTTCCCTTTTATTTTTTTATAATTTTGCCACGTTTCGCCCTTTGATTGGCTGGCTGAATTTTGGATTTTTTTTACATCATATTTCTTTACCCTCGATTAATTTATAATAAATTAATTTTTTAAACTCTTTTTTTACACCAATATTCATAATTTTTTTCTCTTTAAATAGAGACTTCTTTCATTTTATTTTGACAGATAAAAAAAACTCTCTACTTTAAATATAAATTTCTTAATTATCCTTTGTTAATTTTCATTTTTTCCAATATCTTTTTAGTAAAAAATAAATAAGTGTGAAGTATTTATTTTTAATTATAAATGATGATATATATGGTTATGTAATATAATAATAATTTATATCTATATATAAAGAATATAAAATAAAATAAATGTGGGTTTTGGTTTCTATTAAATAATATAAAATAAAATAAAAGTGGTGGGGTATAGGATGATGAGTTGAAATGGTGTTGAATTTTTATAAACAAAACAATTGTGTATTTATAAAGTATATATGGTTATTTAATATAATAATAATTTATATAAATATATATATATATATATATACACGAGGGATTGTAATGAATGTGAGTTTTGGTTTCTATTTAATAAGTGAGATGGGGTAATATGGTTATTGTGTTTATTTTAGTTCGATATATCAAACAATTTATTTATTTTTTAAAAAAAAATATTTGAAGCATAGTAAATAAAGTATTAATAAATTAGTCGATTTTTCTATTCATCTCAAAATATTGTGTATTTATAAAGACGAATATCGGGAAACATGGCCATCGTTTTTAAAATTTTGATTGAAGTGTATGTCAATATAATAAGAAATAAAGATAGTATAAATTTGTATTTTAAAATAGGAAGAGGAAGAAGTGGGTTGAGTTGGATGAGGAAGTGGGGGGTTTGGGAAAATTTCTTTTCATTTTACGAAATTGTTAGTATTTTTAGGATTTTTATTTTTCTCCTAAAAATTAAATAAGTTACATTGAAAATAAATATCATAATTATGTTCATAATGAGTTAATGTAAATAAATATGACATAATTTTTTAGATGTACGAGCATGAGTTAATCGAAAATTTCCATTTGAAAAAGAATGATATTAATTTTTATTACATAACTGTACTATCCTTTTGGTATGAACAAATATTTTATTTTTATTTAAAAATTTCTCTTTGTCAAAAATAAATAAAATTTCACCTTTTTTTACTAGATTTTCAATCTTCACCTTTTTATACTAATTTCAATAACTTATTTCGTATGTGATAAACATGTTCGTGTGTTTTATTTACTTTTTTAAATCATAAAATACTACAGAATTGTATATAGAGAAATGCATATTCCTTATGATATTTTTTTTTCCTATTTTATTGTTTTCTAATTGTTATGTACTGACAATGTAGTCTTTAAGGAAGTATTCCATAATGTATAAACGAATTGATTTTTTTTTTATTTTAGTTCAATTTTTATGCTTTGAATATATAGTAATGCCCCGTGCATCGCACGGGAGTCAATCTAGTAAATAAAATAATAAGATATTTTATTTATTTATAATATAATAAATAAAATAATAAGATAAGTATGAATATGACTCATTCCTTATTTTTAGGCCACGACGCCACGTGTCACATAAATGTGAATGGAAAATGAAGCAGCTTATTCATTTTTCGTGATAGCTTTGACAGAATGTATGTTGGCTAAGAAAATAAAAGAAAACCAAAGGAAATGTTGCAGTCATATTAAAACGAAAGAAAGAGAAAAGGAAGAACAGTCCAACTCCCACCATCCGGAGTGAACTAAAAGAAAGGCAAGGAAAGAAAATTCCTTTGTTATATATAATATTTGAGCATGGATCAAGGTATATATTTATTTTGTCTTTCTACTTATTATGTAAATGTATTGAAATATTATGTGTTCTAAGATTTTGGACAATATGGATTTGTTAAAGTCTTTATTTATGTATGTTAAAATCCATGTCAAAGAAATCTAACATAATACTCAAGTAATCTAGGTTTCTGTTCCTGGAGAAATCTTGTGGTTGATAAATCACAATGTGGATCAGCTTGGATAATTCGAGCTTTATGAAATGTAGGATATCTAGTGTGTGTTGTGATGCTTGGACTATTTGGTTTACCTGCCGTACCCATGTCGGACACTCACATTTTAGTCTTGTCGACACAAGTCCGGCGGCGTAAACTAAAGAGTCCGAGCACCTTGGTGTGAGTGTGGGTGAGCTTGGTGAATGTTCTGTTTATAGTAAACCAATGCACCAGGTAGGAGTAACTATCTTCAATGTACCTTGATGGTTTAGGTTCTTTCCATTAAAAGGGTTTGAAGATTTTGTTGAAAGGGACCAAAAGGAATGATTATGTGGAAATCAAGTCAGTTGATGGCTATGTGAACTATTTACTCTAGGTCGAGTGGTGATGATGTTAGACAAAATCTATACAATCGAGCACAAATGAGAAAAGAATTACAATGAATTGAAATATAATAGTATACAATATAAAAATAATAAAGAGAAGACCGTAAATTCATTGTCTTGAGTTTGCTTGAATCCGTGCCGTAACCTCCTTGAATCGTCATCTTGAATTTGCTTGAATCCGAGTCGTGTGTGACACACTCTCCTTAAGACTAATTCGCCCCCTCACTACGAGTGCTCGAGGTCTTCAATGGACGTTAGTCTCCCAGGATAAAACGGATGAACCGGAACAACTTTGCACTTAAAGTTTTCTGGCGAATCTCACTATGCTTGAACAAAATCACCACTCAAAACTAATCTAGGAGGCCAAAGGAAAAGATGAACAAATTTCAAGAGGAAGGAGGAAGATTGAAGGAAAAATTATCTCTTTCATTTGTGGGTTACACACTTATAGCTCCACCAAAAGTCCCCAATTAAACTTGATTATTATGGGAGCCATTATACTTGCAATCATGGGGAGTCTCTCCACATTTTGTAATTCTTATTGCAAATAATGATCCCAATTAATCTTTTTACCGTTACTTCAATATTGGGTTAAATTTAAAACATAATTTATAATTTAAACCCACCAATTTTGAGCTATCATATCCTTCTCATTCAATAATAAATTGGACATCTAGATATACCATTTTAATGTTCTCACTAAATGGAACATAAACCCACAATAATCTTTGTCGAACGACAAATGATTCAATTAAGGAAAATACACAATTTCCTTCACAAACAACAAATTTTTCCAACAATCCCCCACATGAAGGAAATTGATGACGAGTTTGGTGATAGAGTTCGGCAGACGAAAACTTGCATACGATAGGTGTGGGAAAAAGGCCATTGAACCTTCGCTCGTACAAGCATATTTACTCTACTCGCAAATCGATAGACGCGATGTCCTTGAATCGTTATGCTTTTTTGTGTAGCCGATCATATGCTTGACACAAATAACGTCCTAACATAGTTTAATTCTCATAGCTATGTTCATTCATGGCCCTGAACATACGCCTGGTTCTGTGAGAGGGTCTAAGAATTGAGCCTCACACAATTCTCCTCGAAGCGGCCCCACTTCTCTCTTACATAGGTGATTTCTTAAAGGTAACCCGTATTAACCCGCTCGAAATTTCGACGCGTAAGAATCATTAAAAGCCATAAGCTTATTCTTGTCCTTTCGGGATGTCACTAACAGGAATGGACTTGGGGTTGGTTCCCCCACAGTGACGCTGCAAGTCTTTTAACAGTTAGGTTGTCCCATTGAATCTAGTTCTTGGGATCTCCGGTCATCTAGATTGGGTTTTCCGCTGTGTTTTAACTTTTAAGAGGCTTACGTCTCATTCCCCTCATCGAACTTTCAACTAACTCTCTATTTAACCCTTTGGTTAACGGATCCGTTTTTCATTTGACATCACATTCAAATTAGTTGAGAGTAGTTGTTTAATGGTATTATGTCTTAGACATAAATGTCTAGACTACCATTACACACATTATTATATGTCTTTTCAATCATAAATTGACTTTAGCAATATACCATCTTGCTAACACAAGCTTTATCCATTTGATAATTGTTAACTCAAATTCATTTAAATTCCATCTATTCCAAATTGATCATTTCAAAAATTTCAAGAATATCCACCTAATGACTTGTTTAACAACAAGTCTATTAGTTTTCCTTGAATTTGAATCAACTGATCAAATTGACTAGAATTTTCCTTAGTTAACATATCGTTTTTGGATTTAATTAACAAAGTGACGTAGTCACTCTTGTTTAAATCCACACAATCGAACCTTTGATGTCATTATCTTTGTACTTGTCTCAAGTCATACAATGACTTTACAAACTAGCACATTTTCTTCTAGGTTCCATTTATTGAACCGTTTCAACACTTTGATCTATTTCACTCAAAGTATCACTTATTCACTTCCATGAATTTGACATCAATACCTGGTTTCTATTGATTTTATTTTCTTTTGATTTTTATATATATTCAAACTTATTGAATCATATATAACAAACCAATATGCACAATTGTTATTAACATAACTCTTGAAACATAATCCACCATTTAGTAACCAAATTCAATTTATTTGGTAATTGGACTTGCTACTTTGCGAAACAACCCCACATTAACAAGTGTACGTAGGCCTACGTTTCCATACTTCATATGGACATCTCATTGTTTTCTTGGAGAAACCTCTCCAAAAGGTAATTATTTTCCAAAGTATACCCACCCCCACATTTTCGGAGTAGTCCCAAAATTAGCAATAATGCCAATTTCATTATTAACACCATTTGATCATGATGTACATTGTGGACACTTTGTTTCATTGCTCATGTACAACAAACCCCTCGGGTTGTTCTATGTAAATTTTCTCTTCTAAATCGACATTTAGAAGGTTATTTACATCCATTTAATGTATTTCAAATTTTGCTATGCAGCAATTGCAAATATAACTCTTTATTCTCGTGATGAGAGAATAAGTATAAAAGTAATCAAGGTCTTCATTTTTCTTGTAATCCTCAATTACAAGTCTAGCCTTGTACTCATTGATTGTTTTTCCATCGGTCTTCATTTCCTTTTTGAAAATTCACTTATATGCTAGTGATTTACTACACGGAGATAAATCTACCAGTTTTCAAGTGTGATTTTTCAAGATAGAATCAATCTCACATATAATAGTCTCTTTTCACAAAGATCATTCAAAAGAGTTCAATACCTCTTTATAACTTTGTGATTTACATTCTAGAATGTAGGTTAGAAAATTTGGACCATAAAATTTTCTCATCCTACCTCTTTTGCTATGTTGAGGTCCAACCTCTTTTTCGCTATTTCATCATGATGAGTTTCTTCTTCTTCTATTGAATCATGTATCCGTTTAGATGAGTTTGCCTCATCTCTTGATGTACACGGAAACATATTCTCAAAGAAAGAGACGTTTCATGATTCCATTATAGTATTTTGTGTGCATACATTGAATCTTGGATTCATACACATGAATTCTATAAGAAGTACTACTATTTTATGCATACCCTACAAATATGCCACCAGTAGTCTTTAGTCCAATTTATACACAAACTCCACTTATTTGTGGTTTATCACTATCTCTTTAGTAAGTTGGTTTACAACTTTTCCTTTTAAAGAGATAAGACCCATCATTTTGCTTTTTAACATGCAATGATAAAGGTAATAGATTACATATTACCACCATGTGTTTGAATCATCTTCACATTATAACCATCACTATGATTATTTAATTCAAAACACATTTTACATCTTAATTGAATTTCTTTTTGAATGAGGGCATATAATCCAATTAACGAGACTTATTCTCATTATTGATTACTACCTCAACTCACCGATTAATTCAATTTCCATTTTATTCATTCACATAATGAATATTATGATTGATGACATCTACAAAAGATTGTCTCTTAAATCACAAGGTATATGTTTGACTTTTCAAACAAGTTTGACCAACTTTGTCTTTGCCTTGAGCATTTCAATATGCTCCATCACATTTTGCTTTCGCCACAAAAGTGTTAGAAAGTTCTTCTCCGAATCTCTATTCTCTTTTCCAACACAATACAAATAGCAAGCACCTTAACATTCATTTCACTCATTAATGTTTAAGGGGATTCTTAAAATCTTTCCAAGTAGGAAGCGATTTCTCAATCATTTCCGTCACTTGGAAATTTCACTCAACACCATTCATTCGACATGGTTTTCAAGAAAATATTTTCAATTCTTCCATTAACCTTTTCTGTTTCATGGAGTCCATTATTTTAAAATCAAGAAAACGGCCTACAAAGAATTTCTTTGCACCAATATTCTCGATTTTATATTAATAGTCCAAAGACTCTCATCATTCCTTTGCCGTTTTCTTATTACTATACACATTACATAATGAATTCGACAATTCATTAATTATATAGTTTCGGTAAAAGAGATTTGCATTTTTCAACCATACCCATGACTTGAAAACATCCGTCTCATTTTCACCCAACTTTGTAAGATTTTCATAAAAAAAAAACCTCACTAGGTTCAAGATGATCAAATAGAACATCTTTTGTTGCCATCACTCAAAGGTTAGGCCAACAAAATTTTCTATCTTTTCAATATGGTGAGCCAAAATACTTGAAACAATCATATTTTTCTAAATATTTATCTCCACACAAGGAGTCTTCCTCAAAACATTGGCTTTAATTTTTCAACAATTAAACACCAAATTGTAACTTTGTTGTTACAAATATAACTCTCTAGAAAATTCACTTTAAGAATAAATTGCTAATTCAATAGGAGAATTAACACAATTTATTTCTCATAACCACTCGTATTTATAAACCTCTAAATTTCTTAATGGAATTATAATTGAAGGTTAATTATTCCAAAACTTTAAAGGTCTCATATTGAAGTACCTCTAAATTAGAGAAATTACCTTCTCATTCACCAAATACACAATTTCTTTTAGAAGTTATACTTCTAAATATTTTGTGTCATTTCTCATCATCAACAACAATAAGATTTAACAACTTCCTTCAAGAAGTCTTATTGTTTTTTTTTTTTTTTTCCTTTATGACATTAGTCACATATTCCCCAAATAGGTTTTAACAACTTCTTTCAAGAAGCCCTATGATTTTAGTTCTTGTAACATTTTTCAATGTTCACAACAATAGAATTCAACAACTTCTTTCAAGAAGCTCTATTGTTTTTATCTTTGTGACTTTTGTCACTATTAACCATAATAGAATTTAACAACTTCTTTCATTTCAAGAAGCCCTATTATGTTAACCTTTGTGACCTTTGTCACCAATGCAACTAATAGGTTTTAACAACTTCTCGTAAGAAGACCTATTATCTTTGTCAACTAAACGTTAAAGACTTAATCTTCCAACGTTCTTAGTTTCAATGAACTTTCCAATCTCTATACATGATATATAACCACTACATGAGGCTTAGCCACAATTGGTTTATACAATCATTGTAACATAGTTGATGTCACGAAGCATCAATCTTTCCATCTTTATTAATCTCATTAAACAGAAATTAAAAAAAAATGTTTTAGTTCACAAAAACTGCTCTGGTCCGAAATTTTTATCTTCACTTTCACATTATAGATTCCAATCTCCACCGTTCAGAATCTTTTCCTATGAGTCGTGAACATGCACACCAAATTTCAGCCCGATCCAACGGTTAACGACTCCGAAATTGCAATTTTACCACAGCTGGTCATTGCAAAAAGTTGCTGGAATTTCCTTCCATCCGCCTCTTCCATCGTTTTCTATCTTTTCTCCCGTGGCCGCCGCTCCACCGGATTCTCAAATCGTAAACCTTTCTCAAATAGGAGATTTAGTCTTAAGATTGTTAGACAAAATCTATACAATCGAGCACAAATGAGAAAAGAATTACAATGAATTGAAATATAATATACAACATAAAAATAATAAAGAGAAGACCGTAAATTCATTGTCTTGAGTTTGCTTGAATCCGTGCCGTAACCTCCTTGAATCGTCATCTTGAATTTGCTTGAATCCGAGTCGTGTGTGACACACTCTCCTTAAGACTAATTCGCCCCCTCACTACGAGTGCTCGAGGTCTTCAATGGACGTTAGTCTCCCAGGATAAAACGGATGAACCGGAACAACTTTGCACTTAAAGTTTTTCGGCGAATCTCACTATGCTTGAACAAAATCACCACTCAAAACTAATCTAGAAGGCCAAAGGAAAAGATGAACAAATTTCAAGAGGAAGGAGGAAGATTGAAGGAAAAATTATCTCTTTCATTTGTGGGTTACACACTTATAGCTCCACCAAAAGTCCCCAATTAAACTTGATTATTATGGGAGCCATTATACTTGCAATCATGGGGAGTCTCTCCACATTTTGTAACTCTTATTGCAAGTAATGATCCCAATTAATCTTTTTACCGTTACTTCAATATTGGGTTAAATTTAAAACATAATTTATAATTTAAACCCACCAATTTTGAGCTATCATATCCTTCTCATCCAATAATAAATTGGACATCTAGATATACCATTTTAATGTTCTCACTAAATGGAACATAAACCCACAATAATCTTTGTCGAACGACAAATGATTCAATTAAGGAAAATACACAATTTCCTTCACAAACAGTAAATTTTTCCAACAGATGATTCTTGGTTGGGTTAGGTTCAATGATTAACTGTTTAGGTGTATAATTTGGGATTCTTACAATTGACCAAGGTGCTCTATGCAAAAATGTTACATATGCAAGTCTTTTTATTTTATAATTTTTGTAGAACTTTTTCTCCACATTTTTTTTTTTACGATTCATGTTTGCCGATCACAAATTATTTTTGGGGCCAAGGATTATTGTTGTTGTTGTAATTGTATCTGTGTGCGGAAGCAGGCTCTTGCAATTAAATGCACGAGAACACTGTCTACATTAAGCCCATGTGTGTTTAGCCCTTTCCTGGATGACTACACACACCGAAAACTCTTGTAGCACCAGAGTGCCTTTTACTTAATATGATAATCGTCTATGTGTCTTAATTTTACGCATGTCTAAAAGTTGAGGCATTCAAACTAACCTCTGTCCAAATTGTTTTGCTATCTCATTTCAGGTGTGGTGCTTGTAGCCAGATCCTCCCTACATTTTGTCAGCTAAGTAACAAGTTCCTGAGATTCTCTTTCGTATATGCAGATATTGATGAATGTCCCGAAACAACGGTGCATATTCTTTACACACCAACATTTCATTTCTATAGAGATGGTAAAAGGGTAGATGAGATGATCAGTGCTGGAGAAGAGCGTTTGCAAGATCGATTGTGGTTGCACTCCTAAACACAATGGACATTCTCTTCAGCAGCCTTTTTATAAAAAAAAAAAATTGGAAATATCGTTTCGGGACGGAGCTCAACCAACATTATGTTAGACTTTCTACAATTTCTTATTTTGTCCTTTAAATTAATGTTGAATTGACTGTGTGAATTGACTTTACTATAGAAGAACACTATCAAGATTAACGAATGAAGCACACTTACATTCAAAACCAAAAATTGCTTTTGCGATGACTTTTTACAGATTATATACAACCCTGCCATGACCTAAAACTTTCATTTTAGGAAAGTGTAACTTTTAATGGGACAACTTTTTTGAAAAAAATGTGTAAGTTTTAGTGAGACGGAGGGAATAATTAGATCACCATTATTTATGTGTCTGTTGCCACAATATTATGCAATATTTATTGAAACCCATACAAGTAAACAAACTGAACATCTAGGATGTGAACTTCAGCTAAAACAAGTTGCATGAAGTGATAATAATTTCTATTGGATTGAATGAACTGCTTGAATATAAAATAGTGGACAAAGTAAAAGAAAATCACAACTTGCACAGAATGGGTAAAAGATTCTCAATTGATTGAATGAACTAGTACAATATTACAATTACACAAAGAAAACGAAAATCACAAAAAAAAAAAACATTACAATGAATTTAGAACTATAATACTCCAGCAACCAAACAATTGATTCTGGAAATGTATGCAAAAATGATAAAAATGATTTGGGTAAAAAAAAAATTTAAAAATTGACCAAGCACTCTGAGAATCTTGAAAGTCCCTGTTGTAACTAAACACATCCTATAATCCGTCTCTGCATCGAGCCTCATAACCTGCAACTCAAATTTCATGGACGTATTTATAAAGCTAGCTTATCTTAGGCTTTGGGCTTGAGGATCTTGACAGTCTCCCAAGTGAAATCTGGGTCTTCACGTCCAAAATGACCATAAGCAGCACTCTTCTGGTACCTGAAGTTTCCACCTCTCTTCAAGTCAAGGTTAATAGCAATCATACCTGGCCTGAAGTCAAAGGTCTCCTTGATGAGAGCCAAGATATCCTTATCTGGGATTTTCCCTGTCTTGTAAGTGTCCACGAAAACAGAGAGTGGCTCAGCAACACCAATAGCATAAGAAACCTGAACAATGCATCTACGTGCAAGTCCTGAAGCCACCACACTCTTGGCTGCTTGCCTAACAATGTAGGCCCCACTCCTGTCGACCTTAGTGGGGTCCTTTCCGGAGAAAGCACCTCCACCGTGAGCTCCCCATCCTCCATAGGTGTCAATGATAATCTTCCGGCCAGTGAGCCCAGCATCACCGTGGGGCCCACCAATCACGAAGCGACCAGATGGGTTCAGGTGGAAGATGGTTTTGTCATCAAGATACTGAGATGGGATTACGGGCTTGATCACGTGTTCCTTAAGATCAGCAGCAATCTGGTCATTTGTCACAGTCTCATCGTGTTGGGTGGAGATGAGAACAGTGTGGACCCTAGTTGGGACCATGGCACCATTGTCATTGTGGTACTCAACTGTCACTTGGGTCTTGCCATCGGGCCTGAGCCACGGGCAAGTCTTGTTCTTTCTCACCTCAGTAAGCTTGGCACCAAGTTTGGTAGCTAGGACATGGGTAAGTGGCATTAGCTCAGGGGTTTCATCGGTAGCATAACCAAACATGTGACCTTGGTCACCAGCACCAATGTCCTCAGGTTTCTTGGTCAAATGACCATGAACACCCTGGGCAATGTCGGGACTCTGTTGCTCAATGTTGACAAGGACCTTGCAGTTGTCTGCATCAAGGCCCACATCAGGGGAAATGAAGCCAATGCCTCTGCAAGTATCACGGACTATCTTCTCGTAGTTTACATTGGCCTTGGTGGTGATCTCACCAAAGACCATGACCATGTTGGTCTTTGTGCAGGTTTCACATGCAACTTTACTCTCGGGGTCTTGCTCCAGGCAAGCATCAAGAATGGCATCTGAGACTTGGTCACAGAGCTTGTCGGGATGGCCTTCATTGACGGACTCTGAGGTGAATAGGAAGGTCTCCATTTCTCAACTGCAATGGAGAAGAAATGTGTCAGGTATATATATTTAACCTTCACCATATATATCTCGATAAAATCCCATCATTTTACACAATAACAAATATATATATATAGACAATAACAAATATATATATATATATATATATATATATATACGAGATCCACAAAAAATGAATATATTTATCCATTTTTAAATTGTTTTCAAACTTGGAACTAAATGGCATTTCTTGCTGTATACTCCCTCCATCCCGGAATAAATGTCGCACTTTCCATTTAGGTTCTTCCCAAAATGAATGTCGCATTTCCAAATAAGGATAGTGACCAAGTGCAATTTTATCAATGCACAAACTAGTAAAGTACATCCCTAAAAACGTTGACAGGTCAACTGCGACATTTATTTTGGTACGGAGGGAGTTCTGCTTTTTTTCAGGACAACTAGTTCAAATGTAGAATCCATGGCGATAACAATTTATGGCAACTAGTAAGATGTGGTGTTTCAACTACTCCATTGCCAAAAGTTCTCTCACCATGATTAACAAGTACTTTAAGACTAGTACACTGATCAATAATTCTACAAGACATAAAAGAACCTGAAATCGCATAAGAGAAAATTACATATTAAGAAGAGTAAATTTTGCTTGAGAAGTCTAGTCTAACAAAAGACATTGCAATCTTGACTGATCTAATAAACTATATGCACGTAAGAGCACAGATACATCTAGATCATGCTCATTAAAACATTCAATCAGCACATTAAAAAAAAGTATTAGATCAATCGTGATCAAACGGATTCAACCGGTCCTCCACGCACAATGTAACCCTTAATTTATCAGTGCTTTTACCAAATATGACAATCATTTTGGATTTGTTTGGATCTAAGAAAAATACCGAAAAGGATACGAAAGCATTTATTCATAGCTATCCACTTGTGAACAAACTTAACAATAAAGTTGAAATCAAACGTGATCAAACAAAGCCAGATCAAAATCTACAAAAGCACTTGGAAACAGGGTAAGTTTAAATCAACTCGTTAGGCCTCCATCAATCATATGCTTCTATTCAAATCTAATTAACGATCAATCACGTCCATCATTTCGAGCCATCACGAAGTAACAAATAGATCTTAGAGAAACGAGATCTAACAAAGCCAGATCAAAATCTACAAAAGCACTTGGAAAAACATAGAAATCACACACATTGCATCAACATGATTCGGAGATGTGGATCTAGCAATTTTGTTCAAATCGAAAGAGAGAAACTAACAATTAACACTGAAATTATGCATAAAAAAAAGCAGGATTTTGAAAGTAGATCAACAAAATTTTCATAATAGATCGAAGATCCGTACCTTTGTATTGGGAAAAACTTGTAGATCTAAAGAATTGTTGGAGAAGATAGATAGAGAAGAGAGGAGAGGAGAGGAGAGGAGAGAATGATAGAAATGGGAGTGAGAAGAGCGGGAGGTATTTATAGGTGCGGATCTAAGGGACGTGCGTCTGACTCGCTCATACACCCACCCACCCACCCACCCACTTTCTCTTTCACACACACACACACACTCACTCACCAACCCTCTTTTATCTCTCGGACATAAGTATATTAAGAAAATAATTTAAAGATTAACTAATCTGTAGTATACTCCCTTCATCCCGCTAGTAATCGCACTATTACTTACTGTTTGTGCGGGAATTAAAAAAAAATAATGATATAAATGTTGTGAGTGTAAAAGTAAAATAGGAAAGAGAATGAGTGGAGGGAATAGTAAATTATAATGGTGTTGTGAGTAATAAAATAATGTAGGAGAGAGAATGAGTGGAGGAAATAGTAAAGATTCTTTGCCATTTTAGGAAGTGTGCAGTTTGTAATGGAACGCCCAAAATAAAAAGTGTGCGGTTTGTAGCGGGACAGAGGGAGTAAATCACAATCCCTCCGTGAAGAGTACAATGAACAGTATCACATATCAAATTTCTCATTTTGCCCTCAATAAGTTGTCTCTTTCCCATTTTGCCCTTAAAAAAAATTTAATTAAAAAAAAAAAAAAATGTGTCCTCGAACACGGGCTTTTACTAGTCCTCAATATATTTGAATTTAGGCTATGTTTGTTTCGAGGTAAAATATTTTTCGAAAAACGTTTTCTTGTAAATTATTTTTTACGGAGGAAGGCGTAAAACATTTTACGGAAGAAGGACGTAAAATATTTTCGGCTGTTTGGTAAGGAAAATGTTTTTCGGAATGACATAAAATGTTTAATTTTTTTATTTAATTATTATTATTTTATTTATTATTATTATTATTTTATTTATTATTATTATTATTATTATTATTATTTTATTTTATTTTATTTTATTATTTATTATTATTATTTTATTTTATTTTATTATTTATTTTTATTATTATTATTATTATTTTATTTTTTATTTTTATTATTATTTATTATTATTATTATTATTTTAGTTTTTTATTAATTATTATTTATTTATTATTATTATTTATTATTATTATTATTTTTTATTATTTTTTATTATTTTATTATTATTATTATTATTATTATTATTATTTATTATTATTAATTTTTTTTTATTTTTTTTATTATTATTATTATATTTTTTAATTATTTTTATTATTTTATTTTATTTTTTATTATTATTTTTTGTTTATTTATTTATTTATTATTATTTATTTATTATTATTTATTTATTATTATTATTATTATTATTATTATTGTTATTATTATTATTATTATTATTATTATTATTATTATTATTATTATTATTATTATTATTATTATTATTATTATTATTATTATTATTATCATCATGAGGAAGTAGAATGTTGTACCTTGTGAAATATGAGTTTTACATGAAAGGCACCATTTTTCGAAAAATATTTTACTTAGGACAAGGTCAGTAAGTCGTTTTACTTAGGAAGGGCGTAAAATGTTTTCCGGAAAACGTTTTCTCAATTTTCCGGAAAACAACCAAACAGCGGAAAACGAATTATTTTACGGAAAACATTTTCTGAAAAACAACCAAACAACGGAAAATGTTTTACGGTTTTCCGAAAAACAACCAAACAACGGAAAATGAGTTACTTTACGAAAAATATTTTCCGAAAAATATTTTATGGTTAAACAAACGGGGCCTTAGACAATATTTGAACTCAAACTGAGGTTGATTATTAAAAGTGAGAATTAACTTTTAAAAAATTATGTCTAAAAATTAAAGTGAAATTCTGAAGTTGTTGAATTGAAAATTGTTTCCTCGGCCCAATACTTCTTCTGTATCACCTTAAAATACACAAAATTGGTCTAACACGAAAATTAAGCAAATTAAGCAGAATGAATAATAAAATAAGTGTTTTAATTATAAAAAGTGAAGTGAAAGAGAGAAAGTGGATAAGAAATAGTGAGCGAATAACTATTGTGAGTATGATAATTAGGTTTCATTAATAAATAAGTATTAAAATGTTTTCATTTTAGATATGTGTCTTTTAAATGTGACATCCAAAATAGAAATTTATACTTTTTCAGTGGACGGAGGGAGTATCACATTTTTCTTTTTTGTTCTGTTCATAAATAAATGTCGCATTTTTTAAATAATGATATCATCTTAGTGCAATATTGTAAATGTACAAATAATAATTAACATATTTTTCTTAATTGTATTTTAAAAGTATTGATAAGTCAATAATTGTGACATTTATTATATAAATAGACGAAAAACATGTTACTGAATTTTTGATTTGAGTGGTTTTGTTGTAACTAAATTTATAGCGAATTACTTTCTTTGTCCTAAAGTAATGTTCAAGCAATTTGGATATTTATTTTTCGACTAAGGTAATAAGAGATAACACTTTTTTATTAAGAGATAATTTGAATTTCATAATTCATTTTAAATAATAAAATAATTAGAATCTTAAAATGTGACAGACTAAAAAGAAAATGGGTTTAGTGCAAAAAACTCACTCAAAAAGATGACATTTACAAACAAAAAAATATGTAAGATGAGAAATTACAAAAAACAACTTATTATCAGTTATTTGAAGAGTAATTTGTGCTCCAAATAACTGATAATTTCAGTTATCAGTTTAAACAAGTGATAACTGAAATTATCAGTTGTTTGACCAAAACTTATAAAAAAAATCAATTTTTTTTTTTTGTAAATTCGAACTTATATGTTTTTCTTTGTAATTTTCATCTTTCTAAAATAACTTTTTATAAATGCCTCAAAGAAAATACTTATAAATTTTAAATCGGGACACAGGAGTAATTGGGTTTAGTTTAGTAGACAAGAGTGGTAGAAACAAATATAAATCGTGGGGCGAGCGTGTAAAACTTTCGAACTGCAGGGACCAATAATAGAACTCGAGCTAATGTTCGTAGATCTAACTTGCAAGTAGTTGAGACGACGTTGTTTTTGTAGGGCCCACACCAGTGTCGGCGACAAGCTTTCCAGCCAAATACCACCCTGCCAACAACTCACTGCTGCTACAAACAGTGTGCCAAACTTCTGTGGGTCCCCATTTTAAACACCACCTCACCGCAACGCCAGAACTAACGATAATTTATTACTTAAATATATACTCCCACCGACCCATTAAAATTGAGACCAACTTTTTGAGCACGCGGATTAAGCGAATTAAGAAAAAATAAGAGAGAGAAAAAATGAAAGAAAATGTTGTGAGTATTAAGAATTAAATAGGAGAGAGAATGAGTGGGAGGAATAGTTAGGAGAGAGAATGTTGTGAGTGTAAAAGTGAAATAGGAGAGAGAATGAGTGGGATAAATAGTAAAGATTTCCTTGCCATTTTGGGAAGTATCAGTTTTGATGGGACGAAACAAAAAGGAAATAAATAGGAGTATCAGTTTTGATGAAACGGGGGAGTATGCGTAACGAATATCGATTTTTTTTTCCAAAAGTATGTAAATTTAATTATTATTTTTTGACATTAATTTAGAAATAGAGAAAATAGAAGTTATAAATTATAATTATACTAAAAAGTTAGCTTCACTTCAAATATCATCATCAGCTCAATTAGATTTTAGCCATAAATTCATAAAATTTTAATTATTTTTTTGAAATTTCTATAAATCATTGATTTATCATCAATAATACTATGAAACATAATTTTTAAAATTATATATATATAATTAGATTTTCATAAAGTATTATTATAATTAGATTAAGTCAATCATAAAAATTAAAGTAAAATAATTTTACCAAAGAAGGGAAAATATAAATTTTGCCCTCATAAATGCAAGCTGACTATTATGGTTTACGCTTTTTTAATTTTAGGTTCATTCTAATTTAAGGTTTACACTTTGTCCTATGAAGTACTATAAATTAATGACTTATACAAAAGTCATTACTTATTTAATCTACTTAATTATTGAAAACGTGAGTTTTATGGGAACATAATTATGTTTCCTTATTTCAAAAGACTTCTATATGGTAAGAAGATTTTGGAACTTTCATGGATATTTATAAGTATCTTACTTTTATTAAGAGATTGTAATTATGTAAATATCTTTTATTTATGTACATAGTTTTATATTAGGACTAACCTACTAATATTTGATTTCCTTGTGAGTGTGTTTTATGTTTCCATATAGGAAAAGGAATCTCACAAAGGAAGAGGTCGATTGCATGAAGATCTTCTCAATGGTGCACTATAAATACAAGGCATTCAGCACAAAGAGAAGCTACGATTTTAGAGAGAAAAATATACTTACTTCATAGCATTCGATTGAGTTATGTTTAGGTTGTGAGCTTACATCCGTAACTCACATCTAGGTTTTTATAAAGTTCTCTTGTTTTACTTCTGATTGAATAAGTCCTACTTGAAAAAGGGGAGTTGTTCATATCATAGAAGGTGATTAGAACTTGTTTAGTATTTTCATATTTTAGTTTTTTTTCACTTATTTGTTTTTGTAAGAAACAAAAGTTTTTATAGTGAAAGGTTTTTGGGCGTAAGCCTAGTTTGCTGATCTCATAGATCAGTAAGCGTATATAACTCTTGAGTTATTGCATTTAATTTACTTTTATTTTATTTTATTCCGCTGCATTATCTGTGGATGTGTGGACAGTTGTGAGACACATCTGTACTCACATCCGTTGCCTATTGCGTGATCCAAGTTTCCTAGCTACACGAAACTTTCAATTGGTATCAGAGCCAACTCTCGAAATATTACTGAGTGTTGATCCAGAAAGTGTAGTCATTATGGAATGCCAAAATCACCAAAATAGGCCTCCTGTCTTGGATGGCACAAATTATTCTCTTTGGAAGTCTAAGATGCGAAATTACATCAAAAGTATTGATGAAAGGGCTTGGATGTGCATTCTTGTTGCATGGCAACCTCCTACTGTGGAGAAAAAGCCATCTTCTGGTGTTGGTGAGTCCTTCTTTGAAAGAAAACCTGAAGAACAATGGACTCTTGATGAAATACAAGCTGCAAATTACAATTCAAAAGCCATGGGTGCTATTTCCAAACCATGTTTCGGGAATATGTACAAGCTTATAACAAATGAAAGTATAGCCAAAACTGCTTGGGATATTTTGCAAACTCAATGTGAGGGAGCACCAAGTGTGAAGGCTACCGTGCTTAGAATTTTAATGGATAGGTTTGAGTTACTTCGAATGGAAGAAACCGAGGATATTGTGTCATATGCCGCTAAGATTCATGAGATTTCAAATGAATGCACAAGTCTAGGAGAATCTATCTCCAATGCAAGACTTGTTAGTAAAATTCTAAGAACCTTGCACGAAAGGTTTAACATTAAAGTAGCCGTGATTGAAGAAACAAAGGACACAAACACCGTAGGTCTTGACACTATCATAGGAATCTTGACCGTGTTTGAGCTTAACCTTGAGGCTCGAAGAAGAACAAAACACACGCCTTGCCCTTAAAAGTGCCGCCGCTCTACCAAAAGAGCTTGTGGAATTATCCTCTGAAATTGACAAGTCTAATCTTGAAGCTGCGGATGTAGCTTTTATTTCAAAGAAATTCAGTGCTCTACTGAAAAATAGAAGGATAAGCAAATTCCCCAATAGACCTACTTCCAAAGATCGCCGAAAAGCCAAAACCTAGCACTGACACTGGATTCAAGAAACCAAGTTTTGAAAATAAATCATCTGAATCTGTCCAATGTAGGGCATGTCGTGGATTTGGTCATTATGCCAATGAGTGTGCTAATACACTTAAAAAGAAGGGAATGAGCTTAACTGCTACCCTTAGTGACAGTGAGGATGAGGAAGAAGAAGTGGCTAACATGTCTGTCTTAAATTGCCATTCTGTGTTTAATGCTTTTTCTGCAGATATAGAAGAATATACTCCTGAAAAACCCTTGGATGTGGGCTCAGTTGTGTACACATCTGGTGTCACATCTGAACTGGAGCTGAACTGTTTCTCTATAAAAGGAGATTCAGATGATGAAGATGAAGAAAGAGACATTCCCTATGAGGAACTCTTTGCCACATACAAGGAGCTGCATACAGATTGGATGAAAAGATTGGATAAAATAGAGGTACTTGTTAAGGTAAACAAATCTCTGTCTGATAAATTGGCTGCTTGTGAAGATGAAAAAGCCTTACTTTCAAAAGAAAATGATGCTCAAAAAGATACCATTGCAAGACTTGAAGTCCTTGTGACCAAAAGAGAAGTTGACCTTGAAAAATTCAAGAATGAATGTGAAAAAGCTGATAATACTTTTACTAAGTTAAACAAAAGTAAAATGAAAATGGAAGAAGCTTTTTCTATGGGTCAACGTGACAAAATTGGTATAGGTTTTGAAAATAATTTTGTAAAGGAGGGATATGAGGCTTCTACCTCTAAAAGTGTGAAAAAAACAAGCTTTTAAAGAAAAAGTCATTCTGAGTGAGAAGAGACCAAGGAAGAGGCATTACATTTGCCATTACTGCCTAGCTCCTGGTCACATTAGGCCCTTCTGTTACAAACTCAAGGCTGATAAAAATCCGGGTAATTTCAAACAGGCCTCGGATGTGTGAGAAGATGTATGCACATCCTAACACACATCCAAATAATCCGAGACCTCTCGCAACCCAAAAGAAAACCGTTAGACAAAGGGTAGCCAAACCAATTACCACCTCGCAATGTTGTCTACTCTTCCCTCAAGAGTACTGCTCTCGGCTCTTGGTATTTTGATAGTGGGTGCTCTAGGCACATGACTGGAAACCAAGCAGTTCTTCTTGATTATGAAGTAATAAATGGAGGGAAAGTAAATTTTGGTGGAGGTGCTCAAGGAAAGATTGTTGGGAAAGGAACCCTAGATGTCAAGGGTCTCCCAAAATTTCACAATGTGTACCATGTGGAAGGCTTGAAAGCCAACCTAATAAGCATCAGTCAACTGTGTGATGATGACCTATTTGTGAAGTTTGATAAGCACTTGTGTGAAGTGTTTGATAAGGATAATAAATGTGTGTTTACTGGTCCTAGATCTGCTGATAATTGTTACCAATTTGGTGACAATCTTTCTTGCCTAAGCTCAAACGCTAATGATGTCAATCTATGGCACCAAAAATTAGGGCATGCTAGCTGTAGAACTCTGGAAGAACTTCAAAGGCTGAAGCCATTAAAGACCTCCCTAAACCGAACTTCAAGAACCCCGATGTCCGTGGTTCATGTCAAAAGGGAAAACAAACAAAAGCATCACATAAAAAGGTCCAACAATGCTCCACAACTAGATGTTTGGAGATGATTCACACTGATTTAATGGGACCTATTGAAGTAGAAATCTTTGGTAGGAAAAAGTATGCCTTTGTGTGTGTTGATGATTATTCTAGGTACACTTGGGTAATGTTCTTAAGAGAAAAGTCAGAAACAATTGGAGAATTCAAGAATTGGTACAAAAGAGTTAGAAATCTTTATGGTCTTAAGACCGTGAGGATTAGGTCCGACCATGGCACCGAATATGAGAATCAAATGTTCACCAATTTTTGCAATTCTAAAGGAATCACTCATGAGTTTTCTGCACCAATCACCCCACAAAGAAATGGAATTGCCGAAAGAAAGAATAGAACCTTGCAAGAAATGGCTAGGGTCATGCTAAGTTCAAAGAACTTGTCCAAGAAATTTTGGGCGTAAGCTTTAAACACCGCTTGCCACATTGGCAATAGGGTGTTCCTAAGGATTGGTAGCACCGTCACCCCATATCAAATCCTCCTTGGAAAGAAACCAACCGTAAAATATTTTCATGTGTTTGGTTGTGTTTGTTATATTTTCAATGATAGAGAATACCTGTCCAAGTTTGATTCAAAGAGTGACAAAGCAATTTTCATGGGCTATTCCACAAACAAGAGAGCTTACAGAGTTTTCAATCTCAAAACTAAGACCATTATGGAATCTCGCAAATGTTAAATTTGATGACTCACTTGATCTTAACCTCAAGACCGCTAAGAATGATGTTTCGTGTTGCTTCTTTGGACGGAAGGATGAAGAAACAAAGTCTTTGAAAAATCAAAAGAAGCTTCCAGGCTGATAAAAATGTTGAACCCGATAAGGATGTAACCAAGGATGTGGACACATCTACCTCCACATCTCGAACCCACATTCGCACCCACATCCACTCAAACTCCCGTAATCGCAGGAGCAGCCTCCGATTCCCGATCAGGATGATGCTCCTGAAGGTAATGTGAATGGGTGTGTGGATAGGTCAAAGGATATCCCTTCTAAAATCCGAAAAACCACCCCACTTCACAAGTTGTGGGAGATGTGCATGCTCAAGTGAGAACTAGACAAAAGGACAAAGTTGATTATAGAAAGATGGCTGGTTTATGGAGTTGCTCCTCAAAGCATACTCCCGTGTAAGCTTCTGTTGTTTTGTTTCTAAAATTGAACCTAAGAATGTTACTTGAAGCATTGAAAGATGCCGACCGGATTATGGCTATGCAAGATGAATTAATTCAATTTGAAAAGAATGAGGTATGGACTCTTGTTCCTAGACCCTCACATGGTAATGTCATAGGAATCAAATGGATTTTTAAGAACAAAACCGATGAGCAAGGTGTGATAACTAGAAATAAAGCTAGGTTAGTTGCTCAAGGTTATACTCAAATTGAGGAATTGACTTTGAGGAGACATTTGCTCTGTTGCAAGAATTGGGTCCATTAGGCTTTTGTTAGCCATTGCTTGTTACCTCAAGATTACTCTTCATCAAATGGATGTCAAGAGTGCCTTTTAAATGGGATATTAAATGAGGAAGCCTATGTTGAACAACCTAAAGGCTTTGTGGACTCCAAATATCCTAATCATGTGTATAAACCGAAGAAAGCTCAGTATGGGCTAAAGCAAGCCCCTAGAGCTTGGTATGGTAGGTTGACCGACCATTTGCTTCAACTAGGATTCAAGAGAGGTGAGGTTGACAAAACCCTGTTTTGTGAGGAGAAACAAGAAGGAGATTCTTGTGGCACAAATCTATGTAGATGACATTGTGTTTGGATCAAATTCTCGATCCAATGCTAGCCGAATTTGTGGATAGCATGACTTCCACATTTGAGATGAGTATGGTAGGTGAGTTGAACTTTTTCTTAGGCTTACAGATTAAGCAATTCAAAGATGGTATGTTCATTTCACGCCTAAGTATGCCAAGAATCTTGTGAAAAAGTTTGAGCTTGAACACTCTTCACATCAAAGAACCCCAATGGGATCTTCCCAAAAGCTAAGTCATGATTCGATGGTGAGAGTGTTGATCAAACCCTTTATAGAAGCATGATAGGAAGTCCGCTTACCTCACCGCAAGTAGACCCGACATTATGTTCAGCTGTGTCTATGTGCTAGATACCAAGCCAACCCTAAAGTGTCCCATCTTAAAGCCTTGAAAAGAATCATTAGTATGTGAGTGGGACTGTGAACCTAGGTCTGCATTACTCTAAAGAAACAAACACCAATTTGGTTGGGTACACTGATTCTGATTGGGCTGGAAATAGTGATGATAGAAAGAGTACCACTGGTGGATGTTTCTACCTAGGTAATAACCTTGTGTCTTGGTATAGTAGGAAGCAAAATTGTGTGTCCTTGTCCCACCGTTGAGGCTGAATATGTTGCCCTTGGGAGTTGCTGCACACAATTACTTTGGATGAATCAAATGCTAAAAGATTATGGATTGAATAGCAAAATTTTGACTGCTTTTTGTGATAACAAAAGTGCCTTGGACATATCTAAAAATCCTGTCCAACATTCTAGAACAAAGCACATTGATATTAGACATCATTTCATCAGAGATCTTGTAGAACAAAAAACTGTGTGTCTTGAATTTGTTGGGACTGAAAATCAATTGGCTGATATATTTACAAAGGCATTAAATTTGGAGAGATTTTCCTCCTTGAGGAAGTCTCTTGGCTTGTGTGATATCTAAGGTTGTGAGACCAGATGTGTCTCACATCCTCTAACACATCTGTAGATTAGTTTAACTGAAAAGAAAAAAAAAAAAAATTTAAAAAAAGAAAAATCCAAAAATATCATGCATTAGCACGAAATTTCTCAGTGTGGTCACTTGTGAGTTTTCATCTTTGACATTATTTTTGATCACTTAATTGTGAGTATTTCCTGTCCATGTAATCTTTTGATTACTTGGTATAACCTTCCTAGGTATCTCACAGTGGGTGCTAAAAGAAAAAATATATATATATGTGTAAGAAACAGCTGCTTCACCCTTAGTATGAAGCCATACCATTGTGATCAAGTGATTTTCATAAGAAAACATGAAGTCAAACTTGATAAGATCATTGGGAAAAAGGGCTATCTTTGGGATCAAGTAAAGTGAAAGCTACTCACATTGCAAAAATCCACAACAAAAAATTGGTGGATGCATCCTAGAAGTGTGCGGGATTGGATTATTGCTCATTGACTTTTTGTGATCTAAATGTGTCCCCATTTGTGACTCACATCCTATGCCACATCCATAAGCTGAGAATATTTCCTTCACCTGTGTGTTTGCATCATGCTAGGCATATTGCATTTTTAGGACATATAGGAGCTTTGTAAATATACTAGATAATTAATTTTCTCTCTTAATTCACTCTTTGATTATATAGGTTTTTGATCTCCAATATCTTTTATGAAAAGAAAAGGTGTGTATCAATCCTTGTTTGAAAAGGTTGAAAAATTCTTTTCGGGGATTCTGTTTTGATTAAAGATATGGCGAAGTATTTTTGTTCCCATAAAAATCTTACAAAAATCTTGATTTATTTTTGATCCCTTATTTTCTTGGAAGGTGCTTGTGTGTAGTAACCTCAAAGGTTTCTAGCCGTTGGAGGACTTCTAAGGATTTTGTGGTATGTTAAACTCGTTGGAAAAGGATTCCTAATTTTAGTAGGAAAGGGGGAGTCAGAGTATTTAATATACCTCACATCCGTCCCATCCCATAAACCTTGACAAAACCCTTTGTTCTTCCTCCTCTTTGCACACAATCTCACGTACTTTGCATTAATTTCTCTTTGCCTTTGTTCAACCAACCCAAATCACTCTGTTAAATGGCCGAGCATTCGAACATTAGAGAAGAAGATGTTCTTGACATTGTTCCGATTTCAATAGCCAAGAGAGAGGATTCCATACTCCTAAATCCTGTAATCTCAAAGTTTCTTGCGGATTTCTCCTCTCCATCACCCTCGTCTGATCCAACAATGGAAGCTTCTTCTCCCAAATCTCCGTCATTGGAACCTGTGGCTGTTTCAACCGATGAAAACCCTAAAGCTCCATCCTCTCCGGTGATCCCACCATCGGATGTCGCCATTGCTGAGGAACCTTCTTCAACTAAGAAGAGGAAGTTGTCTCAAGTAAAACCCCCAAAGTCTGCTTCAACTTCTGTGCCCCAGCGTGCTCTTCGTCGATCAGGAAGGGTTCGCAAGCTGTCAGAGTCTGACAAAGCCAAGAACCTAACAAAACCTGGCGGGAAATCTTCAACTGCTATTGTTCTTGAAGAAGAAGAAGAAGATGAGGTAATAATTCCCCTTGTCAGGACTAGGGCTAAATCGTCTATTCCCCCTTCCTCTGTTAGTGATCCTGCTATTACCCCTTCTGTGGTTGTTCCCCTTGTTGAATCAGTTATTCCTGTTGTTACTCCCCATGTTGATCCTTTGATCCCTGTTGAGACTGTTCCCCATGCAGAGTCTGTTGAGCCAATTGCTCCTATTTCTCCCATAATTTCATCTGATCCCATTATCCCCACTATTGCTTCACCTTCTGAGGATAATTTGTCTGCTCTCTGTTGTTGAGCCCTGCTCCACTTGGTCTCTAGTCCTGTTGAGGACTTTATATCCTTTAGTGATGAAGAGCCCTTAGCTAAAATCTTGATGGATTTAAAGGGTAAGAAAAGATGGGTGCAGCCCGACTTAGAGCCTCTTGATGATGAAACTGACTCAAGTTCAGATGATGATGATACTGCCTCAGATGAGAACTACAAGTTAGGGAGGGAAGAGCTTGATCAGGAGAAAGAAGACCAAGAGATTGATTCCTCTGATGCTGATGACACTGAGGTTGAACCCATCATTGTTCCATTCCCTGTGAAGGATGTGTCTAAGGATATGCCCACATCTAGACGCACATCTACTCGAAAGAAAGCTGAACAGGGTATGTCATCTTCTGTTTCTCTGGTCTCTACCCCCAAACCCTTTTCCAAAAAGTTTTTATCCAAAAAGGCTGCTGATAGGTTTACTTTAATTTCCTCTAAAGCCTTTGTTGTTGAGATGAAAAGGGATAGGGAGACTTTTGCTAAACTTGGTATGGACAAGTTTTTTGAGGAAAGAGGATTATTCTTGACTGTGGACCATCCCCTTCCCTTCTACCCCAAATTGGTTTATGAGTTCTATGCAAATCTACCTAAGGGATTAGATAAATATTATCCTCATTCTCCTGGTGTTTATGTTAGAGGAGTATTTGTTCCTTTTACCCCTTCTATCATCAATGATTTTCTTGGGTTGTATGATCATTTGGATGATGTGGTTTCTATTGAGGATGATGATCTTGTGTCTGCAATTACCCATGGCAAGGTAACCTCTTGGCCAGTAAAGCCTAAAGATTTAGGGAGTGGCTCTTTATCCTCCCTTTACTGTTTTCTCCACTCTATCTTAGTTGCCAATCTTTGCCCCTCAAATAACAAAACCTCTGTCACTAGGGTGCAAGCTGATCTTCTGTATAGATTGGGAATTAAGAGGCACATTAATTTTGGGGACTTTATATTTAGAAAGATTTGTGATTATGGAGAATCTCCATCAAAGAAATGGTCTTTACCTTACCCTTCCTTGATATCCCAAATTCTCATTGCCAATGGGGTAAAGAAATTTGAAAAAGGAGAAGAAAGAGTTGATAATTTTGCCTTATTTAAGGAATCCAAAACTCGTTAGACCCTAAGCAAAGGCATGTTGATCTCCTGTGGGTACCTCTCCTGAAATTACTATGCCGGATGTGGATACATACGAACCCCTTGTTGTAGCTCCATTTGATGTTCGGATGAAGGATTTAGATCTTTGAGATTGCCAGATCTTTGAAGCTCAAGCTCAAGCCTCCACTGCCCAGGCCAACAACCTTAAAGCACTGAAGGATAATCTTCTCAAATGGCATGCTTCACTTTCTGCTCAAAAAGGGGGAGATGCTGCTGTGGCTTGCTTTTGGAGGAGATAAAGTTCGGAACAACTTGTGTGCGCTACTAGTTGGAGGGGCTGGGAACTTTAACTTAGGGGCGAAAAGTTTTTTTTGAATTGATGGTTTTTAAAGACAATTTTAATTTTCTGTTTAGTTTGTTAGTTTTTAAAACAATGGTTTGTAATAGCTTTAAGTAGGACATGTCGAATGGTTTTTGCTTTTGCTTAATGAACTGCTAGTATTACGTTCTAATTACATTTTGCGGTTTTTATGTGTGGATGTGTATACACATCTGGACACACATCCATTCAGGGGGAGTTATGTTTTTCTATATTCTGTGGTCATAATATTATGTTTGTTATAAATCTTTGGTTTTGACCAGAAAGTCCAAAATAGGGGGAGATTGAAAACGTGAGTTTTATGGGAACATAATTATGTTTCCTTATTTCAAAAGACTTCTATATGGTAAGAAGATTTTGGAACTTTCATGGAGATTTATAAGTATCTTACTTTTATTAAGAGATTGTAATTATGTAAATATCTTTTATTTATGTACATAGTTTTATATTAGGACTAACCTACTAATATTTGATTTCCTTGTGAGTGTGTTTTATGTTTCCATATAGGAAAAGGAATCTCACAAAGGAAGAGGTCGATTGCATGAAGATCTTCTCAATGGTGCACTATAAATACAAGGCATTCAGCACAAAGAGAAGCTACGGTTTTAGAGAGAAAAATATACTTACTTCATAGCATTCGATTGAGTTATGTTTAGGTTGTGAGCTTACATCCGTAACTCACATCTAGGTTTTTATAAAGTTCTCTTGTTTTACTTCTGATTGAATAAGTCCTACTTGGGAAAGGGGAGTTGTTCATATCATAGAAGGTGATTAGAACTTGTTTAGTATTTTCATATTTTAGTTTTTTTTTCACTTATTTGTTTTTGTAAGAAACAAAAGTTTTTATAGTGAAAGGTTTTTGGGCGTAAGCCTAGTTTGCTGATCTCATAGATCAGTAAGCGTATATAACTCTTGAGTTATTGCATTTAATTTACTTTTATTTTATTTTATTCCGCTGCATTATCTGTGGATGTGTGGACAGTTGTGAGACACATCTGTACTCACATCCGTTGCCTATTGCGTGATCCAAGTTTCCTAGCTACACGAAACTTTCAATTATTAAGCTTTCAACTCACTTAATTTATCTACCATTTTATATTTGAAAGAGTTAATGGGTGAAAAATAAATTGGGACAGAGGGAGTATGAAATATCAAGTTTTTAGCCAATTGATACATACTCCCTCCGTCCCATTAGTATTAGCACAAACACTGTTTGCACGGGAATTAAAGAATATGATATTTTAATAATATGTTGTGAGTGTAAAAGAATGAGTGGAGAGAGAATAAGTGGAGGGTGTAATAAATTATAATGGTGTTGTGAGTTTAAAATAATGTAGGAGAGAGAATGAGTGGGGTTGGGTGAATATTTTATTAATATAAAATTTCCTTTTTGGGAGTGTGCGAATATTAGCGGGACGTCCAAAAAGGAAAGTGTGCTAATATTAGCGGGACGGAGGGAGTATGTGCGTACATAGTTCCTAAATATGAAATATTACATGCGTACTTTATTTTTATTTTCAATTTGACCACTATTTTTAACACCCGTTAATTTTAATCTATTAGAGTTAACAATTTAACATATCAGTTAGTTCGAAAATGATTTTCCTTTTAGAGTTTATTGAAAATTCAATAAGTAAAGAGGTTGTGAATAAAAAAATTAAAATTAATACTCCCTCCGTCCCGGCCGATTTAGGACTTTTTGCCATTTTGGGCGTCCCACCCGACTTAGGACGACCCAAAATGAAAACCTTAAATCACTATTCTCTCCACTCATTCTCTCTCCTACATTATTTTAATACTCACAACACCATTATAATTTAATATTCTCTCCACTCATTCTCTCTCCTATTTTTAAATTACACTCACAACATTTACCTTTTCCTTAATTCCCGTGCCATTTCAAAAAATCCTAAGTCGGCCGGGACGGAGGGAGTATATTAATACTCAAAATAAATACTCCCTCCGTCCCATAGATTTAAAGACTTTTGGGTTTTGCACGAAAATTAAGGAGGAAGTATTATATTGAAAGTGTTGTGAGTGTGAAAATAAAATAGGAGAGAGAATGAGTGGAGAGAATAGTAAATTATAATGGTGATGTGAGTATTAAAATAATGTAGGAGAGAGAATGAGTGGAGAGAATAGTAAAGATTCCTTTCCATTTTAGGAAAGTATATATTATTGTGGGACGCCCAAAAAGAAAAGTTTATATATTATCATGGGACGGAGGGAGTATTTATTTTTTATGAGCAAAAACATTTCTTTTTTATTAATAATATAAAATCATAATATTACATATTTTACTAAGTATTTTAAATTGAATCATTGAAAAATGGGTAAAAAATATGCCCAAATCTTGCAAAAAAAAAAGGGGGTTTTATTTAAGCGGAAAAAAAAAGGGGTTATGTTTTCCCCGCTAAGTTCGACGACGATGACAACTGCTCTTCCCCCACTCTCCCACATTACCGCTTTTACCATATCAGGAAGCCAGTCTTCAACTTCAATCTCGATCTTGTTCCGCCGTGCTCCTTTTCTGGCTAGTCAAATCATCCTAACCTCTCTTCATCGTCGACGGTAACCCTAAAATATCTACTCTTGATTTAGTTCTGTGATTGTTGATGATGCCTTGACTTGACTGAGCCACGATCGTAAAATTAGCCTAGGTTTCGACAAGTGAACAATTTAAAGCAATCCAACAATCTCATCGTCATTGATTCACGGATAAAAGAGTGTCGGTGCACGTTTAAAAAAGTGTCAGCGTCAGTGTAAAAGAATGTCAAGGCACGTCTAAAAAAGTGTCAGTGCACGTTGAGAAAAGTGCCGGTGTAAAATAGTGTCGGTGTTAAGGTAAAAAAAAGTGTCAGTGTTAGTGTAAAAAAATGTCATTGTAAAGAGTGTTATTGCATGTATTATTAAGTGTCAGTGTAAAAAATAATTCTTCCTTAAAGTTAGAAAAAACTAGTTTTTTATAAGAGCAACTCAAAAAATATTTATAATAAATATACTTATCACATTATAAATTAAAAATCATGCTAAAAACTCACATAAAACGCGTTTTTTGTTAACTTAACAAAAAACGTGTTTTATAAAAGGCCCGGCTCATTCTCTCTCTCACTTTCTCTCACTATACGCAAAGACATTCTCCTCTCTCTCTATACGCATACGCATACGCAGGAACAAGCACCGGCGTTGAAGGCGACCTCGCCAAACCAATTCCTTCCTCCCTCCGGCCGGCGACCTCGCCAAACCAATTCCTTCTCCCAATTCCTCTCTCAAATCGACCTCAACCAAATCTAATTGAGCACCGGCGTTGAAGGCGATCTCGGAGATCTTCATGTTCACCGAAAAATCTTCTGATTGAGCAATTACCGCTATCCAATGCTTCAGATAAGGTGTTACCGTCGATTTTCGCCGGCGTTGAAGGCGATCTCGGAGATCTCCATGTTCACCGGCGTCGATTTCCGAGCTCTGATTATCCAATTCCGAACAGAGAAAATAAATATTTTGGGGGATTAAGGTTTGTTGATTGTGTACCAGTTTGTGATTTAATGAGTACCAGTGTTTGATTTAATGAGTACCAGGTTGTGATTGGATTTGCATTTGTTTGGTTTTTGTTACTGGGAATCTGAAGGATGCTTTGGTATTTGATGTGCCGGTCTAGTGTAAAGTAATGCCAGTTTGTTTATTTTTGAATGCCAGTACACGTTTTCATGAATGCCAGTTAATGTTTTTTTGAATGCACCAATAATTATTATTGATTTTGAATGCCAGTCCACATTTTTGTGAATGCCAGTACATGTTTTTTGGAATGCCAGTCTATGTTTTTTGAATGCCAGCAAAAATGATTATCAGTGTTTTTGAGTGCCAGTGTATGTGTATTTGAGTGCCAGTGTACGTGATTTTGAATGCCAGTCCATGTTTTTTTGAATGCCAGTGCTTGTGTTTTTGAGAGCCAGCAAAAATATTAGTGTAACAAAGCTCCAGTGTTAGTGTAACAGAGTGCCAGCTGGGCCATGGAAGAGTGCCCGTTCATGTATATAAAAGTGCCCGTATAAAAGTGCCAGTGCCAGTTTAACAAAGTGCCAGTGCCAGTTACACTGGCACTTTGTTAAATTGGTACTGGCACTTTTTTCACTGGCATTTTGTGATACATGGACTGGCACTTTATCACACTGGCAGTCTGTTAAACAGACACTGGCATAAACGGGGAAACCAGTAATTACAAAAATGCCACCGTTTATTTTTAACATGGTTGCCAGTAATTACAAAATTGCCACCGCTTAATTTGAAAACACGTTTTTTCATATCTTAAGAAAAAACTAGTTTTTCATAAGACCAACTCAAAAATCATATAAATAAAATATTTCTACCCATAAAAAATACTCAACCAATCTTCATATCCATTTCTAGTTGCATCCTCAACCTGAAACACATTTTCCCCTCTCTTTGTCTTCCATAATCACCCCTTTTCCCTCCTCCAATCACCACCATAACCACCATTGTAACCATCATAATCAACCCCTTTCTTTCTATGGTATCTCTCTAAATTAAACCCCTAAACCATTTAACCCAAAAATCTTTCTCTTTATCTCTGATTTCTCACATTTTGCAGAAGCCAACCAATCCACCCCCTTCCTCAACTGCAGCCCCTTTTCCCCACCCAAAACATTCCATTCCCTTTCCTCTCATCTTTCTCATCTTACTTTACCAGCAATCGTCATCAAAACTTCAAATTCAAGCTTTCTCTTTAAATCCTAGTTTTAAATTCGAAAATTGGAACCCAAATTCAGTTTCTATTGAGCCTTCTTTCTCAACTCAAGTTCAGCTGTCACATAATTCATCCTCACTAATCGATGAGAAGTTTTTAATTTTGGCGTTTGTGGTGGTGGTGGTGGTGTTGAGGCGTTGGCGGTAGTGCTTATGATCTTCACATCCTCTCTCTCTCTCTCTCTCTCTCTCTCTCTGAGTCTATCTGTCCGGAGTTAAGTAGATGTGATGGTTGGCTAGACGGTGGTTGGACTGGGAAGGGATGACGGGATTGAAGTGGGACTGTGTAAGAGGAGAGTGCACGAAGTAATAGAATAAATGATGGTTATACGAAGTCAATGAATATATCGGAGAAAAAGAGATTATATAAATGACTCAATTTATTATGATACAAGTGTACATATATATTTATAGGGTTATAATGATAATAGATAATTTTTTAATATGATACATCTTAATAAATTATACTCCCTCTGTTTCGGTTGAAGTGTTCGAAAAGGACAATTGCACGAGAATTAAGGAAAGTGATGTAAGAAAGAGAAAAGTTTAAATGTTGTGAGTATGAAAAATTAAATAGGAGAGAGAATGGGTGGGAGGAATAGTTAGGAGAGAAAATGTTGTGAGTGTAAAAGTAAAGTAGGAGAGAGAATGAGTGGGTGGAATAGTGAAAAAACTTTCCTTTTTTGGGTATGAGACATTTTAAATGGGACGCCCAAAATAGAAAGTTGGGACACTTCGGCCGGGACGGAGGTAGTACAAGATTTGAATATCTAATTGATATACTCCCTCCGTCCCATGATAATATATAAAATTTCCTTTTTGGGCGTCCCACAATAATATATAATTTTTCTAAAATGGAAAGGAATCTTTACAATTCCCTCCATTCATTCTCTCTCCTACATTATTTTAATACTCACATCACCATTATAATTTACTATTCTCTCCACTCATTCTCTCTCCTATTTTATTTTCACACTTACAACACTTTCAATATAATACTTCCTCCTTAATTCCCGTGCATTGGCAAAATTCTATAATTCTATGGGACGAAGGGAGTACATAATATCTCTAAGTTTGGTAAGTAAATATATGCGAATATATTATTGATAATATAATATTTCTAATATACGATCACAAGATAGATGATTCTTTGATAAGTCCATACTCGAAAAGTGATGAGATAAACCGAATTTGATGGAGCGGGTGGAGATGGATATGTTTTCAGACGTGTGGTTTCTAATAAGATGGGGTTGTTGTCGTGATCGCATCAGAGGTTACATAGCAGGTTGCTGAGTGTGAGGGCTGATGTGATGACACCAGGAATTGCAACAACAGGTTGATTGTTGGGAAGAGCTGATACATATGTGGTTGAAATGGGAAGCCAAGTTGCGTTAGGGTATATAAGGGGGGGTTTGGTGTTTTTGTGTAAGGGGGAGTGGGAGTGAGGTTGTGATGGTGGTTGTGAAAGGTGGTGGTGCACCTCGGGTTCTGCAATTAGGGTTATTATCATTAAAGACTGTGGGTTTCGGCGATTGGGATATGCCGAGGGTGGTAAGCAACGAGTGGTAGCCATAAAAGGCTACGGGGGATGGTGCTTTGCGTGGAGAAAATAAAGTAACACAAGAAAAGATAAGATGGGACGTTAGTTGCGAAAGTAGAAGACAGAGTTGGGCGGCAGCTAGGGTTTTGCCAAAATGTATTTTTTTTTTTCAAAGGAAGCAAAAATAAGAAAAGAATGTGGGGTTTAGGTTTACGGCGGAAGTATGGTTTTGCCAAGAAAATATGACTTTTTTTTAATGAAAGAAAAAATAAAGAAATAAAATAGGATTTTGGCAATTGTAGAATTTCGTGCCGATGGTGGTATAAAAAGGGGAGAGGTGGAGTTTTTTTTTTTTTTTTTTTGTGGTAGAGTTAGGCTGGGGCGGCTTAGAGTTTTGTTGATGGTGTGTTTGTGAGACAGAGAGGCGGAAGACTTTATCGTGTTTTAGGAGAGAGGTTTTTTTTTTTAATAGTGGGTGGCTATGGAGGAGATGCGAATGTAGGTGGTTTTAGAGGTGAGTTTGGTGGAGAAGGGTTTTCGGTTGAAGGTTGTGCTGAGGGTGGAGGGTTTGAGAAGGGGGGTGGTGTTGGAGGTGAAGAGAGTTTTGACAAGGTGGTTTGTCGAGTTAGGGTTTGAGAAGGAGGGTGGTGTTGTGTGGTGGGGTTAGGGTGGGTTGGCCATGTATTTTGCAGAAGGTTGGTTGTTTTGTTGGAGAAGAAAATAAAGAATACTCCCTCCGCCCCATGATTATATGCACAAATTGGGATGGCACAAGAATTAAGGAGAAAAGTGATAAAGGTGATGTGTTGTGAGTATAGATGGTTGGGTAGGGGAGAGAAAGTGGAGTAAGTGGGTAATGATTGTGGGTAGAGACAAGTGAGTCTCATTTTCATTTTGGGACTTTGCAGATTATTGTGGGACGCCCAAAAGGTATCTTTTTGCATATTATCGTGAGACGGAGGGAGTATAAAAATAGAATTTTGGCTTTAGAGAGATTTGAGCCGAGGGTGGTGATGAGGTGTAGGATGGTAGTGGTTTTGATGGTGGATGGCGGAAGCATGTGGTGATGATAGGGTGGGGCATCTTTGGTTTTGACACATGTTTTGGTGGAGAATACCATTATGGCTTTGATAATATAATAGAATAAATGATGGTTAAACAAAGTTAATTAATACATGGGAGAAAAAGAGTAGATATAAATGACTCAATTTATTATAATACAAGAGGTCAATATTTAAAAGCTTATAAGAGAATGTTATTGAATAAACTAGGGTTACATTGATAAGTAATTTCTTACTCCCTCCGTTCCATTACAAATTATACACTTTCGATTTTGGACGTCCCACTACAAATCACACACTTCCTAAAATGGAAAGGAATCTTTACTATTCCCTCCACTCATTCTCTCTCCTACATTATTTTAATACTCACAACACCATTATAATTTACTATTCCCTCCACTCATTATCTCTCCTATTTTACTTTTACACTCACAACATTTATATCATTATTTTTTTCCTTAATCTACGCATGAACAGTAACTGTCCGGATTGTAATGGGGCGGAGGGTAGTATATAATATTCCGAATATGAAGTGAGGATATATTTTTATTCTTGTTTAACCTTCTCCTTATTTAAAAAAAAAAAATCAACTAACCAACTTAAAATTTTGGGGGTCAAATTGAATAATTTGATTGTTATAACTAGGGATGTTCACGGTCCGGATTAGTCCAGTTTTTGTCAAAATTTTAAAAAATCAGGACCAGATCAAATACTTCGGTTCTGTAAAAATTTAGGACCAGGGCCAGACCATTACATTATAGGACCGGTCCCATCGGTCCGGTTCTAATGGTCCGATTCCGGTTCGGTTACATCGGTTCTTCAAATTACCATATAATATAATTTTTTAAAATAACAAAATCTACAAGCAATCATATTTAAGAACCAAATTACTGAAAAATATTTCGAGACGGGGGAGTATATGACTGTCTACAAGTAAGCATATTTAAGAACCAAATCACAATAACAAAATCAACAGTTGAGAAAGAAGAGTTTCATGTTCAACCACTTGAGCCCAACTGAAAAACTTAACTAGCTACAAGAAAGCTAAGGGCTATTTTTTCTGAACACAAGTCAGCAAACCTATAAATCACTTCCTGAATTGATCCTCAACTTTAGTTTGATATGCCCAGATCACCACAAGCAAATTTCATCTTTTGAAGAAATGGTAAGAAAGTTAATATATATATATATATATATATATATATATATATATATATATATATATATATATACTCCCTCCGTCCCATCAAAATTGATACTTATTTCCTTTTTGGTCCGTCTCACCAAAATTGATACTGTCCAAAATAGCAAAGGAATCTTCACTATTTACCCCACTCATTCTCTCTCATATTTCACTTTTACACTCACAACATTCTCTCTCCTAACTATTCCTCCCACTCATTCTCTCTCCTATTTAATTCTTCATACTCACAACATTTTCTTTCACTTTTTCTCTCACTTACTTTTCCTTAATTCCCGTGCCCAAAAATTTGGTATCAATGTTGGTGGGACGGAGGGAGTATATATACTCCCTCCGTCCCACACCAATTGATACTTATTTCCTTTTTGGTCCGTTCCACACCAATTGATACTGCTCAAAATGGAAGGAAATCTTTACTATTTTCCCCCCTCATTATCTCTCCTATTTTACTTTTACACTCACAACATTCTCTTTCCTAATTATTCCTCCCACTCATTCTCTCTCCTATTTAATTTTTCATACTCACAACATTTTCTTCCACTTTTTCTCTTTCTTACTTTTCCTTAATATGTGTGCCCAAAATTTTGGTATCAGTTGATGTGGAACGGAGGGAGTATATATATATTCGATCCGGTCCGGTTCCGATTTAGGATCGCGTATATTTTTTTCAAAATCAGAATCAGATCAAATAATCGATTCCATAAAAATTTGAAACCAGGACCAGACCAGTACTATTGTCCGATTTTTACTGGTCTGATCCGATTCTACAGATCCGGTCTGATTCCATGAATTTTTTGTACAACCCTAATTATAACTGTTAAATACTCCCTCCGTCCCAATCTAAATGTCCAAACTTTCCATTTTGGGCTTCCCATTTAAAATGTCCCATTTCCAAAAAAGGAAAGTTTTTTTCACTATTCCACCCACTCATTCTCTCTCCTACTTTACTTTTACACTCACAACATTCTCTCTCCTAACTATTCCTCCCACTCATTCTCTCTCCTATTTAATTTTTCATACTCACAACATTTAAACTTTTTCTCTTTCCTACCTCACTTTTTCCCTTTCCTACCTCACTTTCCTTAATTCTCGCGCCGGACCAATTTTTGGACATTTAGATTGGGACGGAGGGAGTAATTAACTATTATGTGTTGGTTCATTAATTTTATAACAAATAAATGTTAAAAAAGTAGTCAACTTCTAAATAAAAATAAAATATGCGAATTCATATTCATATGTATGTAAAAACTAAGGAGTAAACTGCTTTTTTGCCCCTCGTACAATCATTTCAATATTAATTTTTACACTCGTACTATTGAAACGGCAAATGTATGATGTATACTATAGTTTTATTAAGCAAATTAACCAATGTTCCTAACGTCAGTTAAATATTTAACGAAACCGTCCAACTAAGCAACCGTTGACCAAGTCAACGCATATGTGGCAGCTGACTGGACAATTTTAACTCCTTAAAAAACTCAATAAAATAATAATAATAATAATAATAATAATAATAATAATAATAAAATAATAATAATAATAATAATAATAATAATAATAATAATAATAATAATACTCAATATATCACCAAGTGAATATTATGAAAGAACCTACAAGCAAAACAATGAAAAATAAAATAAAAAAAGCCTTTGATCTAGACGAAAAGGTGGTTCCATCAGGAAGAACAACCCACTCAGCTTCCCTTGCCAAAGTCGCAATCACATCGTTAATATCAGTCCTAACCCTTAGGGGCCGTTTTATTATTATTATTTTATTATTATTATTATTATTATTATTATTATTATTATTATTATTATTATTATTATTATTATTATTATTATTATTATTATTATTATTATTATTATTATTATTATTATTATTAATATTTTATTATTATTATTATTATTATTATTATTATTATTATAATTATTATTATAATTATTATTTTATTATAATAATAATAACAATTATTATTTTATTTTTATTTTTATTTTTATTATTTTATTATTATTATTATTATTTTATTATTATTATTATTTTTATTATTAATATAGTTTTATTATTTATTATTATTATTATTATTATTATTATTATTATTATTTTATTATTATTATTTTATTGAGTTTTTTTAAGGAGTTAAAATTGTCTTGTCAGCTGCCATGTATGCGTTGACTTGGTCAACGGTTGCTTAGTTGGACGGTTACGTTAAATACTTAACTGACGTTAGGAACATTGGTTAATTTGCTTAATAAAACTATAGTACGCATCATACATTTGCCGTTTCAATAGTACGAGTGTCAAATTGATATTAAAACGATAGTACAAGGGAAAAAAAAATCAGTTTACTCAAAAACTAAGTATCTAAAATTGACTATTTACAAAAAATACACGGATCAATTTCGCTAAAAACTAGTAAAACATCACATGGAATACAGGTTCGATGCAATAACGAGTTTCGTTTGTCGGTCAATGGTTCTGAGATCACATGAACATGAAATGAACATGGGGCATCATGGGGAGGTGGAAGTATATGCTCTGCTCTGTAGGTGTGAAATATTACTCCCTCCCCTCTCTCAGTGTATAATAAATATTAAACTATTTTTTTTATCTATTTTAAAATAAAGATTAAGTTTTTAAATTAGAAAATAATTTTAGTACAATCTTACTATTTTAACAATAATAATGTACAAGTAAAATACATATTTTTAAGATATTAATAACGCAAATGCAATATTTACTCTTTTCCCTGTCCTGAAATAAATCTCACATCTTGATTTTTTTGTCAACTAAGCTGAACTTTTTACAACGTTTAATAATAAATTACTTTCTTCATAAAAAATTAAAAATATTTATAAATAATATTTTTATTGATGTATCAATAATCATTTTCAGAATACTAAGAAAACAATCAATTTTTTTTATCAAAATTTAATTTAATTAACTAATAAAGACAAGTGGAATACTCCCTCCGTCCCGGTAATTGTTTCACCCTTTTGGGGTGAGCACGCAAATTAAGGAAATTTGTGAGTGGAGAAAATGTTGTGAGTGTAATAGTAAAATAGGAGAGAAAATGAGTGGAGGAAATAGTAAATTTGAAAAATGTTGTGAGTGTAATAGTAAAATAGGAGAGAGAATGAGTGAGTGAAATAGTAAATATTCTTTGTCATTTTAGGAAAGGTAAAGCTTTAAACAGAATACTCGTTTTGGCAAAAAGTAAAGTTATTAATGAGTCGGAGGGAGTATTTATTTCGAGACTGGGCGATGAAAGAGAAGGCATTACAAACTTTAATTTTTTGTTTATCATTGTAACATTTAAAATGTTTTCAGATCTTGAGGGGTCATGTATAGTGCAGGGGCGGAGCCAGGGGGGGGGCAGGAGGGGGCACTCGCCCCCCCCCAGCGGCGGAAATGCAGTGGAAATTTTTTTTTTTTGCCCCCCCCCATATTTTTGTTATATATGTATATATATAATTAACTTCAAGATTAATACTAGAGAGTGGTGTGGCTCACGGTAGAAGGGGTGAAGTTAAAGCGCTTTGATAATGTTCGAACCCTGCTACCTACATTTTCAATTAATTTTATTTGTCTTCCATCTTTGCTATTCTTTCTCTTAACAATTTTGTTTTTCTCTTTCTCCTAATTTCCTCACATTTTTTCAATCTTAATTAATTAGTTAGGCTTTTCCCATTTTTTTTGTTTTTGGTCTTTCTTCCCATTATCCCAAGTTTAATTAGCAAATTTGATTTTCTTTTTTGTACGAGTAATATATTTTAATAAATTTTTTGCGTTAAATACTTCAATATTATTTCAATCGTTCTTTGAATTATTTACTTTTATCATTTTTGTTAACTAAAATACATTGTATTTCATGGATCCGACCCATTTTTTACTTGTCCGACCCGAAAAAATTTTTTCGGGGGCGCTGCCCCCGAACCCCCGTGTAATCTTGCCCCCCCCCCTCGGCCAATTCCTGGCTCCGCCCCTGGTATAGTGCCTTAGAATCATGTCATTTTTAATGCTAGAAAGATATTGAGATATAATAATTGGGAAGAACGTGTACGCTCGTTTGCATTAAATTGTCAATCTTTTTATTTTTAGTCCACCGCCAATATTTTTACGAGTTTTTGATATGCAACATAATTTCAATGAGAAAAAGTTTGGAAATTACTTATTTTGGCCCCCAAAAAGTTAAATTAGACCTATTTTGAGAAATTTTTTTCAAAAATAATTTCATTTTAAAATTATAATTCTCAAAATAACTCACATTTGAAACTATTTTCTACAATGACCACATTTTTATAACTTGATACATGGTGTAGCGATTTCAACATTTGACCGTTGAAACTCGCTACACCACGAATGAGCTTAGTAAACATGAATTAAATCGTTTGATTAATTAACTGTAATTAACAAAGTGAAACTCGCTACACCATGTAGCGAGTTCACGCGCGTACATAGAACTCGCTACATGGTGTAGAGAGTTTTCAAAAATCAGAATCCCCTTCCTATCGACTTACAGTCTGTAAAAAATAAAAATAATAACTAAGTGTCTAAGTGTGCCGCCGCCGAGTAGAAATGAGAAGAAGGAGAAATATTGTCATTATCATTTGTATCAAATCCAAGCTTTTTATCCCCCAAATTTCGTCATTGTAAGCTTACATTCAAGTTTTTTATTTCATTGTGTGTTGATTTTGCTTTGATTTGAGTATTTGTTTACTTGAAAATTAGGTTTATTCAACTCAATTGTTGGTATATTTTGAACTCAATTGTTGTTATACTTTGATTTGAGTTGTTATACAAGTTGATATTGAACTCAATTAGTAGGGATGGCCAAATCGGATCGGAATCGGACCGGAACCGGAAAATCGGATCGGAACCGGACCGGAAAAGCCCGAAACCGCCATGAACCGTCACGAAAACTGGAACCGGGGTAACCGGAACCGGTTTGGAGCCGGGCCGGTTAAGGGTCACCAAAATGGTGAATCGGACCGAAAAAATCTCGAAATCGGACAAAAATTCATTGTTTTTCAATAGAACCGGATCGGAACCGGACCGAAAAAAGCCCGAAACCGAACGAAACGGGGAGAAAACCAGAACCGGATTAACCGGAACCGTGAGCAAACCGGGCCAGTTAAGGGTCATACATTTTCCGAACCGGAACCGACGGTTCCAAACCGGAACCGATTCCGAAACCGGTTTTGGTCATCCCTATCAATTAGTATTGTTATTGAACTCAATTGTTGGTATATTTGAACTAAATTGTTGGTATATTTGAACACAATTGTCGTATATTTGAAATTTTGGGATTTTAAACTTAATTTGTGGGCTATTTTGAACTCAATTGTTAGTATATTTGTTATTTCATTTATAAGTATTTGTTATTGATGTTTCAAAGTTTATATATATATATATATATATATATATATATATATATATATATATATATATATATATATATATATATATTTGATATTGAAATGAGGTTTCTTTTGTTAAAACATATGGATACCTTCAGTGATCATGCGCCTATCGATAACTCTGTATTTAAATGCACATTGTTGGGATGTGGAGTCAAAATCATGAATAAAGGAATTTGAACCGCGGTCGGAGGAGTTGTGAGATCAAGAAGATAATCGTCGAAGGGGCAACTGTCGTGTTGGGCGACCGCCCAAGTGGTGATGGGCGACCGCCCACTTGTCCAGTAGGTTGGCTCGGAGGTTTTTCCATCTTGGGCGACCGCCCATGGGGTGGTGGACGACCGCCCACGTGTCGGGGAGGATATCTCTGCAGCTGATTTGTTTTCTACTTTGATAAGATCTCCTCTTGCATTGGTGATTCCTTTCGATAGTAATATTTGGAGAAGAAAGAAGATTACTTTCTTGAGTAGAAATTCGAGTATTACTAGGATTTGATTTATTGTTCCCTATAAATACATGTGATAGCCTAGAAACAAATTGTAACATCTGAAAATATTGGAGAGAATATTTTGGCTTGGTAGCGCCCCCGGACGTAGTTGTTGTTGCAACGAACCGGGTAAACAATTCTTGTGTGTCCCTTTGTGTGTGATTTACTTTTCGTGTGTGTTGCTCTTATTATTACTCCAAGCTTGGGCCGTTCCGCTGCGTGGATTCACAACAACTGGTATCAGTGCTTTGGTTTTGTCGAATCATTGCTTGGGTTATCTTTTGCCATGGATTTATTGGGAGCTTTGGAGGATGGTAATAAGGTTTTGATCGAAAAGTTTGATGGGACGGATTTCAATTTTTGGAAGACACAAATCGAGGATGTTTTGTGGAATAAGGATTTGTATCTACCATTAAAATAAAAGTCGGCGGACATAGAGGAAGCAAAATTCGAAATCTTGGATCGGAAAGCGTTAGGGCTTGTTAGGCAAACGTTGACCAAGGATGTGGCGAAGAATGTTTTGGAGGCGAAGACTACCATGGAGATGTTACAGATGTTGGCGAGCATGTACGAGGCACCATCGGCGGCGAATAAAGCTCATCTAATGAGGAAGCTGTTGAACATAAGGATGGTGGAAGGCATGTCGGCAACAAAGCATATAAGTGAATTCAAATCTACTGCGACCCAACTATCTTCCGTGGCTGTTACTCTTGATGACGAGGTACTAGCGTTGATATTACTTTCTTCTTTGCCGGAAAGTTGGGATACGACTGCGATAGCAGTTAACATTTCAACAGGAAAAGTGAAGTTGAAGTTTTCGGATGTCGTTGATGTGATTCTTGGCGAAGAAATTCGTAGAAAGAGCAAAGGTGGGACATCGGGGCTAGCACTAAATGTCAGTGAAAAGAGTAAGGGTGGCAAGAAGGCGATTACTTGCTATGATTGTGGGGAGAAGGGGCACTTTAGGAGAAGTTGTCCGAAGCGGTCAGACAGAGCGAGGGAATTGAATGTTGCTGAGGAGATAGCGGATGCATTAATCTTGGGTGGGAGCAGTTCAACAGATTCGTGGGTTTTGGATTCGGGCTCGACGTTTCATTGATCCACCAGTGCAGAAAGAATGGAGCAGTACGTTTCGGGTGATTTTGGGGTTGTTCGTTTGGGAAACGATAATCCTGTCAAGGTCATTGGAAAAGGGGTTGTTCGGGTCAAAGCAACGGATGGGACTGTTTTGCGGCTATGTGATGTGCGACATATTCCGGATTTGAAGAGGAACTTAATTTCCATAAGGCAACTTGATAAGGAGGGTTGTGTGGTGACCTTCGGTTGTGGGACATGGAAGGTAAACCGCGGAGCTAGCTTGGTGGCTCGTGGCGGCGTGGAAAATATGTTGTATACCACATGCAACATGAGTCATTAGGGGAAACGAAGGCGCATCCCAATGATGAATGGTGGTGGCCGAGATCGCCATGGTGGGAGAAATTTCACTAAACGGTATGTTGGTAGAAAATTGGGTAATGAAGTCGACCGACACGGAGCCAATTTGGCCAACATGGGAGCGGGATCTAGAACGGTGATGCGATGGGTTGCAAAGAACACACAAAGGTTCCAAGCTTGTGATTGTGTGGGGCACGTAGATTCGCGCTGTTCAGGATCGATAGTTAGCAAGCAAGTGAGCGGGGATGTGCAGGGAGGATCATTCGGAATGAAGACTCGGAGCATGGTAGAACCGACAGTTATGTTGAAGCGTAGCTCAGCTTCAACTCACTTGGATAACTAGACAAGAGGCCGGGCGCTACCAACGCAATAGCTGGCCACTGAAATTTGTTTCAAGAGAGGTATCATGGATGGTTTGTCTCCAGGTGGGAGATTGTTGGGATGTGGAGTCAAAACCATGAATAAAGGAATTTGAACCGCGGTCGGAGGAGTTGGTGAGATCAAGAAGAAAATCGTCGAAGCGGGCAATCAGCCGTGCCGGGCGACCGCCCAGTGGTGACGGGCGACCGCCCACTTGTCCAAAGAGGGCTCTGAGGTTTTTCCATCTTGGGCGACCGCCCATGGGGTGGCGGGCGACCGCCCACGTGTCGGGAGGATATCTCTCGCAATCGATTTGTTTCCTACTTTGATAAGATCTCCTCTTGCATTGGTGATTCCTTTTGATAGTAATATTTGGAGAAGAAAGAAGATTACTTTCTTGAGTAGGAATTCGAGTATTACTAGGATTTGATTTATTGTTCCCTATAAATACATGTGATAGCCTAGAAACAAATTGTAACATCTGAAAATATTGGAGAGAATATTTTGGCTTGGTAGCGCCCCCGGACGTAGTTATTGTTGCAACGAACCGGATAAACAATTCTTGTGTGTCCCTTTGTGCGTGATTTACTTTTCGTGTGTGTTGCTCTTATTATTACTCCAAGCTTGGGCCGTTCCGCTGCATGAATTCACAACACACATAAGGGCCACATAGCTCGTTATAATATGTATGCAAAGAATATATAAGAATCAATGCCAGTTCGTCCATTCCTCCTTTTCAACAACAGTAAATGTAAGATCAAGTATATTGTTTTGGGTGTCAAAACCCATGGCAATCAGTATTACCCCTTTATATCTAACAAGAATGAATGTTCTATCAACAGAAATGACATACCGACAATGAGAGAAAGCTTCAATGAAATGCCCAAATATCCAGAACACCCGTTGAAACATGTGTAATTCACCGACAGGAGGAGGAGGATGCGTATACTCAACATTTGTTCTGGGGTTGTATTTTTGGATGATTGATAGAACGCGGGGTAACTTTATATAAGATTCCTCTCAATCTTCAAAAACCTCTGCAATGCCCTTCTCCTTTCCACACCATACCTTTTTATAGGTAATTTTTTTTTCCAAACATATCACTCATGTGTGCATTAATAACTTCAACCTTGACATCTGAATCGACCTTAATAAAACTAGCTACTTGTCGATCAATAAACTTCATATCTAGGTTGGGGTGATCTCGACTTTCTCCAGAATATAAGCAGCAATGAGTAGCCTTATACTTGGTCACTTTCCAATATCCAAACTTCCTCCTACTCACACGAACATAAAAATTGCATATAAACTTTTTCAATAAACATTCAATTACCTATGTGTTAGTTGTGCTATTTCTTACACTGAATCGGCGATTGGTGCGAATATGGTATCTTTTTATATCAAATTGCGTCTCGTTCTTGCCAAAAAAGCGTATCCCTTTAGCAATTTCAAATTTCTCTGGATCCCACAATGGAAAACTAGGTTCATTATGGTAATAAATGAAGTATTCTTCTTGTCGAGCAGAACAACCAATATCAATGTAAAAAGGATAATCAACTATATCATGCCTTCGATTTTTCGGCGCTTCATTCATAATGAACCAAATGTGTTTACACGTCATCATCAATCGGCTCATCATCACCCTCTCCCAAATTGACATCAGAATCACTATTACCCTCATGATATTTATCATCAACATCGTCTATCATTGTGTCTACATCAGTGTCTTCTTCTTTTTCTTCATAATCTACATCATCTTCAGAATTATCATCATCAACTGGATCATTTGGGTATGCGATGTTATCATAATTTGAAGTTTGAGTTGATACAAGTGTTTGTTTACTTGGATCAGCCCCTGCATCACGATTACAACTTGGTGAATACCTATAAATGATCTCTGTGTTCAGTGTTTCAAACTCTGTATAACATCGATTTTCAATCAATTTTACAACCACATACATCTGCAAATTACCCATCCCCCAAATTTAGCTAAAACATCGAACATTATATTCATACACGTATGATCTTCAATACGGAAAAGAAAGTACTCACCAATCTCACTTTCAAAAGTATGAGGACATCTATAAATGACTTTCAAATCATATTGTAACCGATCTAAGCCTATCTTTTTATATAATTCATCAATGAACTCATTGTATCTCCATCGACAATTAGCCTTAATTGCCCATTTTGGCCCTTTTTAAAAATGAGGACCATCAAATGGTTGTTAATCATCACCTCCCCAATAGCACATGAAAATGATTGAACCACGTTCATCTTTAACCATACATTACGAAATCAAAGTGTTAAGACCTACATAACAAAACCCTAACATTTATATTTATAATATACTAAAACACAATAAAAAACTTTAATTTATATATCTAAAACCAAGTGAACAATGATTAAGATAATGTTAATTTACCTTGATTGGTGGTATTCAACTATTCTGAAATTAAATGATGTGAAGATTTAGAATTTTTTTATTATTTTTTTTTTTGAAAGTAAGTATGAGAGGATATGAGATGAGATGAGAATGAGATTGGATTTGCATCTTCAAACCTTATCTATTGGAACTGACCTTTCTAAACTCGCTACACCATATAGCGAGTTCTGTGTACGCCTAAACTCGCTGCATGGTGTAGCGAGTTTCACTTTTTTAATTACAATTAATTAATTCAAACGGTTAATCTTAATTTAACTAAACTCGATACATGGTTTAACGAATTTCAACCGGTCAAATGTTGAAATCGTTATACCATGTAACGAGTTTCAAAAAATTGATCATTTTGAAAAATAGTTTTAAAGGTGAGTTATTTTGGAAATTATTTTTTTTAATGAAATTATTACAGAAAAAAAATCCCTATTTTGGTAAAAGCCTTTGCATAAAAAATTGATCAGCATTAATGATTTCTTCTCAGAAATCAACTCTTTCTACAAATAGCAACTTCTTAGCAAAGAGACCAATGGTCTCCTGGCCTAATGATATCTTGGGTGACTTTTCGTGAGTGAGGTCGCCCGATTCCCCTGCGAATCTTGTGGTTTAATTATTTCCTCGGGTTTCGTGAGCCTCTGAGTCCTCCGCACATCCGCAAGCTAAGAAAGCAAAGATTGGCCGGGCCAGACTCACATGGGGAGTTCAAATCTTGGACGCTTCCTGCGATGTGGACCAATCTATTGGTGTTGTGGAGCAACACTGCTTTGGTGATGTGAAATGACCAATTCATTGGTGTTGTGGAGCAAGTAATTGCCTTGCAGAGGGCTCCTCGGGGCCTGAGAAAGGGCGGACGCCGCCACCCCCTTGCAGACAGAAGACATCCCGCGATTTACCTCCGCCAGCATATTGAGGGGTAATAAAAAAAAAAAAACTTCTTAGCAAAGAGTACTCATAAAGCTTTCACGAGCTTTTTCATTAAAATAAAAAGCTTTCATAAACCTCACGATTTTAGAAAGTAATACTCCCGAAATCCCAGAAAAATAATTTTACTCTGACTATATATGCTTGTTCATCTCAAACCAATTGATTATGAAAGAAGTAGCCCACCTTTATTTATATTTTATACATTGAAAGCAAGACTTTTTAATTTCCGATGTGGGGTAATTGTTTTAACAAAAACAAAGTTGCAACCGATATAATTTGATAACTGATAAGGGTACACTGCAATGCTTCATTTCTAGCCACCCCCTCTATAAATTCATGATTTTGTTACACTAGACTGTGCTTAAGCAGCTCTTTTAACCTATAGTCACCATCTCGGCGTGACATTTTTTAAAGAAATTACGCAGAGAGAAAAAGAAAATCTATGAACTAAGAAGTCGGAGTACTGTAATATATCAGTAACTGAGACCAAGCTGAAGTCCAAAGGCGGCGTGGACAAGAAACAATGTCATAATTCCACTGCCTAAGATTCCATGAGCAGTTCGTAGCCCAGGATTCCCCTACATAGAAGAATAGAGCAATATACAAGCTTTAAGAAACCGCAGATTTGTTATTGAGGTGTGTGAAACAAAAATAAAAAGTATAAAAAGCTAATATATTTCTGCAAAAAGTTATGAATATTTGAAGTTTAGGGTGTCTGATTTACCTCGAATAATGTTGGTAATATGGTTTGTATTGTCAAAAGAGTAAGGCCAATGATTCCTGTGACAGCATGTGGACTGCAAGGAACAAATTTAGGGCATCAACATCAAGGTTAACAGAGAGAGAGAGAGAGAGAGAGAGAGAGAGAGAGAGAATTAATGAAGATTTTTGTGGAGAAGATGATGTGAATGGAGATGATCCGGGGCATGTGTGTGCAGTCGGATTCTTTAGCAGTATAGTACATGAGTTACATCTTATATAATAACATGGGTTATATTTTATTGGCATGATATAATATTTTTAGTAGCACAAGTTACATCATATAATAACATAATTTACATATTATAGTAAGGTTTGTCAGACTGCTTAGTAATCCGACCACACAGGCCCCAAATTCATATAAACGTTAATAAATGTTCGGGGGTTACCTCTCGAAGATAGGTTTATCAGAAGTGAGTAGAGATGTGACTCCACCAGTGGCTCCAAGAGCAAAGAAGAAAAACATTCCCGCAAGGAGTTTTGGGTGCAAGTCTTTGGCCTTTGCTTTCTCCTCCTAAATTGTTAAAGACATATCACTCAATTACCACTGTCACCAAAAAATTAAGAAAAAATCTACTCCCTCCGTCCAAAAATGATGTCCAAAAAAGTTTCAAAATTTACTCCTGATCAAGTGCAAATTTGAAACTTTTTTGGACATTCATTTTGATACGGAGGGAGTATTAAATGCAGTGCTATAAGTTTCTTACCACATCATCAGAAAATCGGATGCGAAAACCAAGGTAAGTTCCATAACCACCCATGGCAAAGAGTACAACAGCCTACAAGATCACTCAAATATCAGCCTAAAATATGTTCTTACAAGGATTTAGATATTAACATGAAATGCAGTGACACGAAAGAGAAGGGTGCTGAGTTAAGTACCATGTTTCCGGGATGACCCCAGTGTACAAGCCAGTCGGGGAGATCCAATGTCTTGATGATTTCAACGAAAGGTTCAAAGACAGATCTTACAGTTTCAGCTGACATATATACATAGAGGTTCAAGCTCAATGTGAGTAACGAACAAAAAATTATGAATTATGGAAACCAAATTAAATTTAGAGTAAGAAAACAAATAATTGCGGTTCATTAAGATTGCCAAGGTTAAGGAAAATATTGAGATGCCCCTTTTCATTGCCAAAATTAAGGTCTTGGCTTATAATCAAGATTTGCAATTCCAGCAAACCTTTTAGCTTGACTAGGACTTAAGACATCTCAACTTTGTGCAAGAACTAAAATGACAATAATCAAGAAGAACAAACTAGTGTTTGAGTAGTGCAGTGGAGCCAAGATATTTTTTTGAAAAGGGGGCAAAAATATTTTCACAAAGATTGCACTAACAAATGGGGGAAAAAATGTTTGAAATGTTATTTTTCTTGACACGAACGGGGGCAATTTGCATTAAATCTCCTATATTTAACAATAATTTGCAAAAACACTACTAAATTTTTGTCTTTTAAATTTAAATGGGGGCAATTGCCCCCATATGCTAAGCTCTACATCTGCCCCTGGAGTAGTGTCTTGCCACTATACATATCAATGTGCAACTTGTGGATTAATTGGCATACCTTTTTGTCTCAAGTCACCATGTTTTTTTAATTAATTCAGAAAAGACTGTCTAACGAAGAATGAAAATGTAAAGATACACTCAAAAAAAAAAAAAAAAAAAAAAAAACACTCATTTTGGAGAGACCATCTTAATACTTCATCCGTACCGAAAAGTTTGTCGCTATCCATCCGTCCCGGAAAATTTCTTATGTTAACATTTATGATCAACTCAATTGAACTTTGACCAACGCTTTAATACAAATCCAATTATTCGTATGCAAATCTAAAAATTGTTGCTGATAGTTCTAATGGTGAAATAATAACTATATTTAAAATTGCAATAGAATAATTGATTTTTCATTAAATAATGGTCAAAGTTCAATTGGGTTGACCATAAAAGTTAAAGTGGTGAGACCAATTAATCTTTCTGGGATATGGGATGAAGGGAGTATAAGTTTCATAATTTAACTTTCTTGATAAACTTTGACAAATATATTATCATAAAAAATTAATTAACTGAAATCAATAAAACATTTTAGAATTTCACGAGGACAAGATAATTTCATAAATCTTTCATCAAAATGCAATTAATTTGGAGGGAGAAAGTAATGTGCATATTAATTACCTCCAGGAAGGGCTGCGAGGCATAGCAAAGGCAAAGGGGAAAAGGAGTACAAGAGAGTCTCGGTGGAGGACGACTCCATTTCATCTTCCCCACCAATCTGAGGGTCAATTTCACAAGGCAGATCTTTCTTGAGGGCCAAATTTGGGGAAATGTAAGTCCTTTTTACAGTGGAAGGCGCCATTCTTGTAAGAGTCAAGGAATTTGAAGGGTATGTGGGAAATAAAGAGGTGGGTAAAATAGAAGGAGATGGGTGTGAGGTAAAAGAAACACAAGGAGAAGAAACATTCACCATTGTTGCAGCCATTTTTGCACACACCCACACAGAGAGAAGGAATTAGTGTGTGTGTGCGTGTGTGTGTGTGTTTTAAGGGGGGGGAGGAGAGAGAATTGAAGGGTAAGGAAGGAGACACGCTTTGATGGTGTTAGTGAAGACTTGTAGATAGTAGGAGCGTGGTCTCAATACGCCTTTTTTTTTTTTTTTTTTTAACTCTCTTACCTAACTCGCTAATTTTTTGTTTCTCGCTCCTTCTCTTTCATGGGCATAATTTGGAACGGATTGTAACATAGCTCTCCCTTCCCCAATACCCAAATAAATCTCAGTTCTTAAAAGTAAAAAAATGTGTCTCGGTTCAGACCATTGGTTACCGCAAATGAGCAAAATTTCCGTTCCATCCGACTCCTCTTCCTTTAATTAAGCGACATTTAGAACTTTATATGTAATTTGACCATAGTTGAGTCATTTTTGGTGCATTTTCATCAAAGAAAAACACCACCCAATTATGAGACTAAAACCATTTTAGGGGGTGCCAACTGCCTCTTGACAAGCCAATAACATGATATCATTCGCTGCTATCATTCTCACAGTAGTTCGACATCAGCATCTTCAAAACAAAAAAAAAAAAAAAAAAAAAGAACACACACAACAACAACAACAACAGCAACAACAACGGGCGTTCAAAACTCCAGTAATTTTTACTCTTTTATTTCTCCTTTTTGATACATATACAAACTCCCTATTGTTGATAGATAAGAACCACCCAGTGGAAGCACTACCTTCTGCATAATACATCTCTCTTAACAATTTATTTTCAAAGAATTCTGCTCAGATATACATTCGGGACGGAGGGAGTATTACGAAACAACTGCCTAACCCCTAAATGCTTCATCTTTCATTGTCTCCCAGCACCAAAGGGTTAACTAGGTTGTTATTATTGCCTCTAAATAGGTTATGACAACGGATACATGTCGGAGATATGTACATGCACTAGATAGCTTAGTGCACAAGGGCATTTACCGTCTACCAACTCGAAGAATGTTGTTTTGGATGCCTCCTATAGAAATTGATTCTCTTTCGGGATCAATTGTCCATTGCCCATCAACTATGAATTTTATCTGCAGTTGATAAGAAAATGATGATAAGTGGCTTCAAACTTCATTTACTAAGTACTCCTTCCGTTCCGCTTGAAATTAGACTTCTGGTCAATTTGATAGCGCTTTGACCAATAATTTGAAGAAAACAAATAATGCTCCTAATAAAAATTGAAAAATTGTTACTGCATCACGATTAATAATACCCTCAATAACAATTTATAAGATTTTCATTAGGATAATTATTTTTTATTCAAATTATTGGTCAAAGTGTAATCAAGTTGACCAAAGCGGGACAAGGGAGTACGGTTTATAAAAAAAGAAATAGTACACATCAAATTATATAGAATCAGATTATGGGACATAGAACTCTGTTTTATAATCCTATAAAATCTAATGTGTACTCTTTTTCTTTTTTGTCTACAAGCTCGAGTTTTAAGTCCCGTCACATGATTCCGATAATACTAGCTAGGTTCAAGCGACATCACTTAAAGTACCGGATTTCCTAAAAAAATGGCACAAAGTGGAAAGATCATTAAGTTTATCCTCACCTGGTAGACCCCAGGATAAAGCCACAAAATTGATCTCCAATGTTTCGTGTTCCTGAGAGAAGTTCCCAGAATTATGTGAGAGCGTATAGAGGAGATAGGTCATCAGAATTATTTGAACGAGAAGCAAGAGAGAGAGAGAGAGAGAGGTAATTGAAACCCATAGCTGAGACGGTTGACCTCACGAAATTCGTTGAAATTCCAACACTTCAAAAAATAAAATACTCCCTCCGTCCCTAAATGAATGTCAAAAAAAAATCAAATTTGCTCTTGATCAAATGCAAATTTGATTTTTTTTTTTTTTCGACATTCACATAGAGACAGAGGGAGTAGCAGTTGACGTGATCATTTTCTAGATATAAGAAGCTCGTACATACACAAGAGATAAATGATTCCTTTGGTTGTTAATGGTCATTGTAAAGATTTAAGGGTCAAATATGTACAAATTTCCTTTTCCTAAGTGAAACATTGTCCCGATAATATAGTGTTTTTTTTAAGACGTAATGAAACATTAATGAAAGAAACATAACTGACAGACTTAACCCAAATGTGATAAACCAAGAGAAAAGAAACTAAAGAATAAATCTTTAAATAATACTCCCTGTCTCATAATAAATATCCCATTTGACTTGTCAACGTTTTAAAGGAATGTGCTTCACTTGTTTGTGCATTACGTGTACAATGGTAAAATTGCACTAAAACTACTTACTTGGAAACACGACATTCATTTTGGGCCAGAACAAAAAAGAAAGTGCGACATTTATTATGGGTCGGAAGGAGTATTCAAAATTAATTATTGCAAACCTCAATCCAACAGGATCCGTGATACTTGACGAAGGTTGTAGGTCCAATTTTATGGGTTGATGCCAACCATTAAAGCTACCCGCCACCTCAACGGTCTGAGCAAAACCGTTGTACTCAATTAGAACCTAGAAATTTTGGAACTTTTGTTTCAGTCAGCAAAGATCACCAAACCAGCTGCAAAGTTCAAAAGGGCCCCACGCTAATGCATCTGCCAAATGAACTGAAGTGACAAGTCAAGAGGAGATAAGTTAAGTACCTCGTCCAGCTCTGAAAGGGTTTCTTCAGCTGCCTGCAATTCTGCATCTTTATCCGAAATTAGTTTCTGTGCTTTGCTTATCTCTGTCTCTACTTTGTTTTGCAAGTTAGACAACACTTGCTGGTAAAAGCACATTGAAAATATAAAATTAGTGGATTTTTTTGACAGCAAAACTAATGGAGTTAATGGTATGTATATAGGGTTTCATATGAACAAATAAACGACAGCTGGAAATGGAAATTTGAAATAGAGAAAATATAATAATCAAGAAGCTCCTTAACAAAATTTCAATTGTCGCTTAAAAAAAATAAAAATGAGATTATCTGAAGTCTCAACAACCAATATTCTAATCATAAAGCATAAATAGCACTAGAATTGTCCATCAAGGCTTCCCTGGATAGCTGAATATGGCTTTTTTCCTTCTCTTTTTAATATGTGGGTGTGCATAACGGGGAGCTGTTCAAGCCATGAAAGTCCAACAGGCATTCAACCAAAGAGGAAACCTATGGTTCCTCAAAAACAGCAAAAATGAACTGCAGGTCGCAGGGCCAGTGTTCGTAGGGCCAGTGGAGAAAGATGGTTTGCATTCATAACACCAAATTCAGGGAAAAAAAAAACAGCAACAAGTTGATCTCCAAGAGTCCTAGGTTGTGCACTAATAACACCAAAAATTGAACTACAGGGTAATTGATTGTAATTCAAGAAAAAATCTGATTTATTTGGTAGGAATATTTGCACTGTATCTTACACGAGCATTAGTAATTGTCGTTTCTCCAGCTACTACTGCAATTTAGGGTTTTCCATAGTAGATCTTAGAAAGTTCACCGGGAAATGTAATCTTTTGGCTTTTGAGCAGGCTGTTACAAAAGGGGGTTTTCCATGTGGATTGAAACAAAAGGATTTAAGAAATATCAATAGTCCTCCGATTGAATAAGGTTATTTGATTCCAGAAATCTAATTTTCTGGAGTAATGAACAAAGATGGCTTTGTTACGGATGCCTGATGTATCATAAAGAAATGTTCAGTTGATCTCTTAGAATTCCAGGTTGAACCCCTCTTTATTTTATTTTTGCAGCTCTCTTGGTGAACAGCCTTGGTTCTAGCCTCAGTTGCACCACAACTCAGAGAGCAACAAGCAAGGATTCAAGCAACGGTAGTTGCCACCAGTCACAGTATCAGTTTCGGTGTCATGATAACAGGTGGGAATGTCTGATAACTATGTGGCCATGGTTCTCGAGAGCGTGAATATTTTTGGTATACTTGCTTCTTAACTAATTTTTTGGTAATTTTTGCTTATAAATTGAAATCATAAAAATAACAATCGTTATGCATATTAAAGTCATTTTATTAATCAAAATTACTTTTACTTTGCGTCATATTAAAAATAATAATCTTTATGAATATTAGAATGTTAAAAAGAAGAAAATGGAAGTACCTTTTCCTTTTCAATTTGTTGCTTTAAATGAGTCAACTCAACCTCCTTCTGATGCTAAGCACATGAAAACAGTTCAAGAATTATACTAGCTTAAAATTAAAGACCAAGCTCCAATGCTAAATGAGAAGTTCAAGAAAAGTCCAGTAATTACTCAAGAGAAATATACCAGCATGAACTTTAGACGATCGACTTCAATATAATTCTCGGTTGTTCCAGCCTGTCTTCCAATAGTTAGGTAAGGAAATTAGTATAAAAGTAAGCAACTAATGGGCCTACGATATTGATAAGAGGATACATAATACATATTAATGACCTCGATATCCAGGTCTTTATCACTGTTCGCACTTACAAGTTGGCTCTGTGAAGAATTATTCTGCCTGCAAAATGATGAACAAATGACTTCAATTGAAAATTAAGGAAGCTTTTAATATGACTCATCAAAGAACAGTATGCACCTTCAGAATTTTCTCCATGATAATTAATGTGCTTGTGAAATCAGACAGGGGAACAGAAAAAGATAAAAAAACATATAGAAATATTATTTAGAATGATACAGCTCAACTGTGAATTTACTCCTAGCATTATATCTAATTGGAGAAAATCGTGAGAGAGAGAGAGAGAGAGAGAGAGAGAGAGAGAGAGAGAGAGAGAGAAAATCTAGTTCTCGAAGCATTTTATGTGGAACGCGTAGGCACACGTACACATTTCTATGCATTATAAAAATACCAAGAGAGACTCTCCATGCCCTTTATCAGCATAATAGCAAGTCAAAAGTCACAACAAAGATATTCCCATTTAAGTATGAAAACTAAGATACGGAGTACTCCCTCCGTCCCATGAAGATGTTTCCATTTGCCATTTTTGTTTCTCAAGAAGATAGTCCAATTTCCATAATGTTAGGTTGAGATCACTGAACTTCCAAAATTGTCAACCAAGGAAGAAGAGGGAGAGAGAGGAGAGGATGAGAGTTAACCAAGGAAAAAGGAGTAATAGAGTAATAAGTAAACCTCATTAAGGTTGGTGGTGGAAATGAAAATAAGTTGTTAAAATGTGAATAGTCAAATGGGACAATCATTATGGGACGGAGGGAGCATATTTTAATATCCACAAAGATGATAGAGGTGTACATGATCTTATGTGGTCTGTCTGCAAGCATAAGCCCTAGATTATTTGTCGCAACGCTGATAGGCTACATAATAGGATGTAGCATTCCCCTTTCCCAAGTTGCTACCCAGTCCCCACCATAATAAACTACATGGTCCATGCCAACTGTCTAAAATAGAAACTCAAAATCCAATTCCATCTGAAAAGTTAGTACAGGTTGATTGATCTAGCCATGATGGAGAATCCCTAGTAGTTGGAGAAGGCTTTTAGGATATGTTTGAAGCAAATGTAATAATCCAACAAAAGAAAGAGCCCGGCAGAAAATTTGGATTTTGGAGAAGTACAAAACACACCTTTTATGGCTATTATCCAAAGTTGAAGGTGCAACTGACTGGGATGACGAAGAAATTTCACTCGATTCCTCATCAGCATTAGCTATATACAGTAACTGATCACTTTCCTCATTACTGACTGAAGACAAAGGTTCTGCTGAAAGTGGTGATTCGCTGATTCCCTTGTCAACTTCAGCGGCATTTTCATTTGAAATGTCAAACCGAATATCTGACAATTATCCAGCGACCCATAGTGAATAATCTAATATACATACCAAGAAATACAACATTTTGTATAATCAGGAAGAAGTTAAATGAAAGTGCCAGGAATGAAAACTGGAATTGATTATAAGTATAATCAACTAGCATTCTCCATATGAAAAATGCGTCAATTATTCGACCTGGCAGGCGAAACTCAAACTGATTCAAAACACTGTTGCTTCATGGCTTAGTTTATGTTCAATGAGTCTGTCTCAAGTTCCAGCCTGTGGTCCCATTTGTTCCAAAATAAGATCAAGGGTAATATAGGAATCTTATACCTAAGTTTTGTTGACTTCTGAAACATGAAAACCTTATTTGGTCAACAAAAAAACAAAGCAAGAACTTGAATATGGATGGAACGAATTGCCCTCAGGTGAAGAAAATACAGCTTGGAATATGTACTCACACGAGTTTGAAAGATATTAGAAATCATAATGTAAATAAAAATGATAACTCCCAATAACAGATGTTAATTTATTACTCCCTCTGTTCCAAAATGAATGACCAAAAACATTTCAAATTTGTTCATGATCAAGAGAAAATTAAAAATTTTGAGAAAGAGATAGTAGTTTTCACTAGTCTGAACTGAAGGAAGCATAATAGTCAAATTATAGAATTCATATTATTTCTCTTTGAACTTCTTTCCTTTTTCCACTATTATATTCCTCTTTCATTTTGTGTATATACATAAAGCATCATTTAGTCAAGCGGCCATAGGTAGATCTCTTGTTGGCGATGGCTTACCTTCAAACATTTCCAGTTCTCCATTCCAGATAAACTTTGCTGCCTTTTCCAGCAAGGATTCAGTTGAATCTTTGTTGACAACGGACTTCTCGAATCTAAATTTTGAGTTACTGTCAATATGCAAGCTACTTGGATTCTCTTCAACGACTGGAGCTTTACTTGCTGAAGTAACGTCTTCGGCCAGACCATTAACCTTCTCATCCTGACTATCTAAATTTTACGAAACAATATTAAATCAGTTTTAATTAAATAAGTTCAACGTTCAGTTAAAAAAACAAATAACACATGTCAACCAGTTGATTCCGTCGCACTGGCTTTATCCTGTACTCCAGTCAAGACCTCATCATCAGAAGCATTGGTTTCAGTCTTTATTGAAGTTGCAAGAAGCTCTCGAATAAACTTATACCCTCTCCGTCTGACAATGTTTGCTAGGTCTGGTCTGGAAAAATTTGTTGGAGCAGTCAGTATAATTGCTTACAAACAAGAAATCTATGCATTTACAGTTAATGTTGACCCAAGTAAATATATTGTAGTACTCCCTCCCATAATCATCACACTATTACATTGCAAATGAAAATTAGGGTAGGATAGTAGACAAGGGTGAAATATGGAACTCCACTAGAAATGGACACTCATTTTAGGACGGGGGTTGTAAGGTTTTTGACAATGTGACGATGCAAAATGAAATCAATAAGCATACATATGTACGCCATGACACATAATAAAAAAGACTGGTCGAGACATAAATGATGTAAATAACAAATTTACAGACAAAATGCCATCCACTGGACTATCACTGAATACTGCTTTGACATGTTCCCTTTGGAGATCTATCAAATACAAATGTACTTTTCCTCCACAATTACAAACTAAATGTTACGACTGAAAACATCCAATACTCCAGACCACATTATCTGACCAATCATAAACCATCATGGGAAATCATAGACTTTCTTTTTGAAATGACATTATACAACAACAACATTACCCCAATGTCGCAAAGGCTCCCAACTACTGTGGGGTAAGGGGGGTCGGATGTACGCAGCCTTACCCATGTATTAAAGCACATAGAGACTGTTTCCGGATGACCCATGATGAAAATTGCAGCATGGACCGACTGTTGCTTCATAACAAAGAAGCGCAGACAGTTTAGTGAGTCATTTTGCTTTATTCCATTGTATTCCCAAGCCAAAAAATTGAAATGGCATTATAATGCATCATAAATTGCATAGCCCACTGCAAAATTCCTTAACTGACCTTTTTGTTCTTAAGATTCGAGGCGAGCAGCAGGAGGAACCGATAGTTCAACCAACACTTCCATCATTCAGTTATTTATTTCTGAAAATTCTGGACCGTCTTTGAATGGGGTGTAAACTGCTCGTGTATGCTTTTAGGCAAAAAGTTTCCCTCATTAGGCATATTAACACAAAACTTTGAGTGCCAGAACATCCTCAGAATTTGAAATGTTGATAACTTTAGAAGGCTTAGAGAATGGTACAAGAATCAAGCCACAATAGTAAATAATGTCTAGACAGGGACGGATGTATAAAGTAGACATTGTACAGTCTAACAAAATTCCTCAACCAGTTGTAAAACGGACTGAACCCAAGAAAGCAGCCCCCAATTCTTACCATCAACTAACACAAAGTGCACTTGATCCAACTTCCCACAAGCTCACCCTAAATTTCATGGTTATTATAGGTACATTATGTCAAGTTAAAACTTTCTAAACTAATTGATATGAAACGGACCTACAGTACTAAAGGTGGTCTGTAACAGTGAGAGATGGAGGAGCGCATCTGACAACAGGTAAAAGTTAGCTGGTGCAACACTTGCTCAACTTTTTAGCCAAGACCTTAAGATTTGCATCCCCTCTTCATGAACCCATCCCCAAAGCTCAGTCTGCAACTATTCCACCCAATGGCTAAAAAGAGCACACAATCCAGCCAACCCATTAATCTATAATGTTGGGCTGTTCGAACAAGGTGCGTATATATATGAATTCATACATATTCTCTTCCAATTAATACTGACTCCGTCCCAAAAGAAAAATGTTCCATTTGACAAGTCACTGTTCCTATAGAGCATGTTTTACTTGTTTGTGTCTTGGTAAGATTACACTATGATTATTGCTAATCCTAGAAATGGGACAGTTTTTTCGGGACAAACCAAGATCGAAAGTAGGACAACAGTTTTTTATTTTTAATTAGAAAGGAGGAACTATGAGATTTGGGGATCACAATTTTCTCCAATTAAATTTGGGTCTTCAGAATCATGGGATGCAATAGGAGCCGCACCTAGATCCTTACAAGAAAGCCTTCAGTATCAAAAAGAACCTTTTGTGGGGGACTCAAAAGGAGCCACTCCATCAACTGCTTTTCTCGCAAGCAGTATTTTTAGCAATATTATTGATCTTTAGATCATCGATTAGATATTCTTACTTTATTGACAACAAATCTTGATTGAACCATGTCAATATATGCCAACATTACAGCCCAGTTCACAAAAGAGCCTACAAACACACATTTAACATTTCAGCTTCAAACCAACCTTCTATGCTGGGAAAGCTCATTAAACGTTGGAACATGATCATCTGGAAGCCCGACCACACACATAAATTCTCGTAGATCATTGCATAGATCCGCATTGCTCCTCACCTTCCTGCTGCTAGCCCTATATTGGAACAATATTTAATCTTTTAACTAAAAATTGCAAAACTACAAGCCTAACAACCATACAAGACACAATTACAGCCATCCGGAAAATGGAAAGAAGAAAAGAAGCATAAACTGGGTTTTATAATATAATAATAATTAAATAAAAAAACTGGGGGCAGGCAACATTGCAACAAAAGTTGAAAATTAGCAAAACGAACCCAGTAAGCACAAACACATCAAGGCATTAACAAGCATAGGAATCCCATTTTTTAGTGATTATAGAATCAAATTGGAACCATGGTTACCTAGTTAAAGCACAAATTGGGGTCAGCATCATTGCATTTTCCAACTAAAACAAGCGAAAATTCCAGAATTTTACACACAACAACAACAATTCACACACACACACACGACATTTTCATATGCAGTCAGAAACATGTGGGATTTAAAAATAAATTGAACCTGGGTTTTCTAGTTGAAGCATAAATTGCCGGTAGGAGGCGACGGCGGTGGTGATGGTGAAGGTGGAAGTAGTAGACTTGCACATTGAGAGAAGGAAAGCGAAAATTAAGTAATTTAGGAGGAGGGAGAGAGGAGAAAGCTGGGAAATTGGAAGGTATTGCCATTGGAGAGCAGCAAAGAGGATTTTTTAATTAGGTATAGCAGCATTTGAGGAAATTCGTCTGAGCCCTTGGGCAAAGAACACTCGAGCTTGTATTTTTTTCTTGAGGAAATTGAATCCTTTGTTCGTGTGCCACACAATTTTTTTGTCCTCACAGTAGTAGTCATATGCTCTCTTTGTTCCGGTTATCAATTTTCTTTTTCTCTCTTTTTTTTTTTTTTTTGATAGCCGGGTTTTTCGGTTTGCCACGGACTAATCCCGAACCACCAGCACCGGCCTCACGCATCTTGGCGAAAGGTAAATCGCGGGATGTGTCATACGCCGAGTGGCGGCACCCACCCTTATACTCAGGCCCAAGGGAGCCCTCCTACAAGGCATTTACATCGCTCTTACATCACCAAATGGTGCTCAAGCTCACTGCCAAGAGACATTTACATCACTCTTACAACACCAAATGGCTGCTCCAGCTTTGCACCTGCCAAGATTTGAACTCCCCACACTGAGGGTACAAGCCCATCAATGCCGCTTCCTTAACTGTACGGATGTGCCCCGGGGGCTCCTAAGGACCCTGAAATCAAGGTAGAAAATTAAGCCCCAAAAATCCCCTTGGGGGGACTCGAACCGGCGACCTCCCCTTCGAAAAGTCACCTTCGTACCACTGGCCAAGGCCCGTTAGGTAGGTTATCAATTTTCATTTTGATCGTTCCAATTCACTCGTTATTACCTAAACTTGAAAGTTTTTATACGCACAATGAGTTAATGAGGTTATTACCTAAACTTGAAAGTTTTTATACGCACAATGAGTTAATGAGTTAAGTAACTATTTATTTAGTCCCGACGTTTAACGTTGTTTACAATTTCATTTTTATCGTATTTTTGTGAACGTTTTCGTTCTTGACCTACCTATATAATTTTTCAGTTAATTCTTCCGTTCACTTTTCGTCAATTTCTCCGTTAAATTTGCTGAGGTGGCAGTAATGGGGGTTGAAACCGTAAAATGTTAAACTCTAGACCCTAAAAAATAAATTTTAAAGTGACAAAACACCCCCTCTCTTCCTTTAAAACCTAAATCAGTTTATATAATAAATAAAAAAGAAGAAATAAAAAATCAAACTTTAATATTATTTTTTTTGGGTCTTTGACAAAAAAAGGGCTAATAATAATAATAATAAAATAATAATAATAATAATAATAAAAAATATTAATAATAATAATAATAATAATAAAATAATAATAATAATAATAATAATAATAATAATAATAATAATAATAATAATAAACTAATAATAATAAAATAATAATAATAATAATAAAATAATAAAATAATAATAATAATAAAATAATAATAATAAAATAATCATAATAATAATCATAATAATAATGATAATCATAATGATAATCATAATCATAATGATAACCATAATGATAATCATAATGATAATAATAATGATAATCATAATGATAATAATAATGATAATCATAATGATAATAATCATAATCAAATGATAATCATATTGATAATTATAATAATAATAATAATAATAATAATAATAATAATAATAATAATAATAATAATAATAATAATAATAATAATAATAATAATAATAATAATAATAATAATAATAATAATAATAATAATAATAATAATAATAATAATAATAATAATAATAATAATAATAATAATTATTATTATTATTATTATTATTATTATTTGATTTTTTTTTAAATATAGCTTTTTAAAAATTTATATATCAAAATAACATTTTCAAAAACTTAAGTACCAAACTAGCACTTTTGACTTGAAATCCGGAATTGGTAATTCCGGATTATGAAATCCGGAATTACCAATTCCGGATTTGATTTTTTTTTTTTTTCCAAAATTGAATTTCCGAAAATAATAATTCCGTAAATAGGGGGCGATCGCGCCCTAAAATAGAGCGATCGCTCATGTGTACTCCGGAGGTACCAATTCCGGATTCTATTTTAATTTTTTTTTTCCAAAAAAGATTAAATGAGTAAAATAATATTTTCTGAAATAAATAGAGAGCGATCGCACGTATGTGGGGGCGATCGCTCTTAGTGTAATCCGGAACTGATAACTCCGGATTTTAATTTTTTTTTTTAAATACTAAATATATCTGAATTGAATTAAGTAATGTTTTTTTTTTTGAAAAATTCAAATCCGGAAATGCTAATTCCGGATTTGCTTTACAAAACCCATCTTCCTCGACAAATCTGTAAAGAAATCTGGCATTTTAAAAATTCATTGAAGAAGAAGGAGAAAAGAAGAAAGAAGAAGAAAGTAGGTGAATTTTTTTCAAAAAATATTGAAAATTCAAGAAGTTGATTAAGAAGTTCAAGAAGAAGAGGTGATTAAGAAGGTACATTTAATCCTCTTATTTTTTGTTCGAAATTTAAATTTAGTATTTATTTAAATTTTTTTGTGAATGTAGTGATATTGTTAAATTAGATTTTTTATAATTTATTTTTCAATTTCTAGGAATAAATATGGCTGGAGTTCCACTTGTTTTCATGTGTTATTGGGGAGGAAATGATGAACACCCGTTTGAAGGTGGACATTTTGAAAGGGGACCAAAATGTGCACTTAGGGCTAAAATTCGGTGGAGTTACAAGAAGTTGATTAAAAAGTTAGCTAAGAAAATTGGGGTAGATCGAGTTGTTGTTCAGTTGCAAGTTATATGTAGATATCCTCATCTTGTTGCTCCCGGGATTGCAAACTACATTCCATTTGTAATCGACAAATGATATGGGTATGGAAGTCATGTTTGATGTTTTTACGCTCGGTTTGGTGGGTTGAGTAGCTTACAATTGTATGTTAAGATAAAATTAGTTGATAATGTGAATGTTGAGGAGTTTGAAACCTATGAGGAGCCATTACAAAATCGGTATGTTAATGACATGGATACCTTCCGGATGGGTTCTTTAAGCCGCTATAGTCGGATGGATCTTTGGAACAAGTACACAAACATATGTGAAAGAGGAAGAGGGAGAGGAAGAGGAAGAGGAAGAGGAAGAGGAAGAGGAAGAGGAAGAGGAAGAGGGGAGGAAGAGAGCGAGGAAGAGGGAGGGGGTGAGGGTGAGGAATTGTATAATGATGATGATAATGATTCATTATGAAGAAAATATTGAGTTGCTTCTAAATGAAGATCGTGACGATGGATATGATGATTGCGGTAGTCCTACCGATGTTAGCGAGAATGAGGGAGAAGATTTGGCGTTACATTTGGTTGCTTACGAAGAACCACAACATCATGTGCATGACGAGTCGTATCAATTTTATCGTGATATTGGAGAAGGATCGGAGATATATGATGATAACCAATATGACTTTCTTTGAATGGAATGTAGAACATCAGGACATTGCCAAAGGTATTCGCTTTTCAAAGAAGACAGATGTGCAGTATAAAATGAAGTTGTTTCATATTAAGAAAAATCTGCGCTTCAAGGTAAAACGAAGCACAACCCGAAAGTGGACTATTGAGTGTTTGATGAAAGATTTTCCGTGCAATTTTTATGTGAATGTGAGTTTGAAGAATGTCGGGTATTGGGAAATTACCAAATACAAGGGTCCTCATTCTTGTTTGGCAACTGAAATTAGCCAAAATCATCGAAACATGGATGCTAAGTGCATAGGGCAGGAAGTTTTGGAACCGGTTAAGGGTGATCCCGAGTTGAAGATTGTACTAGTGAAGGCGGAAATAAAAAAGCCTATGGAAAGGAAGTTTCATATAGAAAGGCATGGTGTGGCAAACAAAAAGCTATTGTAGAGGCATATGGAGGCTTGGGAGGAATCTTACATAAGATCGCCACGTTTGTTAGGCGCCATCCAAAAGTGGAACCACTGGAACCATTGTGGAGCATTCGATCCTCCTCCTCCCGGTGCTTTAGGTATGTTTGATCGTGTGTTACGGGCATTTGGCACTTGTGTGGAAGCATTCACTCATTGTCGTCTGTTATTTACATTGATGGCACATTCTGCATGGAAGATATAGAGGGTTATTCTTATTGCCATGGGTGTCGCGCAAATGATAGTCTACTTCCTCTCGCATTCGCTATTGTTGAAAAAGAGGACTATCGAAACTGGTGTTGGTTTCTGCATCTTCTATGCAAACATATTGTTAAGGGTCGTGAAGTTTGCTTGATATCGATCGGCATAATGGCATCCTTTGCACGGTTGGAGACATTTCAGTGGCCACGAAATGTTATCCACAGATGGTGCATGTTGCACTTGCGAGCTAATTTTCTTAAAGCTCACAAGGGCGTTGGATTGAAAGATCTTTTTGGCGTCTTTGTTAGCACCACCCAAGATAGAAAGCTTAAATGCTATACGAGGCAAATTCGTATCATCAACCCCGAGGCATATAAATGGTTTGAGAACTTGGATGCTAGAAAGTGGACAATGGCTCACGATGGTGGATATAGGTACGGCATTAAGACTACTAATTTGTCGGAAGTTTTTAATGGCGTTATGAAAGGAGCTCGGGAATACCAATTTCGGCGGTTGTTGAGACCTCATTCTATAGGTGTGTGGCATACTTTCAAGATAGACTCACTAAAGCAATTAGTGCTTTAGGGGAGATCCTAATGGCATCCCACCACCAAATGCCACGCTACAATTTAGTGAGAGAATCGATCGAAGATACCGATACAACTTGGATAAATTTGGGTTTCATCACGTCACAAGGTTTAACACTACGTGCGTGGGTGTTTATAGTGTGACGACCAGTGGGTACGTGGTGACAAAGGTGGACACATTCAAGTTGTGAGATTGCGTGATCGAACATGCACTTGTGGCAAATGGATGCAATATTATTACCCTTGTTCGCATGTGCTTGCGTGTTTCAAATCGCAAAGTGTCGATGGTATGAGTTATATTCATCCTTTTTACGGCCTTGCCTCGTACTACAAGACGTGGAGTTGCTCTTTTCATCCAATCCATGACGAGGCCTATTGGAATGTAGATCATATTGTCCCACGTTTTACCCTAACCCGAGCATCGACGTGACAAGAAGCAAGGGAGACCCAGTCAAGGCGGCGAGAAACTCTATGGATTGGCAAGTTGCAAAAAAAAAGAATCGTTGTGGGATTTGAAAGTTAGAAGGTCACACGCGAAGGAGATGTCCAACTCTTAGACAGTAAGAGTTAATTGTTATTTTTATTATTACTTCTTAAATTACGTACTTTGAACTTTTAAGTATTGTTGTTTTATTTGAACTTGTAATATTGTTTTATTTGAACTTGTAATATATTGAACTTGTAATATATTTAACTCTTGGTGGAGTATGACATCAAATATATTTGTAGTTGCGAAACTTAAAACGACCAAATGGGTCAACCGCTCCATTTTATAGCAAATAAAATATGAATAAAAACTGAAATAACATTAAAATAAATATTAAAATTAGTGATCACATCCCGATCACATAGGATAGAAATACAAGTTCAACAGTTCAACAACACATACATTAATCAAACATTAAAATAAAGAGTTCAAATTAGTGATCACATCCCGATCACATATGATAGAAATACAAGTTCAACAGTTCAACAACTTTTACATGTAAAACCCCTTCATGGAAAATCAGATGGGATGAAATCCTTATGGAATACCTGCAACACAAATAAACTAATGTCATTTGTTGAACAATCACCCACTCACAGTCTGTACCTATCAATTTTACCTTGAATACATTGGGGAGTGTGATGTTGAGTATATGTGTTTTACGTGAGGGGAGAAAACAACAACCTAAAAATTACAAAAAAACATGATTAGATGGCAATATTAATAATAGGTTCAAGTTGTTGCATTTTTAATACATCATACACGATGAAGTATCGAAACAGAACCAACAACTATGTCATCTCCGAACTCACTCTCGATTAAACACCTTATGATGAATTGCACCACCTATTGTTCCCGTTGGATCCTATCAATTTTATCTTAATTAGTAAGATAAGACACATACTAATCATGCTAGAAAACATACAAAACTCATATGCTAACCTTCAAAGTCACCGTAGCGTCACCAAATTCATTTCGTGTGATGGTCTTGACAACACCAATGGCAACATTAATCCTATCAAATCCATTAGGAAATCCGCCCGTGATAGTAATGAAAGGGGTAGCGGCAATCATACCATCGCCACCGAGCGGTTGAGTGCGGAGAGCCAAGGCTGCGTTCGAAATCTTTATCCTCCTTAGGATCTTCAATTGCTCTCCTCACATACTCTTGGGTCGGAATCGAGAGGTTCTGAGAGGATCCCCCTCTCGACGATCGAGGTTTCTGCAGCGCAAAGCCAACCGCACGTCACCGGGACCGGGGAATCGGACGCTCTCCTTCGCGTTGAGGCAGATTTATTTGAGAGAGGTGAGAGGGTTGAGGGTTAGATGTTTGGCCTTTTTCAAAATGAGGACGGAGATTAGAAGAATTTTTGAGTCTACGATCCATATTTCGAGAGAGGAGAGAGGGTTGAGGGTTAGATGTTTGTAATGAAACTACTCCTTCCTTTTAAAGGGAATTCAAATTTGATAAATCCGCATTAGCGGTGCCGAATTTGTAAGTTAAGATAAATCCGGCATTGACGGTGCGGATTTGTCGATGAAGATAAGATCGGCATTGGCGGTGCCGGATTTGAACGTATATTATAAATGTTCAACCTATCTTCAATTAATGCACTTTTTCTTCATTACGGTTTTTGTCATATATGTGCGAGGTGCACACGGTACCAACACACGAGTTGTAACATTACTATTTTTAACATGGAAAATAAGGACAAATGGGGCGATCGCCCCTTCCCATCCGCGCGTTCGCGCAAAGTTCTTTGGAATTTTGGGAGCGATCGCTCCAATAAGAGGGCGACCGCTCCAAAGCCAAAGCGAGCCAATAGCGTGTAATACTCCCTCCGTCTCAAAATGTTTGTCCCATTTTTTATTTTCAATTAACCCGTTATTGTATAAAACTCTTGTAATACTCCCTCCGTCCCAAAATGTTTGTCCCATTTTTGACTTTTTTGTTGAACCTGTTATTGTATAAAATGAAATTTCCATATATATTGTGTTTATCAACATTTTCATAAATTATTTTCCCATAATTAATATTTAATAATTACTTCCATAAATTGTAATTGTTAATTTTTTAAAATTACATATTTCCATCTACTGCATATACTAATTGGCATAAATTGTATGCCATTTATAGTGTTTTTTTTTTTCAGATACCATAATTTTTATTATAGAATTTTGGAATTAATATTAAAAATTATATCCAATAGTTTACCACTAAATAATTCTGAATATTGGAACTCCTAACATTCCTAAATTACTACTCCTACATAAAACCAAGTTTGTTACAAACCAAACATCGGCCATACCACCGAGGCACAATACAAGAAGGAAGAAATAAAATCGATTTAGCGAGTCAAACAAAGAGGAAATTAACAACAAGTTTGTTACAAACCAAAAATAAAGATGTCTTTGGGACACACCCCAACATAAAACCAAGTTTGCATGCCAACAAAGGCATGACGAATTAAAATACAAACCAAATATGAAATATTGTTTATGAGGATCCCCTCATCAAATTAAGCCACAAACCAAAGCTGAAATTAACTAAGAGTTTTAAAATTCAACAAAAAACATTAATCTTCAGAAATGTCCACCATAGCCCGACCCATCTCCCGGTGGTGGTGGTGGCATCCGTCCAAGGATATTCTGGAGCAACCGAGTCTGCTCCTCTTGTACACGATCATGTTGTGACATCCAAGCATTTTGTTGTGACATCCTAGCATTTTGTTGTGCCCTCCAAGCCTGGTTAGTCTCAATCTCCGCATCCACGCGGACGGATAAATGTCCAAAATCTTGCCTCATATCTCTAATTTGACTCTCCACGTAGCCAACCCGCTTTCCGACGGATAATAAGCAGGTCTCGGCCAAGGCAGCCGCCACTCCTCCTCCTCCTCCTCCTCCTCCTCCTCCTCCTCCTCATCATCATCATCATCATCATCATCATCATCATCATCCCCAGCGTGAGGTCTCCTAGATGACCCCTCACCCCTCTTCACATTCTGACATTTAGTGGTGAGGGTGAATAAGTTAATCTTTGGACCTCCTTTAATGTCCTTGTTCACTAACACGAGGTTAAATCCCATTTTGTTATCGTGGATGTGATCAACAATGGAAAATTATAGTTCGTATTGGCCATACCCTTAGCCGTGTTCCATATCTCCTTACTGATTATTTTTCCAAAATCAATTGTTTTTCGTTGAACTATCATGTGCATTAGAAATGCACGTCTCCAATTAATCTCATTAAAATGAGAGGAGGGGAGGATCCTCTCACAAATAAATCTATGAAGATACTTCATCCAAGTATCCATGTCTCGAGCCTTTACAACTACCCCCTTCTTCACATTCCTAGGGTCAATTACCCCAAAAGTCGGAGCTAGCAAATGCAAATTTTTCCTAACTTTTTTTCCTATCCTCTCCATCTCTTTGGTGTACTCACACCCATTCTCCTCAATGTTAGTGGCTAACCCGTAATGTTGATTAATGGCATCCCTATCATAATTAACCTGTAGCCCCCTGAAATTACCCGGATCCGAGAGGCAGCGCAATCGCGCCCCGGCATCTGGCATCTTTCGCGTTGGAGCGGCTGTTTCGCCGTTTTTTTGTTTTGTAGAGTCGCCACGCCGTTTTTATTAAGCCCAAAACATTGAAAAAGGGCATCAGTTTAAAGATAATTTTAAACTGTTTTTTTGTGTGATGAGATTTTGAGTTCGGAGGTCAGATGACTCCCTAGAAGAGAATATTAGAATATTAGAGCTCACCCGAGTAGCCTCGTAAAACGAGTCTTTCGGATACCCCTAATATCCTTTAAATGTTGTGTGTGTGTGTGTGTGTGTGTGTGCTTTTAAAAATGCATGTCAGTATCGGATGTCTACATTGTATGCTATGTATGGAAATGTATTGAAATAGTGTAGGAAGGAAGCCTTACCAATGTTGGTTCGTGTCTGTCTTCCGCCGGGAGAATAGTGTTTGAGGTCGGAGTAGCGTTCCTGCATGGATCGGGATTGCTTCGGGAGGGACCGGTTGTCTGCGGACGAGTTTCGGCGTGAGTTGAGGTTGTAGAGGCTGCGTTCGGGCGAGAGGTTCGGCGTGCGTGGGGATCGTCGGGATTACTCGGGCGAGAGGTTCGGCGTGCGTGGGGATCGTCGGGATCACTCGGGCAGGTTCGGCGTGCGTTGTGGTGGCAGGAGTCACTCGGGCGAGTTTCGGCGTGGTTTGGGATCGTCGGTTTGACTCGGAAAGAGCCGGACACCGTGGAAAGACCAGTGCAAGGCCTCGGAGTACCACGAGGGGCCTCAGAGTACCTCGAGAGTGCCTCGGGCGGCGCGGAGCGTCTCGGGAGCGCTCTGGGGAGGCTTCTGAGCACCACGAGGGGCTCGTAAGGCCTCGGAAGGATCCGAAAGGGGGCCTGAAATGCCTCGAAAGGACTTAGAGGGGAAGCCGAAGGCCTAGGGAGGAAGAGAGAAGAGGGAGGTGTGTGAAAATGAGGAGGGGGAGCCCTCTATTTATAGTGCCGGATTAGGTGCAAAGAGGTCCGTACGGACCTCCCCGGTAATCCAAGATTTTGGTTTTCCTCGATTTGAGGAAATCCGATGATGGAGGAATATTTGCAATTATGGTGTCCCCGAGCAATAAGGTCCGTACGGACCATCTTGCATGCAAAGAGGTCCGTACGGACCAACTCTGCAGGGGAGTAATCATTTTCCCCGGATTTGAGGGAATATTGTGGACTTTAAGGAGATTCAAGAATTATGACAACAAAGAGGTCCGTACGGACCAATATTGCTTTCCCAATTTCCCGAAAATTTCCGAAAGGTCCTTTTGTCCCTTTTTATCCTGCAGAAGGCTCCTCCCTTGGTTTGGTTGGGGGTTTGAGAGGGTTTTGAGAGGGTTTTGAGTGTCGAGGTCTCCGAGACTGCGTTGATGAGTCTCGCGGTGTTTCCCGTGTGTTTGAAAGGGGGTGATCCAGATTGGGGTACTTACAAGCCCTCGACGACGTCACTTATGAAAGAAGTTGGGTCGCCGATAAGATAAGGGTCCTAACTGGATCGCGTCTGGGAGAGGAAGTGACCGTGAGGGTCAATGTGAGGACGTGGTGGTGTCCTTTTGTGTGACCGTTTAGGTCAATAGCCGGACCGTGATAGGATTCCTACGTATCCCTCGGCGGGAATCAAGCCCGTAGTTCGAGTGTTTTGTGAATCGGGCGTGGTGGTCGAAGTGTCGTGTTGTGCGTGGTGGTGTCTGGGTGGTGTCGATGGATGGACCTGATGTACGAGCGGGAATCAAGCCCGTCGTAGTTCGCAGGTCGAGTGCCGGTGACCGCCGAGGTCGCGGTAAGGACGCGTGGTGGTGTCCTGGGTGACCGCATAGGTCGATGGCCGGACCCCGTGATAGGATTCCTACGTATCCCCGCGGGAATCAAGCCCGGTCGTAGTTCGAGGTCGTGAAATCGTGAGTGCGGGCGTGGTGGTGCCCCGAAGTGTGGTGTGACCGCCGAGGTCAGGGGTAAGGACGTGGTGGTGTCCCGGGTGACCGCATAGGTCGATGGCCGGACCCCGTGATAGGATTCCTACGTATCCTCGGCGGGAATCAAGCCCGGGTCGTAGTTCGAGGTCGTGAATTTGTGAGCGATGTGGGCGTGGTGGTGCCCGAAGTGTCGTGTGACCGCCGAGGTCGCGTGATAAGGACGGGGTGGTGTCCTAAGATGTGGTGACCGCCGAGGTCAATTGTGAGGATGTGGTGGCGTCTGGGATGGAAATTTTACGATTTTCCTAATCGGGTGGTTTAAGGCCTTCCGGCCTGGAGATAGTTGTGAGGACTTGAATCGTCTTCGATTGCGGTTGGTGCCACGCCGGAGGACTTTGAATCGTCTTCTCGCGCGGCTGGTGCCACGCCGAGGACTTTGAATCGTCTTCGGCGGCGGCTGGTGCCACGCCGAGGACTTTGAATCGTCTTCTCGCGGCGGCTGGTGCCACGCCGAGGACTTTGAATCGTCTTCTAGCGGCGGCTGGTGACACGCCGCGAGGACTTTGAATCGTCTTCGCGGCGGCCTGGTGCCACGCGCGAGGACTTTGAATCGTCTTCTAGCGGCGGCTGGTGCCACGCGCGAGGACTTTGAATCGTCTTCTAGCGGCAGCTTGGTGTAATACGCGAGGACTTTGAATCGTCTTCTAGCCGCAGCTGATGTAATGCGCGAGGACTTTGAATCGTCTTCTAGCCGCAGCTTGATGTAATGCGCGAGACTTTCAATCGTCTTCTAGCCGCATTTGTGGAGGCGCGGCCGCCAGTGCTTCGAGAGACGTAGATGCCTTTGTGTTTTTGCATGTCGAGTAGAAGGTTGGACTTACGATGACCGCCTGCTTGCGTTGCCGTTGAAGTGGGCAAGGATGACGGCCGGTGATTGCTTCACCATTTGGCGTTTAGAGGCGCTTCGTGCCTCGGGGACTTGTACTGAGGTGTTGGCTCCTTCTTGTGCTTGTTTTGCCGCTGAGCGGGCAAGGATGATGGCCCTGGCCGGGGATATGCAGCCTTGTATGACTTCCCTTTCGACTTGTCGGGAGGAGCTCTGGCTTACTTTGATGGCCGGTGGTTGAATTGCCGCTGGATCGGGCGAGGTTCGGTCTTACACCGACCGCCGGTGCTTGAATTGTCGGGATGCATGACCCTTCAGAGGGCCCTTTCGCCGAGAAGATGACTCCGACCTCCTTGAGGCCAAGCGGTCGAGTTATCGTTGAGCATTTTGGAGGCGTCTTGTGCCTTGATATTCGTGCTGGGAGGTGTTGGCTCCTTCTTGAATTGCCGTTGAGCGGGCGGTGGTTGAATTGCCGTTGAAGTGGGCGAGGACCGGTCTTACGTTGATGGCCGGGGATTGAATTGAAGGGTTAGGGACCATTCTGCACTTGGATTTGCTGGAAAAGGCCTTAGGACAGCCAGGGGCAAAGATTATAAGGGCAGGAAAGTAATTTGGCCACCCCTTGCAAAGAGGTCCGTACGGACCAACTCGCCGCAAAGAGGTCCGTACGACCACCTTGGTTTTTTACAGCTCCCGTGTTTTGACCGGGTTAAAACCGAGGCTCCCCTTCATTTCCCATTTCCAGTTCGTGAACTGTGCGAGAGGGAGAGAGAAAAAATCCTCCATTTTTACCAAAATCTTCCATTTTTTCGCTTGAATCGCTTGCAATGGCGGAAGGATCTCGAAGGAGTCGTCGTCAACGCAGTCAAGAAGTGGTCGAGCAACGGATGGAGCTCCAAAGGAATTGGATTTCGTTCGTTCCATCTTCGAAGAACCCGGATGTCTTGTATCCGAATCCGGAGGTGCACAATCGTCGCTCTATGAACGTCGGGGAGGTAAGAAACTGCTCCGTTTTGATTCCTCGTCGAATTTTTGAATGCTAGAACTAGGTTTTAGTTTTTCGCATTTTTGAATTTTTGTTATTATTTTTTTTTATGCCTTTTTGTGAAATTCTTGATGAATTGTTGAAGATGGACATGTAAAAATTGTGGGTATGTGTATTTTGTGCAGAAATGTGTAGATTAGCTCTTATTTGTGAAAATAAAGTGCCTCTCTAATGAAATGCATGCTTTGGTGTTTTGTACCGTATGCTATTTATGTATGTACATTATGAGAAAAGTTTGTCGTGTAGTGACAATTTTTGTGAAAAAATGTGACATGTGCCGTGTTTTGTGACGGGTTATATGTGAAAGTGTGTGCCGTGTAGGGACGGATTTTTTGAAAAATGTGTTATGCATATGTGTCGTGCCGTGTGTGCCATGTTTTTGGGTGACGGACTTTGTGGGGAAAATATGTGCAATATGTGCCGTGTTTTTGTGACGGGTTATATGTGAAAAATATGTGCAATGTGTGCCGTGTTTTGTGACGGGAAATATGTGCAATGTTTTATATTAAGTACTGTGATTGACGTACCTTTGCTGTGTTTACCTGCAGGATGCGGGGCTTATGGCCGGGAAGGCCAAGAGGATGAAGACTCGGGGGTCGCTCGAGGCTGTTGTTGAGCTGTGGCGCCGGATGCCCGATATTTCGTGGACGGTAGGCCGAGTCCCGTGAGGCCGGTCTACGCTTCCGGCCCGGGGGTGTTCGTTGAGAACCCGGCCGGAGTTTCGACACGAGGAAGAACAAGAGCGTCTTCCTTGGCCTTTCCGAGTACCGCGGATACCACCCACACCTTCCATCCGAGCCGGGAGAGGTGACGGTGACGCCGACCGACTTTGCTGCGATCACCGGCTTTCCTTCAAAGGAGGGCCTACGGTGGAGGGATATGATCTCCGATGTGGTGTCGGGCCGAGCCGCTGGGCTTTGAGCCTCGTCCTCGCAGGGCCTGGGGATGTCAGTATAGCGACGTGGAGCCGAGGATCACGGCAAGATTGGGCCTACATCCGGGTACCGGCCAGTGACGGCGGAGCACTGGCGCGCTCCTTTTGTGGTATGCACCGTCCGAGACTTTGTTCTCGAACCACGCGACCGCGGCTCCCTTTGCTTTGTTGGAGAGCTTGATTGACCTGGATAGGGTCTCGTGATATTGCTTGGGGCGAGGCGTGCTTCGCCGAGCTCTACTTCTCTTGGACCGGTTTAGCCTGGGTGTGGCGCGCCGTTGGCCTTTTTGACTTTGCTTTGGAGGTATGAGTTTATTGTCGTTTTTGATTTAGCAACTTGTCGTTTCTCCGTTTTCTTTGCACCGAGCCCTTTCTCGTTTTTGTCACAGTGTGGTTCTACGAGATTTTCCAAATGCTTCCCGTGGGATAGAGATCCGGGCCGTTGCCGCGTATCCCGCTATGCCGGGCCGGGCTCGTACGGCGAGGAAGAGGAGGACCAAGCAGGGGGAAGCTCACCATCGCCACTGGGATGTGCAGTGAGCGCTTGGAGAGGGGGTAGCCCTGAGGGGTTCGTTTTGTTCCCGTGGGCTCCTGTGATGAGGGAGATGAGTTTGAGGGGGCTCCCGAGGTGACAGCAGCCGGAAGATGCCGCGGGGCTTGACCTCGCGATGTTATGTATCCTGGGAGCGGGTCTTCCGGCAACATGGCCCCGTGTGCTTCCCGTGGCTCCGAGGGACCCTCCCTTTGGGATGCTTGATTCCCGAGACATGGACGTGCTCGATTTTGAGAGGTACCTCGCGGTGCCTGCGCCGAGGAGTTCATTTTGTATGGAGAGGAGTACGGGGCCTTCGTGAGGAGGAAGCCGAGGACGCCGCAGTGCGGCGCGGAGAGAGAGGCCGGCCCGCAGCTCCCCTGCAGGTTCCGATGCCGGGCCGGATTTCACGTACGTCCGCGGGGACGGATCGAGGAGGAGGGTGTCTCGTATCTGCTCCGAGCAGTGCTCCCGCCGCATACAGAGCGGACCCCGATAGATCGCGAGTGTGCCGACTCTTTTCCATCTTGGCATCTTTTCGTATTTTTCTTTTTTGTTGTCGAGTATAACCGTATTGCCGAGCGTTTCCTTGGCCGCTTGTTGGTGCAGTCCCTGGGAGAGCCTATGATATGCCGACTCGCCGTTACGTGGCGATGAGGTCGTTTGCGAAGAAGATGGCTTCGAAGATATCTTGCCGGTCTTCGCGACGCGTGCCGGCGCACGAGCCTATGCCTTCGAGGCATTCTCGTGGACGTTCCTCCGCCTAGAGCCGAGCCTGAGCCGCAGCAGAGGGGCCTTCGAGGGCGGCATAGCATGGATGCCGGACGTCTTCTGAGCCGCAGGCCTTCGAGGGAGCAGCCCTTTATCGCTCATGCCTCCACATGGCGCACATGGTGAGGGTTCCTCGTAGCCTTCTTTCTTTGATCCTTTCGCCGGATTTGATCCTTCCGAGTACTTTTCGTGGGAGCCTCCGCGGGTGCCTCTGTATTCGACGACGAGGATGTGACGGGCGAGTTCGCCGGGATGCCCGACTTCTCTCTCGGAGGACCTTGGCGAGGATGATGATGCCGAGGAGTCCGATTAGTATTCATTTGCTTTCCCTCTTTCATATCCCTCTTTTCTTTTTTTGTTTAGCAAATGTACATTCATGGGTACCGTAATAAAACACACGTATTTGCATGGCAAACAAGATTTTATTTTAAGATGTAATGTCATTTTGTGATTCCCGGATTTGTCCTAGAAATGGTTGCTATTATTATTATATTTTTGTGCATGCCACGTGAGCCGAGAGTGCGTTTGTGGGTAGTGTATGTTTGCCGGGAATGGCTTTGGGCGTTGTTTGGGCGCTTTGGAGCAAGGTTTTCACGAGGACAAATGTTGTTGTACCGTTTGCCGGGAAAATGGGTTCTGTTTGCAAGGAGGTCCGTACGGACATACTTAGCATGCAAAGAGGTCCGTACGGACCAACCTTGCTTTGGGAAGGAGATAAATGCTTTCCAAAGTCCGGTTCTTCCCCATTTCCCCATTTGCAGCCATTTTCGAGCTTTCTTCCCCATTTTCTCTAGGAACCTCCATTTTTGCCATGGATTCTTCGTACGTCCCTAGAATTTTGCCGAGGCTTTCGCAGAGAGGCAAGCACACTTCCTTGAGCAACTGAAAACGTGGATGCGGCGTCGTATGAGGCATCAGAGACGGGCTTTCGAGGTAAGGTTTCGTCTTTGCTCGATTTGGTCTTTTAAGGAGTTGGTTCCCGATTGGGATTTGTTGCGGGCCGCCGCGAAGTTCGGGATGTTAGGAGGCATGTGTACCGTTTCTCCTATAATGAAATGGTGCCCACTTTTGAGGATTTTCGGGCTTTGATGGGGACCAGAGGTGGAGGCCATCTCGCTTCCTTTGATTGGTGGTCCTGCGGTGCGCGTGAAGCTTGCAGGCTTTCTTCGTACTTCGTTGGAAGAAGTGCAGGCATGATCCTTGATTCGGGTCATATCGACATTTCCGAGCCGCCGGAGCGGTTCATGGTTGATGATGAGAGTGACGTCTCGGGACGCATTTGCCTCGCGCGTGATGGCGACGCTTTTCCCGGTCACCTCCTCGCATTTGCGATGGCGCTTTGCTAGGTGTGGTAGGGCACTGCAGAGCCGGAGAGGATATTGTCCCGTTGGTGCTGGGGGAGACTCTTCATGGTATCGACCGTCTGGCAACTGGGGATCGGTTCATGAGAGGGGGAAGCCCCGCTTTGCTCACCTTGTGGCCGCGAGAGAGACTTCAGGCCATGCCCGAGGCTCCGACGTCGTTTAGCCCGTGGTCATTTGCTCGCCGACCTCTTGTGTTAGATATGGATCACCCGCCCGGGAGAGATGGATGGCACAGCCTTGGTACGCATCAAATCCGCCGGTGGGTTCCGCACCGGAGGATCGAGACTAGGAGGATCTTGCGCAGAAGGGTCCTACGTTGTCGTGGTTCCAGGTTTGTCTTGGTCCTCCTTCTATATTCCGTCGCTTGTTTCCTGCAGCTTGGGATGAAGCAGAGCCTTTGTTGGCCGGGATGACCTTGCTACCGCGGAGGTAGTTCCTCTTTGTATGGCGGCCTTCCAGTGCCTTCTTGTATTTTCCGAGGGTATGGAAGTATTCCGCTTTCCCTCCCGCGGTACTCCTTAGACGTCTGGGAGCGTCAGATTGACGACTCGCACTCCGGCCCGGTATGAGCAAGCGTGTCGGGCAGTCCCAAGTGGTCTCTGGAGAGCAGTGCGTGTAGCGATTCTGGGACCCGGCTGCCGTAGTAGCTATTGCCTTAGGAGTTCCGAAGCCCGGTCCGACCCTTTCGATGTGACGGAGACACTTTGTTTGACTACGAGACTAGAGTTGACCGACCGACAGGGAGAGGTCCTCTTTGCAGACTCGCAGGAGGAGATCCGAGCCGAAGCACGGGCGAATGAAGCCCCGAGAGCTACCGGATTGTTTGACTCTACTGGGAGGACCCCGCATCTCTGACCGAGAGACGCAGAGTTGGTTCACGTGGAGCGAAAGAAGACTCGCCGGACGAGGGAAGAAAGGAAAGAATGGCGAGGGGACAAGCGCAGATGGCGCGGAATGACCTCTTAAGTATCCATTCATTGCATTTGCAAACACATTATTTGTTAAATGTATTAAGCTGTCTTTTAGCATGTTGTGAACTTGAGAGTAGACCGTGCTTGAACTCATCAAGAAATGTTGTAACCGTTAGTGATTTGTGATTTACTTTTAAAGCTTTATCGAGACGCAAGATCTTTTGTTTTGCCTTTGCTTCGTTGTGCACTTTGCTGGCGTCCATCTTTGGACTTTTCTCGTTGCATTTACGGCCGAAGCGGCTGGGCCATGACGGCAATCCCTTTGCCGAGGCTTTGTGCTTGGCCGAGAGGTTGAATGCTCCCGACAAGTCGTTTTGACTGCCTTTTCGCAGCCTTACTTGCCTCTTGTTGGCGCTGGCTCTGACCTCTTTTGCGGCTTCCGCTTGAGCTTCTTTTATTTTTTGTTTTTTTTGTGAGCCCTTGCTCGAGCTCTCTTTTTTTTTGTGAGCCCTTGCTCGAGCTCTCTTTTTTATATTTTTTTTTGTGAGCCCTTGCTCGAGCTCTTTTTTTGAAGCGCGTGAGGGCGAAGACAAACCCCGGCTTGGAAGCGCACATGAGTCCGGGCCGTTTGATGCCGAGTGACCCTCGGACGTCCTTTGATGTTGCCGCGCCGTCGTTGACTTGGTCGAGGTGACCGCTGGGGCGTGTTCTTGAAAAGTGCGTAGCTTGATGGAGGTCTTGATTGACATTCAAACTTTTGACTTTTTGTGTATTTTTAGACCGGACCAATTAAGGTTGCCTACGTTCCCCCTGACTAGAGGGCTCAGTTCCGCGTAGTTCGACACTACATGGAGTGCCAAGAGATGCACAGCTTGTTCTTCTTTAGGCGAAGTATCTCGCGAAGTTTGCTTCCGTTGACCGGATTCATGAAGGGATTGCCGTCTAGGTCCGCTGCCTTCACGGCGCCTCCGAGAAGATCTTTTGAACCACGAAAGGGCCGATCCATGTGGGTTCCCATTTTCCCAAAGGGGTTGGTTCGAGCGGGAGGCTTTTCTTTGAGTACAAGGTCACCTTCCCCGATGTCTCGGGATTTGACTTTCTTGTCGAAAGCTCTAGCCATCCCGCTTTGATAGGCTCCGGACGTGTTCCATGGCCTTTAGTCGTCGCTCGTCTAGCAGAGCCAATTCGTCGTGTCGGCTTCGGAGCCATTCGACTTCATTGATGTCATTTTCCAGCAGTACTCGGAGTGAGGGAATTTCTAGCTCGATGGGAAGGACTGCTTCCATCCCGTATGTCGGGCAAATGGGGTTTCTCCCGTGGCCGTTCGACTGGATGTGCGGTAGCCCCAAAGTGCAAGGTGCGGCTTCTCGGGCCAATCTCGTCCTCGGGTGGTCATTTTCGGATGATCCGCTCGAGGGTTTTGTTTTCTTTGTCGCTTCCACGGCGCCGTTTGTTTGTGGCCGGTAGGGAGAAGATTTGTGGCGTGTGATCTTGAATTCAGCCCGCCGATGCATCGAATTCTCCTTCAAGTGTGAGCCGTTGTCCGATATGACCTCATTTGGGATGCCGTATCGGCGAGATGATGTTTTCTTTGAGGAAATGCGCGACCTTCTTGGAGGTGAGTACCTTGTAGGACTTGGCTTCGACCCATTTGGTGAAGTAGTCGATGGCTACTAAGATGAACTCGTGGCCGTTCTTGCTGGCGGAGCGATTTTCCCGATGACGTCAATTCCCCAGTGGCAAAGGGCCAAGGTGTAGTCATGCGGTAGAGATCGTGGGGCGGCGGATGATTGAGGTTGGAGAACCGTTGGCACTTGTCGCGGCTTCGGACAAAGTGGATGCAATGCACTCCATGGAGATCCGATAGTAGCCCATCCCGAGAATGATTTGCATCGGGGCTCGGCGTTCATGTGTGGGACCGCAAGCCCCATTGTGGACTTCTGTTCATGAACTTGTTTGCTTCTTCTTGGCCCGATGCAACGTAGGAGTGGCCCGTGGTAGCGTTTCTTGTATAGCATGTCCCCGAGGATGACGAAGTGAGAGGCGAGGCGTTTTAGGGCCATGATGCTCTTAGTTTTGACCCCTTACGTGTGTGGGTCTTCCTTGTTCATGAAGGTGGTTTCCCGCTTGAGGTATTGGAAGATCTGGTTGTACCATGGCTCATTGACGGGCTTGGGTTACGGTTCGATCTCACAACTTGTGATGGCGGGGATTTCCTTTCGTCCGACTTTGAAGGGTTTGATTGCTTTTCCTTCAGGGATCTCCACGAGTGAAGCCAAGGTGGCTAAGGCGTCTGCAAACCTGTTTCGGTCTCTTGGTAGATAGTGGAAGGTGACCTCTTCGAACTGTGTGATGAGGTCCTCCATGCAGGCGTGGTATTTTTGCAAGCCTGGGTCTATGGTTTTCCATTTGTTGGAGACTTGGTTGATGATCAAGGCTGAGTCCCCATAAACTTCGAGTTTCTGGACATTCCTCTCGAGTGCGGCTTGTAGTCCGGCAGCGCAGGCTTCATATTCGGCGGCGTTGTTGGTTACCTCGAAATTGAGTTTTATAGCAATTGGGGTGTGCTCGTCCTTGGGATCTACCAAGAGCATACCGATGCCATTTCCCTTTTTGTTGGCTGCTCCGTCGAAGAACAGTTGCCATCGATTTTCGCCTTCGATTGCGAAGATTCCCTCGTCTGGAAATTGTGGTTCGGGGCCTCGAGCCTCGTCGGTTGGGAAATCAGCCAGTTGTTCAGCCATGGCCCTTCCCTTGATTGACTTTTGGTTTACGTACTTGATGTCAAATTCCGCTAGGAAGAAAGACCATTTGGCGAGCCTCATTGACAGAGATGGTTTGTCGAAGAGGTACTTGACTGGGTCCATTTTGGAAACCAAGTGTACCGTGTGCGATCGCATGTAGTGTCGTAGTTTCCCGACAACCCATACCGAAGCTGCGCGGGTTTTCTCGAGGGCCGAGTAGTTGAGTTATTTGCCTTGAAACTTTCGAATGACGAAGTAGCTGGCGGTTTCGACCCGTGACTCCTTCTTTTCTTGACAGAGCATGGCTCCAACTGCGGTGTCGGTCACAGTTAGGTATAGCAACAGTGGCTTTTCCTCGTGGGGAGGACAGAGAATCGGAGGACTCACAAGGTATGCTTTTATTTTCTCAAAGGCATCTTGGCATTACGAGTTCCATTCGATGTCGGCGTTTTTCTTCATCGGTTTGAAGATTGGCTCGCACATAGAGGTCAATTGGTTGTGAAGCGGGCGATATACCGTAGGCGGCCCATGAAGCTTTTCACCTGCGTGTCGAGTTTGTGGTGGTCTCATTTCGATGATAGCCTTGATCTTTGAGGATCAACCTCGATGCCTCTCTCGGTGACTACGTATCCCAAAACCTTGCCTCTGTTAACCCCAAATGTGCATTTGGGTGGTTAAGCCTCATTGAGTGTTTTCTGAGGCGATTGAAGAATTTTCTCAGGTCTCGTGAGGTGTTGTCCGTCTGATCCCTTTGAGTGGATGATCATGTCATCGACGTACACTTCGATCTCTTTGTGGATCATATCGTGGAAGAGGGCGGTCAGCGCCCTTTTGGTAGGTAGCCCCAGCGTTCTTTAGTCCGAACGGCATTACCGTGTAGCAAGAGGTTCCCCAGGGGGTTGTGAAAGGCCGTCTTTTCTTGATCTTCTTCGCCATCTTGATTTGATTGTAACCGGCAAACCCGTCCACGAAGGACTTGACTTCGAAATTGGTCAGTAGTGTCCACCAACATGTCGATGTTGGGTAGTGGAAAATCGTCCTTGGGGCTTGCTTTGTTGAGATCTCGGAAGTCCACGCAATGCCGTACTTTTCCATCGGCCTTGGTGACCGTGACGATATTGAGAGCCATGTGGGGTATTCAATCACCCCGATGAAGCCGACGCTGAGCATTTTTTCGATCTCCTCGACTTGTAAAGACCATTCTCGCTTGATTCGGCGTAGCTTTTGCTTGATGGGCTTAGCCTCGGGATTCAAAGGGATCCGGTGCTCTACAATGTTAGGGTCTAATCCGGCATGTCTCGGTAAGACCAAGCGAGCACGTCCACGAACTCTTTCGAGCAGGCAAGCCAATGCGTCTTGCTCAGTGCCGGTGAAGAAACTTCCGATTTGCGTCTCTTTTGGCTCTTCGCCAGCCTCCCAAATTCACTTTGGTTAAAACCTCCTCGGCACTTAGGCCCGGTTTTTCTCTCGTTTGACAACATGCTTAAAGATGTGCTTAATGTATTGTTCGTTTAATGTGTCCGCTTCTTTATCAAGTGAATCGTTATTAACTCGTTTGTGTGTTAGTTAATTTATCGGTTGTTAAAGATGCAATGAGAGGATACTCGGAAAGATCGAAGCATTCATTAAGAGCATACGGGAATACATTATTGGCAATGAGTTCGTAATCTTCCGGCGTGAGGCCATCGGATGACTCGAGAGACTCAAATTCAAAGCTAATGGACTCGGGATGAGTTTTGACACTAGACTCAGGGACTCGAGGGGTCGACCAAGTTGTTCGATCATGTCCTTTTGGCCGGGCAAAGCTGGTCCGAGAAAGTGGCCCGGTTATTGAGTGGCAATGAAGCTTGATAGGAGATGGGGCTTGAAGGGCTTTATGTCACCGTTCCCGATCATTGCTATCACAGAGTTATCGAAACAAAATCGATTAGATCCGGCATCTCGATTTCTTCTTTGAAGAGCAGTGTGGAGCAGCTGGCTCGTCCCAAGCATCGCTCGCGGAGTCTTTTGCTTTTGTCTTGGGCATTACTAGCTCGAATGCGTACTCGTCCCGCTTGTTGAAGGCGTGAGTGTTGACAGAGAGTTTTTCGAGTTCTTCCGCCAAAGAGGGGGTTTTCCCGAACCAAAATTCATTGTGAATAGTGGTGGTTGTGGATCCCTACAGGGGGCGGTGTGTCGAGGAATGCTCTTCGGACAGATTTGGCTTGAGGCCTCCGAATCTTGCCAGTTCTCGCCGGAGCTTGTCCATGGTTGTCGGCCGGCTTTGTTTAGCACCGATCGCCTCTGTTCCCTTTTCCTCGATCTTCTTCCAAGTTGCGGGCCTTCTTTGTGAAGTACTTGGTCATGTCGAAGCCGTAAGGACGAAGATCGGAGATGGCGTGCAAGCCTCTTTTGTTATCTCGTGGAGTGTTTTCGTGCGGCTCGCTTGTCCTCCGCAATGTGTTCGGGAGTAGGAGAGTATCCCGTGCCGTGCAAGGTATTCTGTTCTTTGATATTGATGATCCGTTGAGTGCCCCGATGGCGTTTTCCCAAACCGAGCCCCGGGATGTTATTCATGTGCTTCATCATTTTCATCGGGGAGGAATCTTGTCCCAAATCAAAGGCAAATCTATGTGGCACACTGGGCCTTTGGGCTCTCGATGGTGAACCCCGTGATCATCACGCCGTCATCATCGTGTTTGATCTCTAAAACCGGGACGCCGTTGGTGTCGGTCCTTTGACTATGTTGTCGCCGTAGATGATGGTCGATCTGTTCCTTGGACGAACTTTACGCACCGATGGAGAGTGGATGCCACCCCATTGATCTCGATGTAGCCAAGGGCGTCCCAAAATGGCAGTGAAGGTGATCGGGATGTCGATGACTTGGAAGTCTGTCAGACCATTTGTTTTCCGAACCACAAGTTCAAGGTGGCTATTCCCAAGACTGGGCGGGATGTTGAGTCGTATGCCTTGATTGCAGCTCGAGTCGAGGGCTTTAGATCGCTTGCTTTGATCCCTAGCAAATCCATCATTTTGGCCGGAAGGACGTTCATGGATGATCCCCCATCTACCAACACTCGTGGGAGACGACGCTCGTCCAGCTTGAACTTATGTAGAGAGGCTCGTTATGGTCGCCCCAAATTTTGGAAGGTCGAGCTCGCGAAGGTGGTGATATTGCTTTGTAATTGACGTTGCCAATCATCCGAACCGCTTCATCGTGTGTCACTGTGATGGAACCATGGTCCGGGCCAGCTTTCTTCCAACTTGAGCTTGTGCGGGTAATATGAAGTGAGTAAGGACCAGAGCGAGATGTTAGCCCGAGTGCGCTTGAGCCGTGTCAAGGCAGGATCTTCACTTTGGGTCCAAGGTTTCACTTTCTTTGGCGTAGGGTCCCTTTTCGCCCGTGGCTCGTGTATGGCCGGCCTTTTGTCCGTCCGTGGAGGATTCACCGGGATTTGACCGGAACGTGTCGAACATTCACCTCTGGACTTATGGTTTTGCTTGTCTCTCCTATTTCGTAGTGGGAGGAGCCCGATTGGCGTAAGGCCGACCGCGCATTTCAATTCGTTCACCCTCATAGCCTTCTTATCAAGCATCAATAGTGGCTTTGAGATCTTCCCAAGACAGGGTTGGATTATCCTGACCTTCGGGCCTTCGGTGGCGGTGCGGCTCGTCCCAGTGATCATGGAGCGCACATTGCCATGGCCTTGTGCGTAGCTAGGCTTGCAGGGAGTAGATGACGTAGTAGTCAAACTTTCCCGAGGGTTCTCCAAGGGTTCCGACCGTGGGATCACCCGGATTCATACCTCTTTTTCGCTTTTGTTGAGAAGATAGCTTCTTCTTTCGTCGAGGACGGCCCTCGTTCATCGCATCCCGGGAATTCCATTTCCGCACAAGCACCGCAATCGCAGACGTCCCACCCGATGTGTTCGTTGTTCGGCGGTGGTACCGGACCTCGTGAGGCCGGGATGGGCAAGCTTTCCTCTCGGGAAGGTCTTGTGGCCTTACGTCATAACCGCATGGCTCGTACGAGGGTAACAGTGCTGACTTCCTCGGGAGACAATGAGAGATGTTAGAGGCCGTAGGAGCGCCATGGCTTGGGAAGCCCTGTGTAGTTGGGTGGCTAATGTTCCGAAGTGGTGCATGGCACCTTCGATCCAGAGCTTGTTGCTCACCTTGACGTTTCTCAATAGCCATGAGGACCTCGCCAAACTTCTTCCAATGTTGGGAAATTTCTTGGGGGTAAGGTCCCGTTCTCATCGTTGTTATCCACCGACTTGGCCATGGGAATTGACACCGTCCCGGGTGACAGAGCCGGGAAGGAGGTAGGACCTTGCCGTTTTGACACTGGGAGACGGGTTCCCGGTACTCTCGACCACTCTCTCGTTAGCCTGGAGGGGGTGACGGGCAAGGTTTAGACACGGGAATGGCCTAACGGGATAAAAGGGGAAAGCTCACGTGGCATGCGGTTTCCGTTTCTTTTATTTTCTCGATTTTTTTGTTGTTTTAATTTACTTAAAACATGTTTTCTCGTAGTCCTAGGTAGGTTGGAAAAGATTGCTCTTCTTTTCGCAACTATGCTAGATCCCGGGTCACGATGGAGACCATCCGCGCGCTATAAGCCCCTCGTTTTGCACACCGTATTTCGACATCCCAGTGGACAGCCTCTGTGCGAGGGTCCTATAGCGCAAGCGGTTTCCACTCGGCCTAAAAGAAAAATCGAACCTAAGGACCGAGCCGTCATGTTCGTTTTGATGCGTTAGCCATGTGAATAGTGAACCGAGCCGGCCACTAAGTCAAGATCGTGTCAAGAGTTCGGCATGACCTTCTCTTGCTTGCTTGCGCGCAAGGGATCTCGTGACGTTAGGCGTTGGGCGGGTCATATTGTCATGGCCGACGTATCAAAGGCGTGATGACATGGTGTCATGCGAGCATGGATGTATATCCGGGACGGAACATCGTTCGGGTGTAGCTTCGGAAATCAAGATCAGTCAAGATTTTAGCATGACCTTTCATCACTTTCGCTTGCGCAAGGGATCTTGAGTTCCGAGCCTTGACTCGAAAATGGCCGCATGGTATATGTATCCGGCCGTATGACACCTGACCGGGTAAAAACCAACCGAGTCCGGACAGAGTGTGACTCAAGACTCAAACGTGTGGTTGACGCTTGGCTAGGATGGGATGTTTGGAATGATCCCGCGCGTCCAAGAGGCCTAGGAAGACCTAACGGATCGCAACCGAGACCACTCCGGTTAAGGAGTTGTAGTGTGCAGCGTATCCGAGGCAAGAAGGCCACAGTGCAGTAACGTGCGGTGTAAACCGAGGCAAAGAAGTGTGGAGTAGAGTGCGGTGTAACCGAGGCAAGCTAGCGCGTAGTGTGCGGTCTCTAAAATTCCCTTTTACGAGTAAAACAGAAGTTTTTGAAGAATTTTAAATGTATGCATGTATGTATATTGATGCTTTTTTTTTTTGTATTTTTATTTTTTTTTTGTAAAATAAAAACGAAGCACGTGCACACACACATAACAGTTAAAGGAAGGGGTAAAATGAAAGTTTGACCCTCATCATCGTTTTAAAAATCTTTTGTTTTGTTTAAAAAGATTTTAAAACAAAATGTCCCAAACGGAGTCGCCAACTGAAATTACCCGGATCCGAGAGGCAGCGCAATCGCGCCCCGGCATCTGGCATCTTTCGCGTGGGAGCGGCCGTCTCGCCGTTTTTGCTTTGTAGAGTCGCCACGCCGTTTTTATTAAGCCCAAAATATTGAAAAGGGCATCGCTTAAAGATAATTTTAAAAACCTGTTTTTTTTGTGTGATGAGATTTTGAGTTCGGAGGTCGAGATGACTCCCTAGGGAAGAGAATATTAGAATATTAGAGCTCACCCGAGTAGCCTCGTAAAACGAGTCTTTCTGGATACCCCTAATATCCTTTAAATGTCAGTGTGTGTGTGTGTGCTTTTAAAAATGCATGCCGTATCGGATGTCTACATTGTATGCTATGTATGGAAATGTATTGAAATAGTGTAGGAAGGAAGCCTTACCAATGTTGGTTCGTGTCCGTCTTCTGCCGGAGAATAGTGTTTGAGGTCGGAGTAGCGTCCTGCATGGATCGGGATTGCTTCGGGAGGGACCGGTTGTCCGCGGACGCAGTTTCGGCGTGAGTCGAGGTTGTAGGCTGCGTTCGGGCGGAGGTTCGGCGTGCGTGGGGATCGTCGGGATCACTCGGGCGAGAGGTTCGGCGTGCGTGGGGATCGTCGGGATCACTCGGGCGAGGTTCGGCGTGCGTTGTGGTGGCGTGGAGTCACTCTGCGCAGTTTCGGCGTGGTTTGGGATCGTCGGCTTGACTCGGAAAGAGCCGGACACCGTGGAAAGACCGAGCAAGGCCTCTGAGTACCACGAGGGGCCTCGTAGTACCTCGAGAGTGCCTCGGGCAGCGCGGAGCGTCTCGGGAGCGCTGGGGAGGCTTTGAGCACCGCGAGGGGGCTCGGGAAGGCCTCGGAAGGATCCGAAAGGGGCCGGGAATGCCTCGAAAGGACTTAGAGGGAAGCCGTAAGGCCTAGGGAGGAAGAGAGAAGAGGAGGTGTGTGAAAATGAGGAGGGGGAGCCCTCATTTATAGTGCCGTATTTGGTGCAAAGAGGTCCGTACGGACCTCCCCGGTAATCCAAGATTTTGGTTTTCCTCGATTTGAGGGAATCTGCGATGATGGAGGAATATTTGCAATTATGGTGTCCCTCGAGCAATAAGGTCCGTACGGACCATCTTGCATGCAAAGAGGTCCGTACGGACCAACTCTGCAGGGGAGTAATCATTTTCCCCGGGATTTGAGGGAATATTGTGGACTTTAAGGAGATTCAGTAATTATGACAACAAAGAGGTCCGTACGGACCAATATTGCTTTCCCAATTTCCTGAAAATTTCCGAAAGCTCCTTTTGTCCCTTTTTATCCCAGGAAGGCTCCTCCCTTGGTTTGGTTGGGGGTTTGAGAGGGTTTTGAGAGGGTTTTGAGTGCCAGAGGTCTCCGAGACTGCGTTGATGAGTCTGCGGTGTTTCCCGTGTGTTTGAAAGGGGGTGATCCAGATTGGGGTACTTACACCCCCGCACAAAAGACTGTCCCGTATTTCCCCGTTCAAAAACATTAGCATAAAATTCTTTGACTAAAAGTGAACTTCCATAGTTTGGGGGCTTACTTCCCAACTTTCCCCAATTGTAAAGGGTAACAAAACCATCTAAATACAAGCCATTAAAATCAAATTCCCTCTCCGGGTTGAATGGCTTGTTTTCATATAACTCAAAGAATTGTTGAGCTTGAATCCCAACAAATTTAGCAGCATCATACGGGGGACCGGTAGGGGTTGGAGTGTTGGTGGTAGTGGTTTGTGGTTTTTTAGGAGGCATTGTCAATCAAAACTCAAAGATAAAAAATTGGAAGCTTACTTTTTAATTGGCCGGAAGTTCGCCGGAAGGTCGCCGGAATTTCGCCGGAGTCTTTGTCTTGAAAAACAAACGTGTGACAATCTTCAAAATGCACCTCAAACCTTGAATGTGTGCTTCAAAATGGATGATTGATTGATTTTGGGGTTGAAGAAAATTGGATTTGGGGTTGAAGAAGCTTGAATTTGGGGTTTGAAATTTGAAATTTTAGAGAGAGAGAGAAAAGGAGGCGTTGGTGGTAGGGTTATTTGATTGAGAGAGGGGAAGGTTTTTTGGGATAAACCGTGCTTTGGGAAATCCGCGTAGAGAGGGCGATCGCTGGCCGGGTTTAGTGAGCGATCGCGCCTTTTCTCTGTAAAAAGAGGGCGATCGCTCGTTTATTGGGGTGATCGCGCATATGGAATTTATTGTTTGTTTTTTATTAAAAATAAATTTTTAATAAAAGAATCCGGAATTAGAATTTCCGGATTACATTGGGGCGATCGCCCTCTATAAGGGAGCGACCTCCCTCTTGTCCGTCCCTCTTTTATCAAATTTCAATCAGTTGTTTAACGCTTTTCGTTAGTTTTTTTAGAATTTCCATCAGTTTTTTAACGTTTTCAGTTAGTTTCTCGTAAGTCCAGCTTAGTTTTTAAGAATTTCCGCCGCTTTAACGTTTTTCGGCTAGTTTTTCGTAAAATCACCCATGGCAAGCTTTCATGAAATTAAAATTAACAATAATAAAAGAATAAGTTTTATAGAAAATTGACCACATCCGGCCACGTAGGATACCGTCGAGGATAATTGGACGGGGTAAATTCATCGGGGGATGGCGAATCCTACTCCCTCTCCTCGGCATACGACGACCACACGATCTAGATTGTTGAGATGAGGATGAGGATGATCCGTCGGGACTTTCTCGAAACCGCACACTAGGCAAATGGAAACTAGGCCTAAATCCCTAATCCCGAATGTCCGCTCGGGCGTCGATTATAATTGCTAGAAGAAGGGAAGGAGCTCTTGGAAGGCGGTTGCGTGAAATCAAACCGATTCATCAATTCGGTAAAAGAATTACCCGGTCTGTCTGGGTGAACTCGTCTCGATCGAACTCAAACCGATGCATATCACCGTATTGATCCCGCATCTCAGCTCATCCCTGCAGCTGTTGGTATCCGCCACGCCTACGAACCCGATTCTCCCTCTCATGGCTCCTCTTCAAGAAGTATGATCAACCGTTGGGGGAGCTTGGGCTTGCGGTCGTTGCCGCTCCCTAATATGTGTCAGCAGTGTGTTAGTGACACATTGTTGAGTGTAATTCACCATGTCTTCCAAGGATGTGGCATTCTGGGCCGTATAAGTACATCCCTTGGAGACTTTGAATCTGCTCAAAACAATGAACTAAAATTAATTAATACGGAAAAATGGTATTGTTTTTTGTAAAATCATTGTATGTAATATATAACTTACCACACCCTCATAACCGGTTGAACGTGGCTCGAACCCTAGTCCTCCACATTAGACGAATTGTGGATGAGCGATCGAGTAATACGCCTATACCATGTCAAATAGGGGTGATGGTAACTCATATCCACTTCACCAAACTCCCCATCAACAACATTAAACTCCCGTTCATTCCACCTTGCTATGTGCCGATCATGTTGTTGCATCCAGCTAACGCCCGACCGACCTTGCCGACTAATCCGATGCAAGTCCAAACCGGTGTCGCGGTCATCAGCACACCTTGAACCATCCCAAATTGTCGCATTACGCGATCTCGGAAAGTGCCATTCAACCCTCTCAAAGCGGATGAGGCACCTTCGCCCTCCATATAGCTTGGCCCCGAAGGCGTAAATTCGGAACCGGCACACCGTCAGTATGGCCGCCACACAACCTCGATCATTCTCTAAATATGACAACCGGGTCTCGATAGCCTTGCGGGTTATGGGCAACACGTAAGTATACGACAATGGACCCTTCCACCTACATATGAAACAATTGACATAAAAAATAATGAGTAAAAAACGATATATTACAAAACAGATCGTTTACAAAATGAAGTAATTGAAATATACCGTAACCCACCTGGTTGCAATCCAAGAAGTGTTATTTCTTCATGTCTCCTAGGTTGTGTACACAACAACCTCTCCCATGCCCAAAGCTATAAAAAATTTATCATTACGTACAAAACAGGTTAAGTCCACTAGCATAATGTAATCATATATAATAGACATACCCGTATAATGGTTAAGAAGCCACCACACCCTTTCGAATCGTGGCCGAGATGCTACACACATCTCCCTATACAAGAAGGCCAACGCTCCACTACCCCAACCGTACGTACCAATATTATTTATATCCCTAAGAAGTGCGAGGTACATCAACTTCACTAGGTTATCGACGAGACGGGCATAATGTATGACCCCAATAATAAGAAAATGTATGCTCGAGTATATGTCTCAATCATATGCTCGGACGCATTATCGGGAAGTCGTTCAAAATGAGGAAGTGTCCTAGAACCCATCTCATTGATATCATTCCACCTCTTTTGATGTCTGCAGTTGAGGGTGCAACCCCAAATAACTCCTCAACAATCTCAACCCATGCCAAAGCACTCCTACTAGTTTTTGAACTAGTCACCGCCACTCCGTCTACAGGAAGACCACACAACATGCCAATATCCTCTAAGGTGATGGTCATCTCCCCTACAGGTAAGTGAAAAGTGTGGGTCTCTGGACGCCATCTTTCAATCAAAGCCTCAATCAAATGCCAATCATATTGTATATGACCTAATAAATACACTTCATAAAATCCAGTATTTATAAGCTTCTCTTCTATCCTCCAATCAACTCTAGGTGGAAGTACTGGACCACGCCTAGGTCTTAAATTGGGTAACTCTTGTCCCTCCCAAATATATTTAGATCTATGTGTATCCTGAGAAGTCAATACATGAGGATCGATTGGCCCAGGATCAATAAATTGTTGTTGTACATGTTGATTCATCTGAAATAAAAAAATTTAATAGTAATTAAATTTAAATGGGACTTAATGTTTAATTCATTGACAATTAAAAATTAAGTACATAAATCATTTTAACAACAAAATATAAAAAATGCACAAATAAAAATTCTTAAAAAAATTTACTCCCTCCGTCCCGGCGAAAGAGCCACAAAAATTGTCCGGCACGCAAAGTAAGAAATGTGATGTAGGAAAGAGAAAAAGTTTAAATGTTGTGAGTATGAAAAATTAAATAGGAGAGAGAATGAGTGGGAGGTGATGTAAGAAAGAGAATGTTGTGAGTGTAAAAGTAAAGTAGGAGAGAGAATGAGTGGAGAGAATAGTGATTTAAGGTTTCCTTTTTGGGAAAGTGACTTTTTAAATGGGACGCCCAAAAAGGAAATAAATGGCTCTTTCGCTGGGACGGAGGGAGTATATAGCTAAAATTAACAACTCAAAACAAATTAAAATAAGAAATATAACTAACCATTTTTAAGTAGCAAACTAACACTTTCTCTCACAACTCTTTAAACTTCTTCTCTTCTCCTTAATTCTTTCTTTCTCTATCTCACTCTCTGCACTCCTTCTTCTTCCTTTCTTCCATGAACAATCAGAGTTAAGTTAATGGAGGAATTCAAAATTTGAATCCGGAAATGGCAGCCCCGGATTCAAATTAAAGCAAATCCGGAATTGACAGGTCTTAGGATTTTGAAGATACGCGTCTAAGGAGCGATCGCCCCTTAAGTAGAGCGATCGCCCTCTCCTATTTTCAGAATATATTTTTTTTATTTGCTTTATTTCTTTTTTGGAAAAAAAAAAATTAAAATAGAATCCGGAATTGGTACCTCCGGAGTACACATGAGCGATCGCTCTATTTTAGGCGCGATCGCCCTATTTACGTAATTATTATTTTCGGAAATTCAATTTTGGAAAACAAAAAAAAAAAAAAAAAAAAATCAAATCCGGAATTGGTAATTTCGGATTTCATAATCCGGAATTACCAATTCCGGATTTCAAGTCAAAAGTGCTACTTTGGTACTTAAGTTTTTGAAAATGTTATTTTGATATATAAATTTTTAAAAAGCTATATTTAAAAAAAAAATCTTACTCCCTCCGTCCCAATAGTAGCTTCCCATTTTGCCATTTTGAGTGTCCCGTTAATAGCTTCCACTTTCCTTTTTTGGCAAAGGAATCTTTACTATTTCCTCCACTCATTCTCTCTCCTATATTATTTTAATACTCACAACACTATTATAATTTACTATTCCCTCCACTCATTCTCTCTCCTATTTTCAAATTACACTCACAACATTTTTACTTCCCCCTCATTTTATTAATTTGCATGCACAGAAAAAATTGGGCACCTCTTATTCTTATTGGGACGGAGGGAGTATTATTTTATGGATTTCATGGAACCACCCCATTATCTTCCACCTCTCCGGCTCTCGCCATAAACACCTCCCTCCATCATCACTACCCACTACCACCCACCACCACCTACCACCATCCACCATCCACCATTCAATCATCCGAATCTAAGTTTCAACACACAGACCACCATATCCAACGCAACCTTGGAAGAACAATATCCATATGGTCATGCGGTTCTGAGTTTCAGCAAAATCCAAATCAACAAAATCACATGAGGGAGCCCATATCAACAAAATCAACGGAAGGAAACCCCATATCTACACACACACACACAGATAGAGTGAGTGAGAGAGAGAGAGAGAAACGAACCCAATTAGAGAGACAGTGTGTGGCGAGAGGGAGAAGAAAGGGGAAAGGGGCAGCGTATTCGGCTTGTTGTTGTGGCGACAACGGCGTCGGGGATGCGGACATGGAAGGTGGAGGAGGGGCGCAGGTCAGGGAAGTGGGGATAAAAGTAGGGAAAGAGATTGAGAAAAAATAAATTGGTCTTTAATTTTTTTATTTTTATTTTCCAGATCCACAATTTGTGGAGTTAAGATTAGATTTAAATAATTTTTTACGATTAAAAGACATTAAGCCCTCTAATACCTAATCTAATACAATAGAGGTCCAGGTAATCGTCAATTGACTTACACATAAAGAGGGACTGAGATTAATTCTTAGCTTTCCGATCCAACGGCCTGTACCACTTTGTCCCCCACGATCTCCTCCAACTTCTTTCAACAACCGTTCTCCACGTCCTACTCTTTTTCCTTCGTTCCTTCTACAGCTCCCATAATCTCTTCTCTCCCTCCTCAGTAACGTTAAACCCAGTTTTAATTTCAATTGGGCTCTCTATTTTCCCCTCTCAATCTCCGGCTGTTTCCCATCAAGATTGCCTGTTTCATCATCAAAGGAATACTCACAACACAGGTAATTTTTATACTCTCTGCAATGTCGCTGATTAATTTCTTATGAACAGTCCACACTAATCACAGTGCACAATCACGGCATACTCTCTGTTTAATGGTTTTTACATTTCTTTTTATTTGTGCAAAATTTAATTACTGCCCAAGTGCAATAAACCATGACTCCATCTTCAGCCAAAACCATACCTTCTTTCCCAATCGACGACATTCTATCAATCAACATCAATCATTCCCAAAACCCTGACCAATTGATTCCCCCAATTCCATCATCTTTACCTTCTTCCCCAGATGACTCAATTTCTTAAAATTTTAAGGTTTTCTTGCGAATTCGACTTGCTCATCTAATTACAGTACCTCCGACACACTCCACCCCAACCCCTCCGAAAATTATAGAAAAAGAAAAAGAAAGCAATTTTACCTCCATTAAATGTAACTCAACGCACATAGAAACCTCCCTCATAAAGATGGAGTAATTCACAAAACAAATGCAGTGTAGACTCCAGGAGGCAAAACAATATCGAAGAATTTCAGACCGTCGTTCGGTCAGTGTAATCCGTCTAAATCCGGCCGCGAGCCGATCCGTCCGCAATCCATTGCCGTACCCGACTCCTCCCTTGCTTCTTCCTCTGCCATTGTTGACTCACCCACGTCCCTTCCCCCTCTCTCCAAATTTGCTTTCTCCATTCAGGCGTTCGGTATTTTTTTCCGTCTCCTCCATGGTTCGACTTCAGATTGAAATTGGAGAAAAATTAAAAGCCTAACTTCAAAATATGCGTGGAGGCGAAGTGATGTTGGAGTCAACAAAGATGATTTTAGGGACGGATCAATGCTTTAATCACTTCAATGTGAGCAAATCTGAGTTGAGCTTGGTCGTCGAAATCCGGAAATTCATGGGAGAGGCGGCTTCTGTGGAGAAGAAGAGTGAAATTTAATTGACCAAATCTAGGATTTTATGGTTAGGCTTTTATTAGGATTAGATTTAAAATGGGGTGGGGTGGGCTTTATTTAGTGTAAATAAGTGAAATTTAGTTGGGCTGAACTTGGGCTTTGGATGAAATAATCAACTTCAGCATAATTGTGTGAATGAGTTAATATTTTTATGTATACATTTGAAACATTTTAGAATACACATATTTATTATTTTTAATTGAAATAATATTATTAAAAGTAAATAGCACTATTTTTTGGATAAATATATATACTTAATGTTTAAATTTTGTGGCAAAATTGGTCTTTTTTGGATGACCGTTCAAAATTGACTCGATTTTATTTTAGCTGAGTAACATTATTATATATCAAAATTTTAGGAAAATCAGTTTTTTCAACTAATTTGGAAAAAATATTTTTTTAAAATGCGATGTAAGATTTTTGTAATCAACTATAACTTTTTTAAAAATGCATAGTGCTATTTTTGTAAATATCTGTTTATTTTTTAGGGGTATGATTATATGTAATAATTATTCTTTATTTGAATGTTGATTTAGATAGTGTTTTATACTATAGATTTACAAGTTGTGTTTAATTTTATAGGTTTCAAAAAAATGAACAATCAAGGAACATTGAATATTTATGGATATGGTGATTCGGCTCTAAGTGAAACAGTAAGTTAATATTTTACTATTACTATTTTATTGTAAATATTTGTTTTTATCATATGTGATATGTGATTGTGATAATAATGTGATTTTTAGATTGACATTTTGCGAAGAAACAATGTCTCGATTGTCATGCGAAAACCTTTTGAACACGATGAAATGATAAGGGTAAACATTTGATGTTACATTAATTTTTTATTTCTTTTTTTTTTATTTATTTACATTATTTAACGGATATATATAGATTTTTTGACTAATATTTAGAATTCATTATTAGGATCAAAATCGACTTACCAACCTACCGACAGTTGCATTGCCCCCACTGGTATTTAATTCATTTCAGTTTAAATATTTAGTATTGTTTATTTATAATTTCAGTTTAAATATTTATTATTGTTTATTTATATTTATAATTTGATATAGATGCATGTAATTTAATTTTATTTATTATAATTCTGTCAAATTATATCAAGTTACTTACCACTTCAATAATTATTTTATCATCATTCTCAAATATTTGAATCATATATTTATAGTCATGGAATGAGTGCGTGAAAGAATATAGACGCTTGCACAAACCTACAACAAAGACTTGGAATGAGCATAATAAGGTATTATTATTTTCTTTTAATTATTATATTGTTAATTTAATAAAAATATATTGATTTCATTTTTTATTTATTTCAGGTGTTTTTACGTAAACGTACCTGGCCAATGTCTGTTTCGATTGAGACAACATATTTACTTCAACTGGTTAAAAATCTATATGTTAATTAGATGTTAATTTATGTCCTAAACTATTATTCTTTGTTAAAAATATTTCTTGATATGTAACTGAACATTCACTTGGGGTTGGATGATATGAATGCTGTTTCATTCTACTTATCATTTTTTTTCACTTCTTATATTTGAAACAGTTTAAAATTACATTTAAAACATCATATAATTAGCATGCGATTTCAGTTTCACCACATCTTTCTCTTTCCATACTGTCTCCTTTCCGTACTGACCCGTGCCAATGGCACGGACTTTTGAGTACTAGTATCAATTATAATTCATACAGCACGTTGAAATTTTCAAAGAACATGTTACACTTTTAATCCATTTTGTTAACATTTTTAACCGTCAGCTATTATTATTATTATTATTATTATTATTATTATTATTATTATTATTATTATTATTATTATTATTATTATTATTATTATTATTATTATTATTATTATTATTATTATTATTATTATTATTATTATTATTATTACTATTATTATTATTATTATTATTATTATTATTATTTTATTATTATTATTATTTATTAATATTATTATTATTATTATTATTAATTTATTATTATTATTATTATTATTATTATATTATTATTATTATTATATTATTATTATTATTATTATTATTATTATTATTATTATTATTATTATATTATTATTATTATTAGCCCTTTTTTTGTCAAAGACCAAAACAAAAAAATCAAAGTTTGATTTTTTATTTCTTCTTTTTTATTTATTATGTAAACTGATTTAGGTTTTAAAGGAAGAGAGGGGGTATTTTGTAACTTTATAATTTATTTTTTATGGTCTAGAGTTTAACATTTTACGGTTTCAACCACCAATACTGTCACCTCAGCAAAGTTAACGGAGAAATTGACGAAAAGTGGACGAAAGGATTAACTGAAAAATTATATAGGTAGGTCAAGGACGGAAACGTTCACAAAAATACGATAAGGACGAAACCGTAAAAAACGCTAAACGTCGGGACTAAATAGGTACTTAACTCTACGCACAATCAAATTGTTATTTCTCCACTCATTATTTCTCATATTTTACTTTTTCTACTCACAACATCTTATTTCACTAATTCTTTGTTCTACTTTTCCTTAATTTTTATGCTGAAAAACTTGGTATTAAGTAAAGCATAACGGAGGAGAGAGTGTATATAAACGTCTTCCTGAAAAAACACTCCCTCTCTCCCAATAATCTTTCCACCTTTTTCATCATTATACCATGAATGAACTTTGAGCAATTATTTAGATTGATTTAATTATTTAAAAAAAAAATCTAAAACTTGTTATTAATATTATTGTTAATGGTGTATTAATTACAAGTTTTAGATTTATATTATAATAATTAAATTAACCTATAATTATTATTTAAAGTTTATTCGTAATAACGGCAAAAACAAGTAGGAGAACCATTTTTGGACGAAGGGAGTATGATGCAAGTTAGTCACGTGAGGTCACTTGATTAATTTCCGTTATTTCTTTGATGAGAATGTTGACGGAATGAGTACATTTTGAAAAATACGAAAGTTGATGAGAGCATTTTGAAAAATAAAAGTTTAATGAGAATATTTTGGAAAAGACTAAAATATTGTTTTGCCGAGTTAATTATCAAGTTCGTCACTAACCTATTGACCTTTTTATCTATTCGTCACTGAAGTATTTTGTTTTACGATTCCGTTCTTAACCTTATTACTTAATTTACCATGTCGTCCTTGCGTATCATTTTCGTTCAAATCGACGTTAAATATTCCTATTTGACATGATAATGATAAGTTGGCACTAAATTTGCTCAAAATCTGTTAATGTGAAAACTAAAAGGGGTAAAAGTGTACATTATTAAAGTAAAAAAACTAAAATTAATTCTCATAAGTATAGAAGGGCTTAAAAATAAAAATTTTATTTGCAAATTAACCCTCCCTTTGAGAAAACCTCTTTCCTAGTTTTTCTAACCCAAATCAATTTAATAAAATCTCAAAAAAAAAAAAAATAATCACATTTTCTTCTTCTTCCTTCCCTGCTTTTTCATCTCAACCTCACTATCTTGTCCGCCGCTGCCTCTCCCCACACCACCCCCCTCTCATATTAACATTTATAGCCCTAACTCCAATTAGAAAAGCCAAAAAAAAAATCCTCCTTTTATTCACCTTCTTTTTCCGTCCTATTCAACCCACCGCCGCTACCTCCTCCCACACAACTCCACGTTCAGGCGATCCCACCATCACCTCATCCCTCACAGCTCCACATTCAAGCGACCCCCTCCCCTCGCCTCACAATTCGTCCCCACCCCCTTTTCATTGTTCGTCACCCCTACTCTGTCTCCATCTCTTGTCTCTAATTCGATTTTTGGTACACAATGGAACTCAGATCAGAGATTTTTAAAGGTATTTTGTTGAAATTTTGAAACTTGATTTTGGATTTCGTCCACCATGAAACCCAGATCTGGGATTTTTGAAGGTAGTTTTTTTTTGTTATTTTGAAGCTTGATTTTGGATGTATTTGTTGGATTATGGTTTGTTTAAGGATCTAATTTTGAATGTAATGTGAGTTTGTTGAATTTGAGGTTGGTTGTGGGTTTGATTTTGAATTTGAATGTAGGTAGTTTGAAAATGGTGGATGGTGGTGATGGTGGTGAGAGAGGTTGTATGACATGGTGAAGAAGAAGTAAAAATTAGAAAGAAAAAAAAAGGATGTTTTTTTAGAAAAATAACTTATAATTGTTAAAATAAAATAATAAATAAGTTAATTGATAATTATCCATTGTTTAATTTTTTTTAATAAGTAATTTGTATAAGAAAAAAATTAGGAAGTTTTTGTTTGAAGAATATTTTTTAGACAAGTTAATTAAAATTTGAAGAAAAAAAGAAAAGAAATGAAACATTACACTTTGACCCCCTATTAAATGATTTTTAATATAAACGGCTTAGTTATCGAAGATTAGTGTAACATCATTGATTTAGACTACCCACAGTGGTTTCATCCCACTCCCCCATTTCATCTAACACTTTTTTACACTTTTTCTCATCCACCTAATATTTCATCTACCCATTTCATTTACCCCCACTCCAATGGCTAACTTAAATTAAATTTCAACTCCCTCCAACTCATCATTCTATACCCCACTACTTTTATTTTATTTTATTTATATTCTTTATTTTTATGATTAGTAAAATAATAATAATAATTATTATTATTTATAATTAAAAAAATATTTCACACTTAATTAAAAAAATATTGTATCAATTTATAGGTTAAAAAAATATAATGATTTTTTTTTAAATGAATGCTAAAATGAAAAAGGATAATTGAGAAATGAGTATTTTTTTTGTATCCAAATCAAATGAAACTTATATCAATTTGTAGGGAAAAAAATGATGAATTTTGGTGAAAAAAAAATTAAAAAAAATAATAATTTACTAGGTAATAATTCAGCCCAAATTGAAAACTAAGTATTTTTTTTTTGTGTGCAAATCAAATGTAACTTATATCGATTTGTAGGGAAAAAAAATGATGAATTTTGGTGAAAAAAAAATTAAAAAAACATTAATTTACTAGGTAATAATTCAGCCCAAATTGAAAATTAAGTATTTTTTTTTTGTGTCCAAATCAAATGAAACTTATATCGATTTGTAGGGAAAAAAAATGATGAATTTTGGTGAAAAAAAAATTAAAAAAACATTAATTTACTAGGTAATAATTCAGCCCAAATTGAAAAATAAGTGTTTTTTTTTTGTCCAAATCAAATGAAACTTATATCAATTTGTAGGAAAAAAAAATGATGAATTTTGGTGAATTTTTCTTTTTATTTTTAAATCATTTATTATGAGATAATTGAGTTTAAATAATTGGGTGAAAAAGTGATAAAGTCAAGATCAATAAGGTCTTGACACGTGACAACTTAAAAAAAAAAAGAGGTAAAAGCAATGTTTCATCCGAGATGAAACATTTCATCCCGTGAATTAATCCAGTCCACTTTCATTCGCCCATTGCAAGGGTTCAGTGGGATGAAATGGGATTTCTTCCCCCATTTCATCCCCCATTGTAGACAATCTTGGTTAATTTTTTAGGAAACTTTTGTGCCACATCATCATTTTTATGACATCAGAATGCAACACAGACATATTTAACGCCCATTTGAACGGAAATGAGACGGAATAACGACATAATAAATTAAATATTTAGGTTAAGAACGAAATTGTAAAAAAAAATACTTTAATGACGAATAGATAAAAAATTAATAATTCAGTGACGAACCTGTCATTTAACTCTGTTATTGCCTAAACTTTATTTTGGGTATCTTGTGCCTCAACCTCACCAAATCAATGAATTTGAAAATGGACTTTTGAACGATTGGATAAAAGTACAACATTAATTTGTGGGCAAGGTGCGTTTTAACATTTTCATTTAAAAAAAATAAAAAGACATCAATTTAAACTCCTTTCAGTTCAAAATGATATAAAAAATAAGAATATGGATGGAAAAATATTACTAATAACTATTATATTTAGACAAAAGTTATATTTAGATTCCGTTTGTTTGGTGAAAAATATTTTTTAAAAAATATTTTTTTATTTTTTGGTGTTTTATAAGCACCGAAAAATGAAGAAAATATTTTTCGAAAAATATTTTTTCACTTTTCTAAGTAAAATGACTTACGAATTTTTTCTAATGAAAACATTTTTCGAAAAATGTTTTCACACATACACACACACACACATCTAATTTTCCATACATCCCAAATTACCAACCCTACATCAACCACCTCCTACTCGAGCCGTCAATTTGGGACGGTCCCGTCCCGCCATACAAATGGGATGGGATGGGATGGGACGGAAAATTTTAGGCCCGCGAAAATTTGTCCCGTCCCACATTAGTCGCGGGACAACATAGTGTCGTCCCGTCCCGTTATCCCGTATTGACGGCTCTACTTGTACCTAAGTTTTGAAACATGAAGTGAAACGTATACCAACCTCCAACCCAATTTACATTCACTTTTAAAATTCATCAATGCCAGGCCAGTCTTAATATATTTTGATTATATAATTTCATCCTGCCTAGCTAATTGTTTGGCCGCATATACTGTATAATTAAGGTTGAAGTAGTCTAACACAAACATGTTGAGGTATTTAAAGTCTTCTTGTCCCGCATTGTCCCGCCTTGTCCCGCGGTAGATTTGGGATGGAACGAAATATTTTAGTTCCGCGAAAATTCATCCCGTCCCGTCCTGCATTAGTCGGTGGACAACCTAGTGTCGTCCCGTCCCGTTATCCCTTATTGACGGCTCTACCTCCTACCCCTTCCCCTCATAAAAAAAATTATTTATATTAAAATTATTTTTTACAATTCTACCCCCCCCCCCCTCACCACCCACCCCCGTCGGGTCAAAAAAATATTTTTAATCATTTTAAATTTATTCATTTTAAACAACTCCCCACTCCCACCACCCACACTACCTCATGACCAAAAAATATTTTTTATTCATTTTAAAATTATATTTTAACAACTCTTACACTCTCAAGCAATTTTTTTATTCATATTAAAATTATTTTTTAACAATTCTCACCACCCTCACCAACCCACTCACCAACCACCAATCCCACTCTCACGATCAAACTTTTTTAGTCATAATTAAATTATTTTATTTTTTAACAATTCCTCCACCCAACCTCACTCCCCTGCTCTCGGCTAACCACCCTTCCCCCCTCCACACACTCTCTGTAACGACCCCAAATTTCAATAATTTAAATAAATCCATAAACATGAATAAGTATCCCAAATCGAATTCATAAAGGTAACTTAATTCAAACCATTACATCAATGCGGAATAATCAAATGTAATGGCTAAGTACAACTACTAGTACTAATAAAAGTTCTGAAACTCGGAATCATTAAATGACTAATTACTTCTACTTAATTGCTCCGTCTTTTTCTGGTGACGGTTCTCCTTCTTCTCTATTCCGATCCTGGGGAAAAAAGAAATGAAAGAATGAGCGAACAATGCCCAGTAAGTTCATACGTGGTCCCTTCGATTCAATGAAGAGACGACCGGAATGAACGGATCCAAAGGAATATATTCAAGGATGGGTTAAAATCAAACATATATATTTATATAGTAAGCAAGGAAAGTGTGGCAACTACACATTTAGTTATACTTTCATCACTTCCGTCAATTTCATAGGATATACCCTACATTGAGTACTCCCAATATCGATCACCTACATTGATGTCGTATTTTCCTTACACTTACTTTACATTAAGCATAGTGTAAAACTTGACTGGCATGCATCATTTCATACAAGTCATAATACATTCACAGGTAACATGCATCATTTCATGTTATATAATAATACTTGACTAGCATGCATCATTTCATACAAGTCATAATATATAGTGCATTCATAGGTACGTGAACACACATAGCAATTTTCAATACTTGAGATATTCCATGAACAAGATCATATCATAGAATAAGGAATTTCCAATGACGATACATTTCGCAGGAGTATTTTAGAAAAGTACTATCAGCCACAGATATCATTCATGTTTTGAAAAGACTCGATGGAGTTTCCAACGAAATTGATACACAAAGTTTTTAGGAACGTAATTCTTTACCTTAGCTTGCTTCCCTTTGCTAAGCAACGCCTTTACTCAAAATCTACAATCACGTAATAACATAACTCAGGCACAAGTAACCGTTTATTACTTTTTATGTACCTATTCTTACTTACTTTGGTTAACCTATGAGTTGCTTCTTGACTCACTTAAATTGGTTAACTACCCTTCTATTTTAGGTAACTTTCCTAAAATGACAACTTCTATTTTAGGTAACTTCCTAAAATGATTACCTTCTATTTAAGGATCTTTCTTAAACAGTCTCTTTCTTTTTTTGATTCTTCTTCTTTACCTTTTAAAAGTCTTTCTTTCCTAAAAAGTTACTTTTAAAAACCTCTATCTTGAGTATTCACAAAAAACCCTTTATCTTTCAATAAATTACAAAGTGGTCTCTCAACTTTTGAATATTTGCAAAATAGTCCCTCAACTTTTAGGTATTTGCAAAACAGTCCCTCAACTTTTGAATGTTTGCAAAATAGTCCCTCAACTTTTGGGTAATTGCAAAACAGTCCTTCATCTTTTAAATATTTGCAAAAAAGTCCCTCAGTAACTTTGGACTTTGCAGTTTAGTCCTCCAGTTAGTCGTCGACAATTTACCGATCGGAAGGTCGAATTTTAATCAAGTTTCAGCTTTAAAACGTTTCAGTTTGATCCTTTTCAGTTTGAAAACTAACCGAAACTCTTCAAAATAAATCAAAAGCTTAACGAATTAAATAAAACAATTCCAAACATCCCTAGGGCCATTCAACCGAGACTAAACAGGTTCTAATCATTGCTTTGATTTTTATTTTATTTTCTAAACATTAACCCAATGATTTAATTCATTTATTCCTTAATCAAAATAATTTTTAAATACAATAATTGTTTAATTCTACATTTTTCTTATTCTAAAATCAAGAAGAATTTTGAGTTATGATTAGATTGTTATAACATTCAATTCCCCATCACTCTAATCCTCAAGTTATCTATTAAATCCAAGATTGAACATTTAAAACCCTAAGAATGCTCAACCTAGAACAAACATAATTTTAAATCTTCAAAAATTCATAACTAATTCAATATTACTTCGAATTGAATGAAACGAAACTAGAATTTAAGGTTTTACATTACCTTGATTATGGTTAAGAAATATTGGCCAAAGAAGACCAAAATTCGGCTGTTCTCCCCTCCTTTCAGTTTCGGCCGCCGCCTCTCCCTTAGCTAGGGTTTTAATTTTTTTTTCTTTTCTTTGAATTATGGAATTATGGAAGGAATAAGTAAGGTTTTGATGTATAAATAGTGTAGGTTAAAAAATTTTACTAACCACTTAGCAAAAGGCTTTCTTAATATATTGGGTTTATGAATCCTACAAAGCCCACTTACCCTATCTTACTTGGCCCACCTAATTTCTCTTAGTCCAAAACAATTAAATAATCAAGTATTATTATATTTTCTAATTTAAATTAATGCTATTAAAATAAGAGCATAAATTTTCGGGTCTTTACATTCTTACCCCTTTAAAAGAGTTTGGTCCTCCAAACTAAACGTACCACAATTTTCGAAGAGATCGGGATACATTTCCCGCATTTTACTTTCGAGTTCCCATGTCGCCTCGCGTTCTGTGTGGTTGCTCCATTGCACCTTCACGTACGGGATAACTCGTCTTCGCAGATTCTGGTCCTTCCGATCCACAATCTTAATCGGTTTCTCGTCGTAACTCAAGTCCGTTCGAAGCCTTAGTTGCTTGTATTCAATTACGTGACTTGAATCTGCCATATACTTTCTTAACATTGATACGTGAAATACATTGTGCACCCCAGCGAGTACAGGTGGTAAAGCTAATCGATACGCCACCTTTCCAACCTTATCCAAGATCTCAAACGGTCCTACGTACCTTGGACTCAACTTTCCTTTTATACCAAATCTCATGACACCCTTGGTTGGTGAGATCTTCAAAAATACATGATCTCCCACTTGAAATTCTAAGTCGCATCGTCTTGTCTGCGTATTTACTTCCGTCTACCCCTGAGCGGTTAATAACCATTTCGAATATGTTGTACCTCAATTTTCAGAAAGTGAGCCGACTTCATAAGTCTCTCCACTATGACCCAAATCGCGTTATGACCTTTCAACGTCTTCGGTAATCCAACCACTAAGTCCATTGCTATAATCTCTCATTTCCATTGACAATGAAAGATACTTCCAAATAACAAGTAGTGGTACTTTTACAATTAACATATATAGATTTTATACACATATGTCTGTCAATTCTAAGTACTGGTGCACCTTTCATCTAGGTGACTCCGATACACCTTTTCAGGCGATCGTTGAATAAGGTTCCCTACGCTTGTCGTAGCGCTCCCTTATACGTATGCATCATGATAATCACATCTATAGAATTTAAGGTCATTTCAATCTGACTAAACCAATTCATTCAACATTAAGGTCATTTCAATCTGTCTAGACCAATTTATTTAATATTAAGGTCACTTCAATCTATCTAGACCCATTCATTTAACATTAAGGTCATTTCAATCTGTCTAGGCCAATTCATTTAATATTAAGGTCATTTCAATCTGTCTAGACCAATTCCTTTAATATTAAGGTCATTTCAATCTGTCTAGACCCATTCATTTAACATTAAGGTCATTTCAATCTATTTATACCCAACACCTTCTACTTCATCAAGTAGTGTAAAAGTCAAAGTCCTTTCCCGAGACTAGACTGGCTAGGTACATTCAAAGCCATATTTTTATACTTACTAAGTACATTCAAAGCAAGTTCAGACTTGTTAGGTACATTCAAAACAAGTTCAGGTCATTTCAATCTGTTTAGACCAATTCAAATGTCAAAGTCTTCTTCCGAGACTAGACTGGCTAGGTACATTCAAAGCCATTTTTTTTTATACTTGCTAGGTACATTCAAAGCAAGTTCATAATAGCTATATACAATTATAGCAGCTCCATATTAGCTATGTACATTCATAGCAAGTTCCATGCATAGTATTCATAGGTACAAAATAAGGCACTTTAGCACTTTCATACAGAGTGTTCAATGCCCAAGAACACATTAATCAAATACAAACTACATGGATACACATTAAATTCCTATGCATCTTTGTATTCCCGGTATGAACAGAAAATTTAGAACAGTGCGACTCTTTGTAAGATCTCTCGCTTTTTGTCTCGGTTGTCTGGTACCCAAATTCCCGACTGGTACCTTAAGATCCCATCTTCGCCCATACGAAGATCTTTGCCTTGTCCTTTGCCCATGAGGACATCTCTCTCATTGTCTATACCTTGAACCTCCTTGACTCTCTCCAAAAGTGTAGGTTGAACAGTTAACTGAGCTAGATACCCTCTAACTCGCACTGCTAAGTTTGAACCCTCAATGTTATTTCACGCACTTACCCCCTTAGAAATCAATGCCGCTAAGGTTCCCCGATTCTTCCTACCCAATGCCTCGGCCACCTTATTGGCCTCCCTGGTGATACAAAATGGTACAATCATAATCTTTAAGTAATTCTAATCATCTCCTTTGCCTCATATTAAGTTCTTTTTGGGTGAAAATATACTTAAGACCCTTATGATACGTATAAATCTGACAAGTCGTTCCGTACAAGTAATGTCTCCAATTCTTTAGTGCAAACACCACTGCTGCTAACCCTACATCATGAGTTGGTTAATTATTCTCACGGTTTTTCAATTTCCTTGACGCTTAGGCTATAACCTTATCATTCTGCGTCAATACGCAACCTAATCCTTTAAGCAAAGCATCACTATGAATTACAAATCCGTCTGATCCAGATGGTAACGTAAGAACTGGTGCAGACACTAATCTTTGTTTCGGTCCCTGCAAATTCTTTTCACATTCTTCTAACCAAACGAACCTTGCTCCTTTCTGCGTTAACCTAATTAACGGTCCTGACAACTTAGAGAATCCTTCAACGAATCTCCTATAGTAATCAGCCAATCCCAAGAAACTTCTTATCTCACTTACTGTGGTTGGTTTTCCCCAATTCACTATAGCTTCTAGTTTCGTTGGGTCTACTGCAACTTCATCCTTAGATATCACATGTTCTAAGAATACCACTTTCTCTAGCCAAAATTTGCACATCTTGAATTTAGCATACAATTGTTGTTCTCTTAGAATTTGCAGCACTAACCTCGAGTGCTCTTCATGCTCTCCCTTGGTCTCTGAATATACCAAAACATCATCAAGGAATACAATCACACATTTATCTAAGAACTTCTGAAATATCCTATTCAGTTCCATGAATGCTACCGGCGCATTAGTCAATCCGAACGGCATAACCAAAACTTGTAATGATCGTACTTTGTCCTAAAGGCCGTCTTTGCAATATCTTATTTCTTTACTCTTAACTGATGGTAACCAGACTTCCAATTTATCTTCGAAAAGTACCATTCTCCCCGATGTTGGTCACATAAGTCATCCATCCTAGGGAACGGGTACTGGTTCTTTTTCGTCACACGATTCAATTCTCGATAGTCGATGCACATCTTCATCGATCCATCCTTCTTTTTTTTACAAATAGTACCGGTGCACCCCACGGTAAAACAACACTCGGCCTCATCAATCCTTTATCCAATAGTTCTTGTAACTGTTCCTTCAGTTCTTTAAGTTAAGTCAGCGCTATTCGGATGATGCCTTAGATATCGGTGTGGTTTCTGGTGTCAAATCTATATAGAGAATTCCACTTCTCTTTCTGGCGGTATCCCCGACAATTCCTCAGGAAACACGTCTTTGAAATCCCGGATCACTTCAAGGGATTCGATACTTAATTCACCTTCATTGGTTTCCCCAAGGTCCATTAGAAACCCTTCGCATCCTTTCCTCAGTAGTTTCCTAGCTTTCATCACGGAAATTAGGTTTGTTCGATTCCTGGGCTTCGTCCCTAAGAAACGATACTCCTTCCCATCTTCTCCTTGGAAAGTAACCTCTTTCTTGTAACAGTCTACGTTAGCATAATTCACAGCCAACCAATCCATTTCCAGTATAACGTCAAATTCATCCATTTCCAGGCTGATGAAATCAACTAGTAGTTCCTTGCCCCCTATCTCTAAAGGACAATTTCAATAAGTTGTGATAGGTATCGCTTCTTTAGCCGGAGTATCTATCACTAGAGGTGTCTCTAACACCTCAAGGTTTCCAGCTCGCGACATCTGCGTAATACCCTTATTAGTACTATAACCTTATTGTATTATCACTCACTCAACAATAAGTAATAATAACTATAATATTTAGTTTACCTAGCTCCCTACATACTCCCTCCGTCCCGGAGCTTAATTCACAAACACTGTTTGCATGAGTTTTAAGGAGGGAGTATTATATTGAAAATGTTGTGAGTGTGAAAATAAAATAGGAGAGAGAATGAGTGGAGGGAATAGTAAATTATAATGGTGTTGTGAGTATTAAAATAATGTAGGAGAGAGAATGAGTGGAGGGAATAGTAAAGATTCCTTTCCATTTTAGGTAAGTTTTAAATGTGTGAAGTAAGTTTTGGGACGCCCAAAAGGGAAAGTGTGAAGATTGTTCTGGGACGGAGGGAGTATATATACGTAGCCGTCTTGCTAGTTAATACTTTATGGTTTCGTCTCAAAAGACCAATTTCGGATTTATATTTTCGTCTCAACAGACTATAATTAATTTTTTTAATTTTTTTTTGTCACAACAGACTATAATTAACTTTCTTATCTCCGTCTCAACAGACTAGATTTTACCTTTGAAGATTTTTCCGTTTCTAAAACACTTTAACAGTTCTTCTTATTAACCTACGAGTTATTCTTAGACTCCTTGGTTTGGTTAACTAAGCTTTCTATTTTAGGCAACTTTCCTAAAATAGTAACTTTCATACTTTCTATTTTAGGCACTCTCCTAAAATAGTATTTTCTATGTTTTCTATTTTAGGTACTTTCCTAAAATAGTAACTTTTATACTTTCTATTTTAGGCATTCTCCTAAAATAGTAACTTCTATACTTTCTATTTTAGGCACTCTCCTAAAATAGTATCTTCTATACTTTCTATTTTATACTTTCTATTTTAGGTACATTCCTAAAATAGGAACCTTTATTCTTTCTATTTTAGGTACTTTCCTAAAGTAGTAACTTTCTAAATTTAGCAGCTTCCTAAATTTAGTAACCTTTCCCCTTCGGACATTATAGTTAGGGAAAGTATAACTTCTTACAAGTTTATTACTTAGTTAGTTATCTCTTTGAAGTCCGTCTCAAAGGATTTTAACTTTTTCCTTTTAATCGCCGTTTCATTAGATCCTTGGTCGTTTCAATAGACCACTTATCAAATACCGGTCGTTTCACTAGACCCAAACTTAATTACACTCGACCGTTTCAATAGGTCGTTCATCTTTTCACATTGGTCGTTTCAGCAGACCAATCATTGTTCTCACTTGGCCATTTCAATAAGCCAAATATTTTTCACACATGGTCTTTTCACTCGACCAACTTTCTCGTTCTAGGTTAGCATACACGCTTAACACTTAAGAACAAAACACAAGCACTTCCTCCAAATACCCAAATATTATCATTGCATTAAACTCTTTAAATTAAACAAAATATCTGGAGTTCGTTTAGAACTAACTACTCATTTTCTCTACTCAAATAACTCAACGTCCCACTTTTCAATCGTGAAACAACACCTTCCTAGGTCTTCCCCTAGGTCTTTCACTAGGTACCTTTGGTGTTTTTTTTTTTTTTTAACCTCCGGGTCTTCCTCTAGACCTTCTTACGGGCTCTATCTCTTGATTATCATCTTCAATTACAATTGGAGTAGTTTCACTACTCCCAATCTTTTCAACTTGTACCTCAAGTATCTCCACCTTAGGAACATCATCTTCTATTACCTCGATAACTGCCTCTTCTTTCTCTATAGGTACCTTTGACTCTTCTAGATCATAGTACCAGCCAAAACTCAAAGAATATCTCCTGATCATCTCCTATAATCAAGATAGATCATCATTAGCATATCTTCAATACATAATATTTATATACTTAAAGTAAATATGCTTTAATCTTCCAAAGTAACGAGTAAGTTATTCCTTTAGATTTTCCACTTAGCCTACCTCACTCACATAATACTCTTAGAGCAAGGCATGATTTAAATCTACGTCCAGGTTGCCTTCGTTCAGGTAAATTCTTAGAGCTAAGGTTTCCTAAAGCTAAAGGTATTCTTCCCATAAGACCTAAAACCATTTCTTCCCATAAGACCTAAAACCGGAGCTTTGATACCAACTGTAACGACCCCGAATTTCAATAATTTAAATAAATCCATAAACATGAATAAATATCCCAAAACGAATCCATAACGGTAACTTAATTCAAACCATTACATCAGTGCGGAATAATCAAATGTAATGGCTAAGTACAACTACTAGTACTAATAAAAGTTCTGAAACTCGGAATCATTAAATGACTAATTACTTCTACTTAATTGCTCCGTCTCTTTCTGGTGACGGTTCTCCTTCTTCTCTATTCCGATCCTGGGGGAAAAAGAAATGAAAGAATGAGCGAACAATGCCCAGTAAGTTCATACGTGGTCCCTTCGGTTCAATGAAGAGACGACCGGAATGAACGGATCCAAAGGAATATATTCAAGGATGGGTTAAAATCAAACATATATATTTATATAGTAAGCAAGGAAAGTGTGGCAACTACACATTTAGTTATACTTTCATCACTTCCGTCAATTCCATAGGATATACCCTACATTGAGTACTCCCAATATCGATCACCTACATTGATGTCGTATTTTCCTTACACTTACTTTACATTAAGCATAGTGTAAAACTTGACTGGCATGCATCATTTCATACAAGTCATAATACATTCACAGGTAACATGCATCATTTCATGTTATATAATAATACTTGACTAGCATGCATCATTTCATACAAGTCATAATATATAGTGCATTCATAGGTATGTGAACACACATAGCAATTTTCAATACTTGAGATATTCCATGAACAAGATCATATCATAGAATAAGGAATTTCCAATGACGATACATTTCGCAGGAGTATTTTAGAAAAGTACTATCAGCCACAGATAGCATTCATGTTTTGAAAAGACTCGATGGAGTTTCCAACGAAATTGATACACAAAGTTTTTAGGAACGTAATTCCTTACCTTAGCTTGCTTCCCTTTGCTAAGCAACGCCTTTACGCGAAATCTACAATCACGTAATAACATAACTCAGGCACAAGTAATCGTTTATTACTTCTTATGTACCTATTCTTACTTACTTTGGTTAACCTATGAGTTGCTTCTTGACTCACTTAAATTGGTTAACTACCCTTCTATTTTAGGTAACTTTCCTAAAATGACAACTTCTATTTTAGGTAACTTCCTAAAATGATTACCTTCTATTTAAGGATCTTTCTTAAACAGTCTCTTTCTTTTTTTGATTCTTCTTCTTTACCTTTTAAAAGTCTTTCTTTCCTAAAAAGTTACTTTTAAAAACCTCTATCTTGAGTATTCACAAAAAGACCCTTTATCTTTCAATAAATTACAAAATGGTCCCTCAACTTTTGAATATTTGTAAAACAGTCCCTCAACTTTTAGGTATTTGCAAAACAGTTCCTCAACTTTTAAATATTTGCAAAATAGTCCCTCAACTTTTGGGTAATTTCAAAACAGTCCTTCATCTTTTAAATATTTGCAAAACAGTCCCTCAGTAACTTTGGACTTTGCAGCTTAGTCCTCCAGTTAGCTGTCCAACAATTTACTGACTGGAAGGTCAGAATTTTAACTGTTTCAGCTTTAAAACGTTTCAGTTTGATCCTTTTCAGTTTGAAAACTAACCGGGACTCTTCAAAATAAACCAAAAGCTTAACGAATTAAATAAAAACAATTCCAAACATCCCTAGGGCCATTCAGCCGAGACTAAACAGGTTCTAATCATTGCTTTGATTTTTATTTTATTTTCTAACATTAACCCAACTAGTATTACTCCCGTGCGATGCACGGACACTTACTAACGACTAAATAGTTTGTACATATTTAAAGCGCGCATTATACGTGAATTTCTATTCTATTAAATAATATTCACGTTTGACATCCTTTTTTCAATGTTACGAAAGAAGTAAACATGTATTTTTGATGTAAAACACAATTATCGCGTATTGAACATGATAAGTGTAATTTAGTTAAGAAACATATGAATAAGGAAATATAATTTGCCCACAATGTCGCGTAATTTTTGTTGACAATTGGAGAAGAGTAATTTATCCTAGTTATAAGTCTCTCAATTCTTCTCTTCAACTGCAATTCAGAGCTCTTCACTACAATAATTCTCCAAGCAAATAAAATTTTTGAAACTGTCAAACATCATCACTTTCAATTTTCGATAAGTCATTTTGTTCTTAAATCATAATCCCTCCGTCCCGCTACAAACTGCACACTTTCCTCATTGAGCGTCTCATTACAAATTGCACACTTCCTAAAATGACAAAGAATCTTTATTATTGTTGGGTTTCGAGGGTCCATGCGCAGCGGAATAATGCAATAACTCGAAAAACCCGAAGCCCTAGAATCCGTTCTAGATGATTAATTAAGAAAGATGAAATAGAAATACCAACCTTGAGTGCTTTTGTCGTTGATAAACTTGACCCAACTCCAGATTGAACGACCTTGTTAATCCTTGATGAACGAACGGCGAATCACGAACTAAAGATCTTGACGAGCGAAGATCCTCTATGTGTATCCACGCGAGGAACAAACCCTAGAACTTTTCTAGGCGGATTGCTAGATCCTTGATTGAAACTCTTTTCAATCGATGAAGAAATATGGATTGGATTGATTTTGATTCTCAATTCACAATTGGAAATCTATCTCTTTTGTGTTTCTATAAACTCAAAAGGGTGGAATGACTGCTAGGGCAACAAAGGGGTTGTATTTATACGTTACAAATAAAAGCCCTTTGAAAAACCCTAATTTAAAGCCAAATTCGCGTCAGTCCAGCGCCGACGGGACGACTCGTCCCCCAGGGCACGAGTCGTCCCCTTGGAACAATGCACTGATTCTGGCATCCCCTTTAAGGGGGATAGTTGGTTCAAACCAGGGCACGACTCGTCCCTTGAGGGCACGACTCGTCCCCAAGGGCACGAGTCGTTCCTCATGAGTCTGTCTCTGAATCATCCGTCCCAGGCCAAGGGAATAGTTAGTTCAGGCCTGGGGACGAGTTGTCACGACCCGAAATCTAGGCTCTATTTTGGTCACGTGTTGAGCACGTGGGAGTGGGGTGCGTAGTAAATTATTTTATGCATTTCATGATAAGTGGGATCTTTATGTGTTAGTTTTAACATTTTAATAAATTATTTGACATCTTAGTTATGTTAATAAATTGTGTGATGTTTTAAAAGTGTTCATAAATTAATTTTAATTATTTAATGTTTAAATGGAATAAATAATAATTTTGTAATTGATATTGTAATTGTAAAATTTAAATAAAGGGTTATAAAAGTTTAAGGGGTCTAAGTGTAAATGGAAAATTAAGATAGTTTAATTAAAGTAACTTAAATACTAAGGGGGTTAAGTAGTAAATGTAATATACTCCCTCCGTCCCATTAGTAATGGGAAATTTACTGTAGACACGGGAATTAAGGAAAAGTGAATTATAGTGGAGGGAATAGTGAATTATAATGGTGTTGTGAGTATTAAAATAATGTAGGAGAGAGAATGAGTGGAGGGAATAGTAAAGATTCCTTTCCATTTTAGGAAGTTTGTGGTTTGTAATGGGACGACCAAAAAGGAAAGTTTGTGGTTTGTAATGGGACGGAGGGAGTATATAAATAGCTTCCTCCTTCTCCAATCTTCCATCTTGGTTCCAGCGGCTGTGAGAGCGGCTGTGAGAGAGAGGAGAGAGTACGAGAGAAATGGTGAGGAAGAGAGAAAGAGAAATAACTTCCTCCGTCCCAAAATATTTTTCAAAAATTCTAGAAAATCAACCGTTGATCCGATTGACGATCCGACTGCGGCGGAGCGATCAGGAAGGCGAGGAGAACGTTTAGAGCCGATCAGATCGTCTTTTCGTTTCGGCATATTTTTAAGTAAGTTATTATGATTCCTTTCGAATAAATGTTCATATTAAAATAAATGTCGATATTCCGTGTTTTAAATGATATTTGGAATTATGGGATTAACATATGTTTGACTTTTGGTAAACATCGGATTTAATTGGGTTGTAGTAAATAAAAGAAAATGGGTTGAGGGATTAGGATAAGATTGGCTTGGAAGAGAGGAAGTATTTTTATATATGGTGTCATCTTATTATATATATATGATTGTTGGGAATTTCGTCAATTTTTATGACTGAATATAATTAGAGAAGTTGGGTTTGAAATGAGTATGGAATTTTTGGGTAATATTTCTTGTCTTGGGAAATGGAAAGAATTTAAGTGATATTCATGATGGATGTAATAATTAGTCCATTAAAATAACTTTGATAATAAATAGGAAAGGTTGTATATAAATTTGATATTATGTGTTATAAAGGAATTTGCGATAGGTTGGAATATTTATTCGAGTGATTGAAATGGAAAGAAAATGTATTGGGATGACATGGAATACTTTAATGTCATGGCAATAGAAATTGGTTGGAAATTGAGGGAGTTGTGGTATATAGGTTATATGATGTATTAGGCGTAATATGGTTGTTAGGCATATGTGTTATATGGCTTGGAGAGAGTATAATTATAGTCTAAATATATATATATCTAGTGAAGTTGGTTGATTGAAATGGAAAGAGAATTGAGTTGGATTTACTTAACTCGGAAGAACAAGGAAAAGGTGATGGAAGAGTGGGGTGGCTATGAAATAATTGGGGTATAGGTGTTATAAGCTATGGATTGAATGTAGTTATGTGTTAAACTTGGTATATAAATTGATCTTGGTATGTTTGGTACTGGTTTTGGGCATTTGAAAAACAAAGGAAAGTAGTAAATGGTATTTGGTTTGGATTATTGCTGGTGTGCTGAATCTGATGTCTGATTTTGGCCTTGGCACGAGTCGTGCCAAGGAGCACGAGTCGTGCCCTTCTTGCCACTCGTGACAACGAGTCGTGAACAATGGTCCAAGTCGTTCTGAGTAGAATGGGAGAGAAAAAGGCACGATCGTGCCAAGGGGCACGAGTCGTGCCCGCATCGAATTTCTGAATTTACTTTTAAAGCTTAAGAACCTATTCAACTTGAAACATATTTGAACCCTCCCTAACTATGATTAAATTAGAGCACTTTAGCTATACATCGATGTTTCAATTGGTTGAAACGGATATTGGGAAAGGTTTTAAATATTGACTTGAAATGGGTTGAAAGACAATTGTGGAACCTGAACCAAAGTTAATAAAAACTTGGTAAATGATTATGAAACCTTTATAGGGAGTGTTTAATAGTGCGACACGAATATCTCGGGCTTATTAGAGTTACTTTGTGCCATATGTAACTAATTATACATGGTTATTGGGTTATTAAGGGCATGAAATAAATGTTGCTTGGAAAAGGGTTGGAAACCATTGTGAATTGATAACCAAAGTTTATAGAAACTTGGTACTAGACCATGGAACTTGTGTGTAAATGGTAAAATATGATATTATAAAAGCGTAGAGTTACTTGTATGTCATCGTACCTCTGCGTGCTTATCTATGGATGTTTATAAATTGAATTGGGGCGTGAAATAACTGTTGCACGTCATCATTGTATTATTTATGAGCATACATGCCCTACATGGATTATATTGACTCATTAGTGTTTATATACATGTTACACTAATTGAGATGTTCAAATATGAGTAATTGTACCATGTTGTATATGTTGTTAACATGAGTAATTGTGCCATGTTATATACGGTTATCCCTATGTGTGGATTTAAATTCAAGTAACTGTTATGTGCTTGAATGTGATTATGATTATGTTTAATATCAGCTGATATTTCGGGGGTATAATGGAATGCGACCACTTATGAGGTGTTGTAACATAAGGTGCTCGGATTTCATTATACCTGTGTCCGTTTCCACCCCACTGTGGCCACAGTTTGGGGCTCAGTTACTATGAATATGCCTAAGCAGTTCATAGGATACTGATACCTTACATGGTTCCCTGAAAAATGGGTCTTGTAAGGCGTGAATAGGCCTAAGCCGTTCACACATATAGAGGATGGGTTCCCATGAGGATGTAAGCCCATACCCACGTATTACGACTTATTGTTCAGACGGAAAAAGGTAAGATCAGGTAATATAATGTGTTTACAGTATTCCAAATATGATGTTGAACAACTTGTTTACGTGTTGCATCTTATTTGGCATCTTGCTGCATGCATAATAGCTTACTGAGATTCTTTCTCACCCCGTCTCCCTTTAATTTTTTTAGTTTCAGCTGAGACAGGTAGACCAGACTGGTGAGGCCGGAAAGGAGTTGGACCGTCTTATGGGTGTCAGGGTATGTGTACTGTTTGGGAGTTGGGAATAAGTGTGGTTATTATTATATTGAGAAAAAGAAATATGTATAAAGTTTATAAATATTTTCAATGAAATGTTGTAAATTAAAACAGGTTATAGTTTGGTTTCCGAAAGTTTATCCCACTCTTAAATTATTTAAATGAAAAGTTTTAATTAGTTAGGTGGTGGTTTGGGGACCCTCCAGCTGGGGCACGAGTTTATAGGTCCCGGGGTTGGGGAGGCCCCACAGTTGGTATCAGAGCTAAGGTTAGAAGTCAAGGGTAGAAGTCTAGTCTAAGGGGGAGTGTGTGATACCTGACGACGAGTGTTTAGTGCAGGAATTTGTTCAATGGCAGAAAATAATAATGACCCCAAGGGATTAAGGAAATGTGGATAATATGGAGAGATAGATTCCTCCGTAGTAATTAGAGGTATATTACCTGTCTCAGGAAGTAGGGGCAATACTTGTATGAATCCCCGTTCACCCCATTATTATGTGGCATTGTATTTCTGCTCTTATTTGCATAAATTGCTTCAGAGTTGCCTTATGTGCTGGAGGTGTCTACTCCTATAGGAGAGTACCTCGAATCTTCCTTGATTATCATGGTAGTCGTGATTATGTGGGCATGTAGTGCCAATGGATGTGGTAGATATATCAATCCGTGATATCTGTTATACTTGACCTGAATTGGTTAAGTAGTTGTTGTGCTTGGGGAGGACTGTCGCAAGAAGCGAGTCTCCTTATCTATGGTTGAATTGCCTCTGTGTTTAGTTGAGGCGGCTAAGTTATTAATTGATATTTATGTCATATATGCATTAAATGTCAATAAGTATAGTTTAAATGATGTAAGGGTTACTGGGGTTATGTATGAGACTTGAGTAGAAGTCACCTAAATTACCCCGCGTACTGTTGGTAAAAGAATTGGTAAGGTGTTTTATCAGAATAGTGCGTGCCGCCAGTTAGAGCGATAGAATTCCTTATGGATTTAAAGACAGGGTGATTGCCCATATCCAAAACACCTTATAGAAGGGCATTGGATGTGTTGTAAATATGATGAGTAGAATTTTTAAAACCGATTTTGATATTTCAGTGGTCAGCTCGATGGATGCTATCTTTGTATACTCAGAGTTGTGGAAAGATTTTGAAAATCAACTGCAAGTTATGTTATCTACATTTCATGAGAATCAAATGTTGGTGAAATTCCGTAAGAGTATGACTCGAGGAGATATTGTATTATATTTTCGAGGATTGAGGCCTTGATCAAATGGAACATCCTTCGACAGAGTTAGAACTCCGTTATTTTCTGGGATTGATAGGTTATTATTAAAAGAGTATTGATGGATTTTCAAGAATTGTAACACCAGTGATTCAATTGCTTCCGAAGGAGGTATCATTTATGTGAAACGTTAAAGTGTGAAATCAACTTTGCAGAATGGAAGATGGATTAACTAATGTTTTGCCCTTTATCCTACTTGATGGATGTGAACTTGTAATTGTCATGTGCGCGTCAAAAGAAAGATTTGGGTTGTGCTTTATTCAGGCTGGGAAGACAATAGCTTATGCTTCGAGGGAATCAGAGTGACGCAGCGGAAGCATGGAATGGATTACAACTATTTTGCGTTACCTAAGTGGAAATATCCTTTGCATGAAGTTAATTTGAGATTTGTACAAATCATAAGAGTAGAAGTAATTGTGCAATCAAAAGGGGATTGAACAACAGGTGGAGATATTGTTGAAGTTATTAAAAGACTTATTTGCGTTATTTCATACCACCCGAGAAGACTACTGTGGTTGCAGATGCGATTAGCTAAAAGACATTCTTATCAACATTGCCATCCTGGGAATTAAGAGACGAGGCATTAATTGCGAATGTTCGAGCTACCCTACCCGGTATGAAGACCCTATAGAAATTCAACAAATGATTCAGAATTGATGAAATTATCTGACCATTTCAAGATGGAAGAACCGAAGATATTGTATTGCATATTGATTGAACATTAACCCTCAACGACATAATTGGTGTACCATATTCACAAGAGAATAAGAGATCTACTTGAGAGGAAGACCATAAATTGAGAGTTGCAATGTATTCAAGACATTTGAAGATGTATCGAGAATTGAGAAAGGATTTAAAGAATGAGGATAAGAAGACCTTTGATGGATTTCATAACGGGACTACTTTCAACATCAAAGAAAATGGACATATTCGAGTAATAGTGGATATATTGATGGAAGTCGGCTCATTTATACCAAGAGTGATGAACCATTGACAGGGGAGTTAACACCAGTGTCGATTTTGGAAGACTGGGTACGAGACTTTGGGTTCCGGATGCGTTCGGTTTTGCGTACATTTTCCGATGGATTGTTCAGTCAGAGAGAACCATCCAGACTATCGAGAATGTGTTATGGGGCATTCGATGGATTTTCGTTTATTTTGAGAAGTTCGTGTAACCTTAGTTGAAGTGTGTATATCAACAAGGATCACCCAAATATTGGCAAGTGACGCCGGATGCAAAGATTTGCATTGGAGAAGAGTCCTTATAACCATTTCCTTGCGTTGAGTTTTTCGATCGAGGCTATTCACGTTGGTCTAACTTATGTGGAAGAACCATAGAGTGGTATTAGAATCAAATCCGGGAATGAAAAATCTAGAGTATTCGGGTTGTGTAAATTTGGGGAATAATCATACTATTGAGAACCACTTGGGTTTCGGGATTTCGAGAAGCGTGAGCGATATTTGTGATTATTTGAGTAGTAGGGTAAGTGTGTTAAAAATTCGGGACGAATTTTCTTTAAGGGGGAGTGAATGTCACGACCCGAAATCTAGGCTCTATTTTGGTCACGTGTTGAGCACGTGGGAGTGGGGTGCGTAGTAAATTATTTTATGCATTTCATGATAAGTGGGATCTTTATGTGTTAGTTTTAACATTTTAATAAATTATTTGACATCTTAGTTATGTTAATAAATTGTGTGATGTTTTAAAAGTGTTCATAAATTAATTTTAATTATTTAATGTTTAAATGGAATAAATAATAATTTTGTAATTGATATTGTAATTGTAAAATTTAAATAAAGGGTTATAAAAGTTTGAGGGGTCTAAGTGTAAATGGAAAATTAAGATAGTTTAATTAAAGTAACTTAAATACTAAGGGGGTTAAGTAGTAAATGTAATATATATAAATAGCTTCCTCCTTCTCCAATCTTCCATCTTGGTTCCAGCGGCTGTGAGAGAGAGGAGAGAGTACGAGAGAAATGGTGAGGAAGAGAGAAAGAGAAATAACTTCCTCCGTCCCAAAATATTTTCCAAAAATTCTAGAAAATCAACCGTTGGTCCGATTGACGATCCGACTGCGGCGGAGCGATCAGGAAGGCGAGGAGAACGTTTAGAGCCGATCAGATCGTCTTTTCGTTTCGGCATATTTTTAAGTAAGTTATTATGATTCCTTTCGAATAAATGTTCATATTAAAATAAATGTCGATATTCCGTGTTTTAAATGATATTTGGAATTATGGGATTAACATATGTTTGACTTTTGGTAAACATCGGATTTAATTGGGTTGTAGTAAATAAAAGAAAATGGGTTGAGGGATTAGGATAAGATTGGCTTGGAAGAGAGGAAGTATTTTTATATATGGTGTCATTTTATTATATATATATGATTGTTGGGAATTTCGTCAATTTTTATGACTGAATATAATTAAGAGAAGTTGGGTTTGAAATGAGTATGAAATTTTTGGGTAATATTTCTTGTCTTGGGAAATGGAAAGAATTTAAGTGATATTCATGATGGATGTAATAATTAGTCCATTAAAATAACTTTGATAATAAATAGGAAAGGTTGTATATAAATTTGATATTATGTGTTATAAAGAAATTTGCGATAGGTTGGAATATTTATTCGAGTGATTGAAATGGAAAGAAAATGTATTGGGATGACATGGAATACTTTAATGTCATGGCAATAGAAATTGGTTGGAAATTGAGGGAGTTGTGGTATACTCCCTCCGTCCCACAATTTTATGGACTTTTGCAAAATGCACGGGGATTAAGGAGAAATTATTATATTGAAAGTGTTGTGAGTGTGAAAATAAAATAGGAGAGAGAATGAGTGGAGAGAATAGTAAATTATAATGGTGATGTGAGTATTAAAATAATGTAGGAGAGAGAATGAATGGAGGGAATAGTAAAGATTCCTTTCCATTTTGGGAAAGTTAGATATTATTGTGGGACGCCCAAAATAGAAAGTTTACATATTATTGTGGGACGGAGGGAGTATAGGTTATATGATGTATTAGGCGTAATATGGTTGTTAGGCATATGTGTTATATGGCTTGGAGAGAGTATAATTATAGTCTAAATATATATATATCTAGTGAAGTTGGTTGATTGAAATGGAAAGAGAATTGAGTTGGATTTACTTAACTCGGAAGAACAAGGAAAAGGTGATGGAAGAGTGGGGTGGCTATGAAATAATTGGGGTATAGGTGTTATAAGCTATGGATTGAATGTAGTTATGTGTTAAACTTGGTATATAAACTGATCTTGGTATGTTTGGTACTGGTTTTGGGCATTTGAAAAACAAAGGAAAGTAGTAAATGGTATTTGGTTTGGATTATTGCTGGTGTGCTGAATCTGATGTCTGATTTTGGCCTTGGCACGAGTCGTGCCAAGGAGCACGAGTCGTGCCCTTCTTGCCACTCGTGACAACGAGTCGTGAACAATGGTCCAAGTCGTTCTGAGTAGAATGGGGAGAAAAAGGCACGAATCGTGCCAAGGGGCACGAGTCGTGCCCTGCATCAGAATTTCTGAATTTACTTTTAAAGCTTAAGAACCTATTCAACTTGAAACATATTTGAACCCTCCCTAACTATGATTAAATTAGAGCACTTTAGCTATACATCGATGTTTTAATTGGTTGAAACGGATATTGGGAAAGGTTTTAAATATTGACTTGAAATGGGTTGAAAGACAATTGTGGAACCTGAACCAAAGTTAATAAAAACTTGGTAAATGATTATGAAACCTTTATAGGGAGTGTTTAATAGTGCGACACGGATATCTCGGGCTTATTAGAGTTACTTTGTGCCATATGTAACTAATTATACATGGTTATTGGGTTATTAAGGGCATGAAATAAATGTTGCTTGGAAAAGGGTTGGAAACCATTGTGAATTGATAACCAAAGTTTATAGAAACTTGGTACTAGACCATGGAAATTGTGTGTAAATGGTACAATATGATATTATAAAAGCGTAGAGTTACTTGTATGTCATTGTACCTCTGCGTGCTTATCTATGGATGTTTATAAATTGAATTGGGGCGTGAAATAACTGTTGCACGTCATCATTGTATTATTTATGAGCATACATGCCCTACATAGATTATATTGACTCATTAGTGTTTATATACATGTTACACTAATTGAGATGTTCAAATATGAGTAATTGTACCATGTTGTATATGTTGTTAACATGAGTAATTGTGCCATGTTATATACGGTTATCCCTATGTGTGGATTTAAATTCAAGTAACTGTTATGTGCTTGAATGTGATTATGATTATGTTTAATATCAGCTGATATTTCGGGGGTATAATGGAATGCGACCACTTATGAGGTGTTGTAACATAAGGTGCTCGGATTTCATTATACCTGTGTCCGTTTCCACCCCACTGTGGCCACAGTTTGGGGCTCAGTTACTATGAATATGCCTAAGCAGTTCATAGGATACTGATACCTTACATGGTTCCCTGAAAAATGGGTCTTGTAAGGCGTGAATAGGCCTAAGCCGTTCACACATATAGAGGATGGGTTCCCATGAGGATGTAAGCCCATACCCACGTATTACGACTTATTGTTCAGACGGGAAAAGGTAAGATCAGGTAATATAATGTGTTTACAGTATTCCAAATATGATGTTGAACAACTTGTTTACGTGTTGCATCTTATTTGGCATCTTGCTGCATGCATAATAGCTTACTGAGATTCTTTCTCACCCCGTCTCCCTTTAATTTTTTTAGTTTCAGCTGAGACAGGTAGACCAGACTGGTGAGGCCGGAAAGGAGTTGGACCGTCTTATGGGTGTCAGGGTATGTGTACTGTTTGGGAGTTGGGAATAAGTGTGGTTATTATTATATTGAGAAAAAGAAATATGTATAAAGTTTATAAATATTTTCAATGAAATGTTGTAAATTAAAACAGGTTATAGTTTGGTTTCCGAAAGTTTATCCCACTCTTAAATTATTTAAATGAAAAGTTTTAATTAGTTAGGTGGTGGTTTGGGGACCCTCCAGCTGGGGCACGAGTTTATAGGTCCCGGGGTTGGGGAGGCCCCACACGAGTCGTCCCCTGAGTGCAGAACCTCCATATTCTTCATTTTTGACAATTCGTTCGATGCGTGTGACCCCATAGGACCATACTATGTTGGCAATGAGTCCGATCACATCGATCCTCATAAGACATGAGCGGACTCTAGCAAGCCATCATGCCTACCCAAATAGTATAATATCAAGTTCGATTTTCCTACATAGAACATATCACAATCCCATTGTCACACGATGTTATATTGAACATGAGTCATGGTCCACGCCAACTCATATTGTTCAATGCTTTCTCGTTATCAAGTAAATTGATTAATCGAATGATATTAATCACATTAATTCATTCGGGCATGGCCATTCACTACATCAATCTTACTCACGAGTGGCCTAGCAAACATCTCTCTTTACGAGGGACAATTTTCCATCTTGACTTATCATTCTTCCCAACAAGAATCATATCATGCCAATAATAGCCCTTATTGTTATCCGGTTAAAGACAACGTTAAACTATATCAAACATAATATTCATCGAGTGGAAGACTATGATAATCTCAGGTCAAAGGATATCAATGATATAACTATATGAGATTTAATTATGACATTCTACCATGACATAAATCTCATAATGGGTCAAGTCCAGTACCTTGTTCTCTAACAAGTACCCATCCATTAGACTTCATACTAGTGCTTCATAAGTACTAGGGACACGATTATTATAACTAAACATGCAAACACATATAATAATCAAAGAAACAATCTCTTATATAAATAAACAATGACATTACATAAATGTCTATCTCTATAGGCCTAGGGCACTAACACCTACAATTATTCCCTTTACTCATTCTCTCTCTTACATTATTTTAATACTCACAACACCATTATAATTTACTATTCCCTCCACTCATTCTCTCTCCTATTTTACTTTTACACTCACAACATTTATATCATTATTTTTTCCTTAATTCTCGCGCAAAAAGTAACTGTGCGATTTCTACCGGGATGGAGGGAGTATTCAACTTCAACATCCCCGTTTAATTTTCACATACTTCATTAATATTAATGTTAGATAATATTCTTAAGAATTATGTATATACATTAATACTCCCCCCATCCCACCCGAAAGGGCACTTTTGGTCAACATCAGTTAATTTTAACTCAAATATTAATGCAAATCTAATCATCTTATTGAAATTTTAAAAATTGTTATTCATAAACCATTTAATGATTTATCAATAACAATTTTTTATAATTTCAATATAATGATTAGATTTGCACTAATGTTTGGATCAAAGTTAACTGTTGTTGATCAAAAGTGCCCTTTCAGACGGGACGGGGGGAGTATAGTAGTACTATTACCTCTGTCCCAATATAAATTAATATATTATTTTTTTATTAAGATCTTGTCTAGAAAATTTAAATATTCATGCAATGCATACCGAAATAATTTGATTTTCTTTGTTCCGCTCCAAATGAAAACTTAATCTACCCCTTTTATTTTCCTCAACTTTAATATACAATCCGTACTAATTATCTTTTACTTCCAGTGAAAAACCCTACTTCACCCATTTAATCCAATAAAAGAAAAAAAATATCTAAATGCTATTTCAAAATAAATTCAAACAACTTAAATTTTTTTAATTTAAGAACGTTACAAATTATACTTTCACACATTTAAAATTAGACTCACAATATAAGATACCACAACAAATTATACATAATATGTCATAGTTATTTACATTAACTCATCATGAACATAATTATGATATTTATTTTCAAATTAACTTATTTAATTTTGAGAAGAAAAAAATTAAAATCCTTAAAACATTAACAATTGTGTTAAATGAAAAAAAAATTCCCAAACCCTCTGCTCCCTCATCAAACCCAACCCACCCATTCCACTCATTCTTCTCCCTCTTTTAAAATACCAATTTGTACACCAAAAAATTAAAATGATGACCATCTTTCCCGATATTCGTCTTTATAAATACACAATTTTTTGAAACCGATAGAAAAATCGACAAATTTATTAATACTTTATTTACTATGCTTCAAAGATTTTTTTAAGAAAAATTAAATAAATTGTTTGATGTACCGAATTAAAATAAACCCAATAACCATATTACCCCATCCCACTTATTAAATAGAAACTCAAATCCACATTCATCATTCTCCGCCATATATATATATATATATATATATATATATATATATATATATATATATATATATATATATATATATATATATTAAATAACCCTATATATTTTATATATACACAATGATTTTGTTTATACATATTCAACACCATTCCAACTCATCATCCTATATCCCATCACTTTTATTTTATTTTATATTTTTTATTTTTTTATTAGTAAAATTATTATTATTATTATTATCATTATTATTATATTATCATTTATAATAAGAAAATACTTCACATTTAATTATTTTTCACTAAACAAAAATTGAAAAATTAGCAAAGGATAATTACCATATTTATATTTAAAAAAGAGGAATTTTTTTCTATGTCCAAATCATATGAAAGTAGTCTCTATTTAAAGAGAAATTTTTTTTCTGAATTTTTGTGTAAAAAAATAATTAATTTAATATATAATAATTGAGGTTAAAGAAATCGGATTAAAAAAAATCTAAAATCCATCCAGCAAATCGTGGGTCGCCACGTGTCAAAAAAAAAAAAGAAAAACAAAAAAAAAAGGAAAATACTGAAAAAATGCGCCGTTGCTGGCGCGCGTGCTCCAGGGAAATGTTGAGAATGTCCTTTGATGAACGGACGACACGTGTCCAAATGTGTAAAAAAAAAAACAATTTCACTTGAGTAGACGCGCCAATTTATGCGCGTGTACGACACGCGCCATTTTCGATCCTATCAGCGCCTGCCACGTGGATTTTTGGGCGGGTTATTTGCAATTTCGCCGTGATGTGAAATGTTCAAAATGCCCTTTATTGTTTTATGTATCGAACTACAATAAACTCAATAAACATATTATTCCATCCCACTTATTAAATAGAAACTCAAACCCATATTCATCACACTCCGACCTATATATATATATATATATATATATATATATATATATATATATATATATATATATATATATATATATATATATATATATTAAAAAACCCTATCTACTTTATATATATACAATGCTTTTGTTTATACATATTCAACACCATTTCAATTCATCATCCTATACTCCATCACTTTTATTTTATTTTATATTCTTTACTTTTTTAGTAGTAAAATTATTATTATTATTATTATCATTTATAATAAAAAAATTCACACTTAATTAATTTTCACTAAAAAGAAATTGAAAAATTAGCAAATGATAATTAACAAATTAAAATTTAAAAGAAGGAATTTTTTTTCTGTATTCAAATCAAATGAAAGAAGTCTCTATTTAAAGAGAAAAAAAATTAAGAATTTTGGTATATAAATAAAATTAAAAAAATTAATTTAATATATAATAATTGAGGTCAAAGAAATCAGAGTAAAAAATAAATCTCAAATTCATCCAGCTAATCGTAAGTTGCCACATGTCAAATTTCAAAAAAAAAAAAAAGAAAGGAAAGGCCTTCAGAAACGCGCGGGTGTCGGGGCTTGAATTTCACGCTCCTTTGAAATGACGGAAATGCCCTCCAAAATAAAGGCGACACATGTCCAAATGAATTAAAAAAGCATGTTTTGGTCGGTGGACTAAATGAGTTCCAACCATTTTCAGCCAGCTTATTCTCAGTTATGCCATGCTGTGAAATGTCGAAATTGTTCTTGATTTTGGGGGGAAAGCAAGACTTTCTTGCTTTTATATATATATAGAGATGATTTAATTCATTTATTCCTTAATCAAAACAATGTTTAAATACAATAATTGTTTAATTCTACATTTTTCTTATTCTAAAATCAAGAAGAATTTTGAGTTATGATTAGATTGTTATAACATTCAATTCCCCATCACTCTAATCCTCAAGTTATCTATTAAATCCAAGATTGAACATTTAAAACCCTAAGAATGCTCAACCTAGAACAAACATAATTTTAAATCTTCAAAAATTCATAACTAATTCAATATTACTCCGAATTGAATGAAACGAAAACTAGAATTTAAGGTTTTACATTACCTTGATTGTGGTTAAGAAATATTGGCCAAGGAAGACCAAAATCCGGCTGTTCTCCCCTCCTTTCAGTTTCGGCCGCCGCCTCTCCCTTAGCTAGGGTTTTAATTTTTTTTCTTTTCTTTGAATTATGGAATTATGGAAGGAATAAGTAAGGTTTTGATGTATAAATAGTGTAGGTTAAAAATTTTTACTAACCACTTAGCAAAAGGCTTTCTTAATATATTGGGTTTAGGAATCCTACAAAGCCCACTTACCCTATCTTACTTGGCCCACCTAATTTCTCTAAGTCCAAAACAATTAAATAACCAAGTATTATTATATTTTCTAATTTAAATTAATGCTATTAAAATAAGAGCATAAATTTTCGGGTCTTTACACTCTCGGCTACCCACCGTACACCACACATACCCCCACCCACACCCTAGCCTACCATTATCTTACCCTTTACATTTTCTACCCCACCCTACCCTATCCCACACCTACGCACCTCACCCCTACTAATCTCCACCTCCTACCCTACCCTACCCTACCCTACCCTACCCTACCCTGTCACCCCACCTCCACCTCTATCATCCTATCCCACTCTATCTCTTTCAACTTATTTTAAATTGTGTTTTTATCGAAAAATATTTTCATTTAATTTATTAAACAAATGAAAATATCTTTTAGAAAATATTTTCCTTACCAAACATTCGAAAACGTGTTTAATGTCATTTTCTGAAAACATTTTCATTTTTCAAAATATATTTTACGGTCGTTTACGTGAAACAAACGAAGCATTGGATGTTAAATTTAGCAAATATTAAAGGCCATACATGTAAAAATCACAAAGTAAAAAGTAAATAAGGCTCCGTTTGTTTTGGGGAAAATGTTTTCATGAAAACATTTTTCGGTGTTTGTTTCGCACCAGAAAATGGGAAAAACTTCATTTTTATCTTATTTTCCGGAAAACATTTTCATTTTCCGGAAAACGTTTTGCCGGAAATTATTTTCCGAAAAATGTTTTACGCTAAACAAACGGAGCCTAAATTAACTTAAAAGTATGGTGGAAAAGTACTAAAACTCGACCATAATTCAAAATGATAGGTCCTTATGCCTCGTTTAATACATGAAAATATTATTGTGGAAATGGGTATGCCATTTTCATTTAATCGATAACTATGTTTAATTTATGGTAGGATAAGAGTTTATATATGGGCTTTGGACCCAAAGGTCCCCTAGTCACACTAAAAATTATTAAAAACTTAGGCTCTATTTGTTTGGGGGAAAATATTTTTCGAAAAATATTTTTTTTATTTTTTGGTGTTTGTTTCGCATCGAAAAATGTTAGTCAAAGACATGTTTATCTTATTTTTCGAAAAACATTTTCATTTTTCGAAAAATATTTTGCTGGAAATCATTTTCCGAAAAATGTTTTACGCTAAACAAACGGAGCCTTATTGAAAATCTAATATATATATATATATACTCATATATATATATATATATATATATATATATATATATATATATATATAATTTTTTCTAGATATAATAAGATACATTTTCTTAACAATTCAGACAATGTTAAATAAGTGCAACACTAATTTTTGAGCATGTTGAGCATATATGAACAGATTATTAAAGTCATTTAATTTAAATATTCAACACAATAAATTATTACTATAGTTGTATTTAAAACATTTTAGGAATAAAACAATTAATAATGTGTTTTCAAAAAAAAGATTAAACTCCGTACTAAACAAATATACAATTAATGTTGAATCGAATTACTACAGAAGTTTATTATTGAAACATGGTACAAACATATCATTTTGGCAATATTTTAAATACAAGAATTTTCAAACTTGATCAATTAAATAAATATTTACATAGATGATTAAATATATGAAAGTTTACAAAATTCTAAGGAAATTGGTAATTTTCCAAATATGAATCTTAAAATATTTGCTGAAATACAATAAATTACTTAATTATTTATAAACTGTCATGAAATAATGGTCAAAAAATAATAGACAAAAATAACATAAAAATTGTAAAATCTAATATATACACGAGGTTAGACAAAATTTTGTGAAAAATTAAAAATTACTTTAATTTGGATCTCGAAATATACATGTAATTATAATAAATGAGTTAATTTCTTAAAATCTATCATAAATAGTGCAGAATCTTAAAAGTTTCCAATTAATTAAAATTAATTAATGAAAAGAAAAGTAAATGATTCTGAAAATGTCCAAACTGAAAGCTCGAAAGTATAAATTATTATTGATTGATTTCAATAACCTAAGCTTTAATCTCACAAAAAGGATTTTTTTTTTTGAAAACCAATGAAGGCTAGCGTTTATTTAATTTCGTCATTCAAAATTCCTGCTATTTAAAGGGTTTTATGATACTAATGAGAACAAATATATAATATATATATATTTACGCATTTTTGCCATTAAATCTTAAAAACATAAATCTAAATTAACCTTTAAAGTTAAGAAATTTGTTAAGTAAGTTTTTGAAACCCACGTGGTTTAAGACTTAGTTTGAAATTAGAGTAAGTTTTGGGAGAAATCAGTTTCTCCATAAATTATAAAAAGTTCAATTTTTTTCAACCTGCAAATATTTGACGAATATAAGATCAGTTTAAAAAAACAGGACTTTTTATAACTTAGGGAGAAACTAGTTTCCCCCAAAATATTGTGTTGAAATTATACCTCAAACTCGTCTCTTTTACTTCATACCCGCACAATATATATCTTTATTTATTTATAATATTTTTACAAATATAATATAAATTCTTTATTAAAAGGTTCATTGATATTATTATCTCTATTGGGATTCTGGGCTTCAAGCAATTTCAGTGGCAATTGGGCCGGATAGGACAAGAGCTAAAATAGTTGTTGGGCTTTAGACATTACCCGTAGCTCTCTTGTAATCAAGAGTAATCTAGAAGAAAGAACACAAATTTTGTTCTACCTCAAATAATAAATATTGTACTACTTCTGGTTCCAAATAACTCTTTATTTTTTTTTTTTAATATATCACAAGTTTTAAGAAATACAATTATCATTACAATTTAATGATGAAAATTTCGAAATTATCCTATTTTTTCCCTTATTTCTTACATTAATTCACACAACAAATCAATTGATAAAGTTAACCAAATTCCAATATAAGGATAAAATACGACTTTAATCGCTTTTGACTCCAAATTAACAATTATTTTGGATCCAAAAAATTGTTAAAAAAAGGGACAGTTATTTTGGATCGATCGATAAACAAATGTTATGTTGTTCTACCTTCTCGTTTTCCTTTTTCCTTGTGAACAAAAAAAATAAATAAAAAATAAATGCTATGATTCATTACTATACTACCTCTATCTCATAACACAAAATCTGGAGAGAAACGCGTTTCTCCGTCGCTTATGGAGAAACGGGGCTTGTTATGTCGCGCGACATACATAGCCACAAAAACTGGATATCACTTCATCGCCTTCCTCGATATCCAGAAGCTTTGGAAAGGATATCCAGAAGCTTTGAAAAGAATATCCAGAAGCTTTGTAAAGGACATCCAGAAACCAAATATTTTTTCTGGATATCCTTTACAAAGCTTCTGGATATCCATTTCAAAGCTTCTGGATATCCAGAAGCAAAGGATATCCAGAAAAAATACTTGGTTTCTGGATATCCTTTACAAAGCTTCTGGATATCCATTTCAAAGCTTCTGGATATCCAGAAGCTTTGTAAAGGATATCCAGAAACTGGCTACTTATGTCGCGCGACATAATAAGCCCCGTTTCTCCATACGCGACGGAGAAACGCGTTTCTCCCCAGACGCACTCATCTCATAATTAATCTTTACCTCCGTTTTAAAATTACTTTTTATTTATTTTTATCAAACATAAGTCCATTTGTTTTCATTCAAATGTGTTTTTATTTCTCTAAAGAAACCTTTGCCATTCTCTATTATTATGGTCTAATTATTTTTCTAAATACTCTTTTTTCTCATAATAAATGTTATAGATTTCTTTTATCCGTTTTAAAATATGTCATATTTCTAATTAAAAAAGTGTTTTGAATGAAATAAAAGTGATGTGTTAAACCCAACGGGTTAACCCCATCATCATGTCAGCCAGCGGTCTGTCAAACGAAGTGGACGTATCAACCAGCCCCAATTCTACCAACCTATCAACGAAGATCAGTCGATCAAACTCATTGTCTTACCTTCATTCGTCCCGACCTACCTTTGTCCGACATACGATTCATTACTTGTGCAATCTCTGATTAACCAAGACAATAATTCAGGTCGACCTCGACCATTCAAGCAACCTCGATCAAGCAACACGTGCATTTACCTAATTCGTCATTTGTAACCACTTTCTACATTTTCGTATACAATTACGCTAACGTTATATCCGTGATCTTAGGGATTCATATTCATCCCATGTCACCACTATATATACCAAATCACGTCCTACGTGAAAATGTAATGTTATCTTCACTATTTTGAGATTATGTCATTTCATTACAATTTTATATAAACTAATAACACCACATCTCATTATCACGCCAAAAAGCGTTAGTCGTATACCATGCCGACAAGTCATTTGTTCGTGATTTCAGGTTCAATTATATGGATTTAAAGAATAGGATTATCTGGAACGATTTATATGCATTTGTTCGTGATTTCAGGTTCAATTATATGGATTTAAAGAATAGGATTATCTGGAACGATTTATATGCATCATCATGTTTTATTGTAATTTGACATGTACAAGCAGTACAAATAAATAAAGCATTTTTTAAATATTGACAAATCAATTGTCACAGTTGGACGGAGGAGTAAGAGATTTTGTATTCTTAACATTTTGTAAAAATGAAATAAAATGATAAAACTTACATGTGGCAAGTTTTTTATTCGGAATGCAATGCACGCGATGGCTTCGTAACTTGTACGATCTTCTCTCCACCATCCAATAAATAAATTTCATAGTCAGTTCAGTCACTCATATTTTCAATTGAGATATTTTAAGTAAACCTTAATTAAATAATTAATGCAGGATGAGTTGAGATGGAGGCATGTTGGAGATATTATTTCACATTGAAAATTGATAAATTTTGTCTGTAATACTCCTTCCGTTTCTAAATGTTTGTCCCATTTTTTCTTTTCCTTTGTCTCAAAAAGTTAGTCTCATTTTCAAAATTAAAGCTTCAAAATCACTAAATTTTCAAAACTTGTAACATTTAGGGACGGAGTATTACATAACGGCGGTGTATATTATCAATAATTTTCAAAGCGTTCGTAAAAATAATCAAAATTAAAGCTTCAAAATCACTAAATTAAAATGTTTGAAAAGTCAAATGGGACAAACATTTAGGGACGGAGGGAGTACATAAAAATCATGGACCACTCCCCATAGTACCAATTGGTTTTAAGGTAGAACCTCAGACTTTAAGATGGTATCAAAGTAGGTTCTTTACACGTGCAAGCCCAAGACCCATGATGTTACTCCACGCCACCCGATTGATAAGTCCACGTTGTAAGCTTTGACAAAGCCCGCTACACGTGAGGGGGCGTGTTAGAGATATTATCCCACATTGAAAAATTGACAAACCTTGCCTGTAATATATAAAAATCATGGGTCACTCCCCTTAGTACCAATTGATTTTAAGTGGAACCTCAGACTTTAAGAATGCACAATGCACATACACAATGCACAAATAAAATCTTCTGAAAAATGCTTTTTTCCAATTTGTTAAAAAAATGCAATTTGAGTTCGGCTTGAAATCGTGCAAGTGACATTCTAAATAACAAACACTTCTTTTAAGATACGCGGTGAATTTTTGTAAATAAATGAAACTTCATGCACAATGTGAGTTACAAGGAATGACATAACATGTATCTTAAACTAAAAAACACTACCATTGACATTACGATATATAGTCAGTGTTATTTACAAGTCTTAGAATTAGATTAGAGTGAGAAGTAAAGAAAACCCTAAAGGATGAGCATGATCTGGACTGAGTCAATAGTAGAATATATTGAATGTTACACCTTAAAATCAATTGTTAATTAGAGAATTAGCCCCTCAAGTTTATATACCGGTTCAAGTTTAGTTCTCTAAAATATGTGAAATATGTAGTCTAATACTCCCATCACGTGTGACCCGAAGAAAAGGTTGAGAGTCGAGCACGCACGTGGAGTCATGAATCTTGTAGGAGATAGAAGAAACTATACCTTGTAGAAGCAACAAAAATGATAAGACCATCATAAATTGGTGGCTCTTATGGGTGAGCATGTATAGTCTAACAACAATTACTGTCAGTGCATATACATACCACTCAAAAACACTATTACTGACATTAAATCGATATAGCTAATGTTAGTTATAAGGATTGTCAATGCATACACCTGACACTCAAAAATACTAGCAATGATATTAAACTGATATAGATAATGTTAGTTATATTAACTGTCAGTTCATGCACATGACACTCAAAAATATTAAAACTGATTATACTGGTTTAATATTATCAGTCTGATTCAAGCATGGTTTAGAAATATATTTTTTCTATTGAATAAAACAAATGCATTTTTCATAAAAAACAACTCTACACAATTAATTAAAAGTGTAAATTTAACGACCGAAGCTTGGTAATCTAGTGTCTAAATTTATCTTGCTTCATTAAGACTCAAGTTTGCTTACACTGGAACTCAATAAATTTTAAATAAGTTTGAACTTAAACATGCAAACCGTCTTAGGGACTTCTAATTTACTTTCATAGACATGCCTTTAAATTTTATAATTTTTTCGTCCTAAAATAAATATTAAAAGTTAACTTAAATTTTTCTTTTGACCAAAAATTAATTTACCTTTTTTTAAACCTTCACTTTGAGAATAAATCGAAGGAGTATAGATTGATTTTGTTGAACACGCATCCAGATTTATATCTGTTAAACAGGAAAGGATACAAGAAAAATAAATGTCACTTTTGAATTATATAATGCTATTTATATAAGATTTTAGAATTCGTGAGTAGTTTCAATCATTATATATACTTGGTCTTTGTGCATGCTTTAGTGATCTACTATCTTCGTCTCAAAACGAATGTCTAAAAAATTTAAAATTTGTTCGTGAGATTTTTTTTTTTTGACAATCATTTTAAGACGGAGGGTGTAATGTCTAAATCAAATTTCATCTACTTGGCAGAATGTCCACTATCCTGTGGAGCATCCAGAGAAGTTTGAGAAATTTGGCATTTCATCCTCGAAAGGTGTTCAATTTTATAATCTGTGTTCAAGTCTTGGCCATATCAAAACTCAAATTATTACTTGAAATTCAACTATGCTTTAGAACAATTTTTCATTGCAACTGGGGTAAGTAATTTCCTAGCTATTAGTGAGTCCATTTGGTGGTTTCAGATAATAAATTGAAGTTTGTTTTTAGTTTCATTGCCTTTTTTGGGATACCATTTTTGCCATTTTCATTTTGTGTATCAAGTTTCTAGACTGTCTTGGATTTCTTAGTAGAAATGTCAAATGTGTATAGTGGAGTAGTGTCATGAGTATGAAAAGTGAGGTAGGAGAGAGAAAATGGGGTAGAGAAAAGTAAGTGAATAACTGATATGATTACGTCGATTTTTTATAGGATCAATTATTTTCATACTGTCATCATTCATATCGTTATCGTGTCAATGACACGGTTTAGAGAGTACTAGTATAAGGACAATATTGATACTTTCATTATTGGTAGTAATTGTCTCTGTTAAAAGCTGTGAAAAATCAAAAAATGACAGCTATTTTGGATTGGAGTAGTAAAAGTTGTAGAGCACATCAAATAATTAAGCCTATAGTTTAGGGTCATTTTTCAAATAAAGATTCCATGGCAAAGAAGAAGCTCACAAAACAGATAGTTAGATTCGCTTAACCTAACTTTAACCAATTTTAATTCAGGATCTATTTCGTGTTGAATGCTTCTCTCTTAGTCTCCTAGCTGTCTTTAACATATTATTTCCTCCGTACTATCATTTTTTTTAAAAAAAATATTTTTAATCAAGAGAAAATTTAAATATTTTTTGATATTATATCATCCGTTCTAAAATTAATGATTATTTTTTTAATTTATTTTTAATCAAGAAAAAATTTAAATATTTTTTGGTCATTCATGGTAGTAAGAATTTATTTTGCCTCATAATCAATATTTCAGTTAATTTATCAATTTTTTAACAAATGTATTTACTTGTTTATGAATTGCTTTTATATTATTGTAATTTTTTTAAGACTGCAGTATTTTCTTATTTAAAAATATAACATTCGTTTTGAGAAAAACAAAAAAGAAAATTGTGTTATTGATTATTAGACAAGTAAACTATAATCTTCTGTTGAAAATTTTATATATTAAATGAATATCTATTTTCTATAGATTTTTTATTTCAATTGAATATCTGTTTTTTTTTAATTATCCATAAATGATTTTCTACCAATTTATTCAACTATTCATTTTATACCATGCAAAATTAAAATTATAAAAAGTGGATGGTAAAAATATTTATACGTCTGTGTCATAAAATTAAATATTTCAAAATATTTTTTAAAATTATAAACTAACATTCATATTGGGATTGGGAGAGAAGGAGATTTTTTATTAAAAATATGCAATAACAAACTAAGAAATTAAAGAAAGAAAGATTTCCTAAGCTATCATCTTTCTTCTTTTTTTTTCATAGGAAAAGAATACAGATAGACATGAAGAAAGAATAAAAAGCTTGGATAACAAAGGCCAAAAGATTGGTTGGTTTGAGTTGCTAAAAGTAGGGGTTGTAAATGGTTCGATTTGGTCCGATTTAGTTCAATTTACATTTACGGATCGAACCACTATTAATTATTTTGAAGAAATCTCAAATCGAATCGAACCAAACCATCATAGTTTTGTTCGGTTTGGTTCGAATCGCGGTTTAAATCACGGTTCAAACCATGAAATAGAACACGGCTTAAACCATTAATTAGAATATGGTTTCAGACTAAACAATTCATTGTCATGTTTGTTTGAATTTTTCAGACATAGCATACAGAACAGATTCAAAATTTAAATGAAATTGTACTTCAATTTTTATGATAACAACAAGCTATTTGAGTACTTGTAGGGTATGTGATAAAAAGTGAATTAACATTATTAAATGAATATTAACTAAAAGAAAAAAGTGTTATGGGCTAAAACCCATTAATATAATTGGAGGTTTTTAAACCTAAATGTGAGGTGTAGATGAAATATATGCATATCTACTGTTAATATTGAACGATTTGGTGGTTTGATTTATCGGTTCGATCTCGCGGTCTCGCGGTCTCGAACCATGATTTGGGGTACAGACAGCAGACCAAATCGAACCACATGATTTGACAATTTTTAAAACCAAACCAAACTACTATTACTTGAAAACCGAATTAAATCGCGTGATTTATTTTGGTTCGATTTCGAACCGCAATTCATACCTAATCAATTACACCCCTATCTGAAAGGGAAACCCATCTAAAAGGGACCCCTATATCTAAAAGGGCTAAAGAAAAGATGTCAACCTAAAGAGGTTTAATAATAAGAAAGTTAATAACTTGTTTGGTGAAGCAACATTAACTAGCATTTAAAACAATAACTAAGCATATACTCTTCCACCTCTATTATGTGTCATAATTTTTCTTATGGTTAGTACCATAATAATTGCTACATTTTTATATAAAAAATGATATTAATTTAATTTTATCTTGATTGCAATATACAATCAAATAATTTTTTATTTTTTTTGACAAATTAACTACAATATTTATTGTGAACCTGATAAAATAGTAATTAAGTTTTGTAATATGTAACCATGCATATTCTAGCTCCATGACTCATATATACTCCCTCCGTCCTGTATGAAATAGGATTCTTGGTCTCGACACGAAAATTTAGTTTGAGCCAGTGTTGTGATTATAAAAACTGTGGCAGAAAAAAGAAAGTGAGCTAGAGAATAATAAGTGAAAAATTGTTGTGAGCGTAAGCGTGAATCCCACCGAATAAAACAATTTCATTTGAAATTGTTATATTTCGAGTGAATACCAAAAATTGCAAATTAAATGTCGTAGTTTGAGCGAGACTTAGGAGTACTCTTTACACAAATGCAACCGACCAATGGATTCATGGGTTGTTTCTTTTAAAGGTTATTTTTATGTTTTGACTTTAAAAAGAGGGAAGCCAAGGAAGGATTGAAAAAAAGATCATTTGAGCCAAACTAGTGTTCAAGTTCACATTAGGAATGGTAGAAATTAGTCCATAACATAGGTTTGAAGTACCAATTATTGACAAAGAGTCTTCATCTTTCTTCTTGTTTATTATTACTCATATTTGAATTTTAGTAATCGTCGAAAAAATTGACAAATTAATTAAGTTCGTAATTTTTTCAAATTCACACGGATGACCACAATTAATTTAATGTAGATTATATCTTTGTAATACTCGCGCGTATTATATTAATATGATTTTTATGGACATATTAATTAAAGTTAATATAGGAGTTGAACAAGTTGTTAAGTAGATACTTTGGCCAAAAAAGGTCAACAGCTTCTAAGAAGGCTTGCAATGCTTCCTTTAATATAATCGTGTTTATCTATAGTATAAAACAAAGGGGTGTTTTGAACCGTAGTAGTAGTATGAATAGTCTCACTTGTCGAAATTCCCATTTTGCCATCACTATTTTTTGTCCCTTTCCCATTTTGATCTTAAAAAAAAAAAAAATTAAATTTAAAAAAAAAAAACAAAACAAAAACGTGACCTTGGACACGGGCTTAGGCTAGTATTTATATGGTTTGAAGTTTGAACCACTAATAGCAAGATTAAAATCTAAGAGATGAGTTTGATAACTTAATTTAACCTCCACCAAATATTGACATTGAGGTTTTTTTTTTTTTATTTGTGTGTTTGACAATATTGGTACACATCACATTTGATTTCTATTTAATTTATTATTAATGAAGCTCGAAAAATCATTTAGGATGATTATTGTTATAAATGTACAGAGAAGATGTGTTTCGAATGTGTTGTTTACCTCCGTCTACAACACCAGATCGAACACTAGATTCATATTAGATAGAATTGCCTCGTACTTCAGATCGCTTTAAATTGGTCTTTAATTGTAAATGATAACGATCAAGCACCAATGAACATGAACAAACAATCTTCAATCTCCCAGTTGTATCTCTAATAATCTCCAGAATATCAAATTCTAAATAACCGAAAAAATCATCAACTTTGAATTATCTTCTCAGTTTTTGGCCAAAGTAATCGGCTTTTAAAAATAGCAAGGTATATATAGGGTCGTTTGGTAGGTCGATAAATGACCGGATAGGATTATTAGTCCAATAAAAGTATGTTTGGTAGATCAAATGCAACCGTAGTAATTATCCAAAGTGTAACCCAGATAAGCATCTGAACACCTCTTATCCCCTTCTTATTTATCCTTAAAAAATGGGTGGTATTATTAATCCCTGGATTAATAACCTCCTCCTTATTAATACATGCTAATCCTATCGGCCTAACAAACAAGAGCTGGTCTCCCATGAGAACAGCTATATCCGTCTCATTAATGAGACGGGTCGGAATGACCCGAAGCCCGGACACATCTCGTGTGAGTTCACACGAGACACATCTCGTGTGAGTTTACACGAGACACATCTCGTGTGAACTCACACGAGACACATCTCGTGTGAGTTCACACGAGATGTGTCTCGTGTAAAGTCACACGAGATGTGTCTCGTGTATACTTACACGAGACGGGCAAGAACAGGAACGGGTTTCGGGTCGAAATGACCCGTCTCATGAATGAGACGGGTATCCCTGTTCTCACATAATAAGTTTTTGTCAACAAACAAAGCCTATATATTTATACATTAGTGTTTAGAAAAACCCTTGGAAAGCCAACTTTTGTTGGGGTTAAGCAACTGCATAGGCTTAGAACTGGTCGCTCACCGTGGCGTATAGGTCCTAGAGTCAACCCTCTCATATTGATAACGCGGGTTGGAGATGACCATTTTGGGCCGTGGCCCGTGGATGACCCGTCCGGCTCGTGATCCGCCGTTCGTTTGGCCCGCGTCCGTCTAGTTCGTGGCCCGTTAGCCGCTTGGTCGCTTCGTATACGGGACGGGCCTGGATCAAGGAGGTCCGCACGGACCTGTCTTTAGCCCGCGAATCAGAAGATCTGTTTGGTTCGTGGCCCGTTTGGCCCGTTGCAATGAGGTCCGCACGGACCTGTTTGTATAAATGTCTAAAAAATAAATAAAGGATAGTCCGTCCCTCTTTTCTTTTATATACTTTAAATTGTTTAGTTTTTATCTATCTTTTTTTATATACCTTTATGTAAAAATTATCAGTAATAAAAAAAGTCTAAAATACTATTTCATTGTCAATAAAAAAATTAATAAAAATAAAAATAAATAAAGGGTAGTCCGTCCCTCTTTTATTTTATATACTTTCATTTGTTTAGTTTTTTTTTTATCTTTTTTTATATACCTATTTGTAAAAAATATCAGTGATAAAAAAAGTATAAAATATTATTTCCTAGTCAATTCAAAAATTAATAAAAAATAAAAATAAATAAAAGATAATCCGTCCCTCATTTCTTTTATATACTATTAACTGTTTAGTTTTTTTTTTTTTATCTTTTTTTATATACCTTTTTGTAAAAAATATCAGTAATAAAAAAAATCTAAAATATTATTTCCTAATCAATAAAAAATTAATAAAAAGAAAAATAAATAAAGGATAGTCCATCCCTCTTTTCTATTATATACTTTAAACTGTTTAGATTTTTTCTATCTTTTTTTATATACCTTTTAGAAAAAAATATTAGTAATAAAAAAAGTCTAAAATATTATTTTCTAGTCAATAAAAAATTAATGAAAAATAAAAATAAATAAATGATAGCCCGTCCCTCCTTTCTTTTATATACTTTAAATTGTTTAATTTTTTTCTATCTTTTTTTATATACCTTTTTGAAAAAAATATCTGTAACAAAAAAAGTCTAAATTATTATTTCCTAGTCTATAAAAAATTAATAAAAAATAAAAATAAATAAAGAATAGTCTGTCTCTCTTTTCTTTTATATACTTTAAATTGTTTAGTTTTTTTCTATCTTTTTTATATAACTTTTTGAAATAAATATCAGTAATAAAAAAAGTCTAAAATATTATTTTTTAGTCAATAAAAAATAAAATAAATAAAGGATAGTCCGTCCCTCTTTTATTTTATATACTTTCATTTGTTTATTTTTTTTATATACCTATTTGTAAAAAATATCAGTAATAAAAAAATCAGTAATAAAAAAAATCTAAAATATTATTTTCTAGTCAATAAAAAATTTAAAAAATAAAATAAAAATAAAGGGTAGTCTGACCCTCTTTTCTTTTATATACTTTCATTTGTTTAGTTTTTTTTTTCCTATTTTTTTTTGCTTATAAAACAACTAATTTTCTTATGTCTAAGTGATTTTATATTTTAAAAAATAGCTTATTAAATACTAAATTACTTTTTATTTTTTTAATATTTTTTTCTGATTTTTTTTAAAAATAAAAAAATAGGAAAACCCGTTTGGCCCGTGAATTTTCAGATCCGGGCCAAACGGGCGGGCTTAGACACGGATAATGGGACTGGAGGGGCCGGGTTTAGGCCCGTTTCATCAGACGGACTGACGGGCTTCAACCCGTCCCGCCCGCGAGTTGATCCGCACGAATCGGAACGAGGCAGCGCATTTGGCCATCACCAGGGCACATACATCTTGGTATGAGGTTACTGTTTTGGTCAAATTTCGACAAGTGATTGTGAATAACCAAATTTATCAAAGAGAAGAAATTGGGTGAAATGGAATAAAGATTTGTGTGTGTAATCAAGATGAAAATGACAAAGGATTTTGACGAGGAAAGCCCTTGAACAACTTGTTCGCCGGCATAAAACCTCGGGAGGTTTTGGAAGACCTACCTTGACCAAATTTTACTACGATTGTTGTGTTACAAGCTCGGAAATATGGAGAGAATTACAAGAGTGATTGTGAATGTGTGAATACCTCCCCCTTTTCTTACTTCTCCATACCCCTATTTATAATAAAGGTAAAAAATAAAGATAAAACAAACTACCCTCAGATCTCGGCCTAGGGTTGCTGAGGAGATTAGGGAGACTTGGTCTTCTTTGGCGGTTGGAGGAGAGATTTGAGGAGAGACCGAGTCTTCTTTCGGTTCATCATGCGATAATGGCCCTAAAAAATAGCAACCGCAAAACTGCTCCAAGATGTTCATATACATACATTGAAAAATTCCATCCCCAACAATTGCCCCCAAAATTTCTTGAATCGGAGAAAACTTGGAGAGTCAAGGAATTTTAAAACTGCTACTCCCCTCATCGACATTAAAGAAGCGGTTGATTACGCCAAAGAGTTGTCCAACGCATTGAGAACTTATAAACGAAGCTTGATAGAAACCAAGATAAAGCTTTAAGAAACATTAGTTAAGGTGTTTGAAATTTGGTATGTCAGATGAGGGTTGGTCCTCAAAATTTTTATATTTGATTTGGCATGTCTTTGTTTGACATGTTTACTTTGGATCATGTGAGTCATGTTTGTGTCGACATGACTTACTTTTGTGTGTTGAACTTGATTTTCGGTGAAGATGTTAATCTTCATTCCTTAGTTGATTGGAAGATGATTTCATCTTTTTCGGGTGTTTATATTGGTAACATGTTAATGTTACAACCAATGGTCACAACTTGAATAAGTGTGAAATCGTGCGCTCGGGCGAAGGTGTCATAACCTTAATTCTTTAGAAAAGATGTAAATCTTTTAACCATAAGTAAAATGTACCTTTGATCAAAGGTAAGTCGTTTGAAGAAATAGAACAAGTTTAAGCCGTCCTGGCGTGTCAACATGTTCCATCCCTCTCCAGCTAAAGTTTCAACATGATTAGAGCCGTACTGGCGTGTTAACATGTTGAACTTCTTTATCTCAGGTCCAAACATGTCGGAGCCGTACTGGCGTGTTAACATGTTCAACCTGCTGCATCTTAGGTCTTCAACATGTCGGAGCCGTACTGGCGTGTTAACATGTTGAGCCTACCCCGCTTGTTCAAGTCGTATACCTTGCAAAACAAATTCATGTTAGGATTGGGTGTTAGCTTAGCTAACACCCCTCCGATGCTTAAGTCAGTAAGAATTTTTAGCATAACATAAGATTTGACAAACATAAATAAATGACTTGACAAAATTTAAATCATACCTGTTTTTGGAGTTTGCTTTTATGAAAAAATGACAACTTACATGAAATACAACTTGAGGTACTTTTTTTGCTAACATTTTGACATGTTGAAGATAGGCGGTCATCTTTTCTTATTTTGTCAGCCTCATTGTGGTTATTTTAGGACTATGAGCTTATCTTCTTCCAGTCTGATGAATTTAACAGCTCTCGTCCTGACATCTTCAAGTCTCTTGCATGGAGTCATGACCAATTCGTCATAATAAGGTGATCCCTTCTTCAAGCCCAATCTGAATGCCTCGGTGGCTGTGGACATGTTCAAGTTGGGGATAGTCACTGCCTCTTTGTTGAACCTGTTCAAATAGTCTTTCAAGCTTTCGTCAGGTCGTTGCACCACCCTGTAGAGGTCACTAGTTAGTTTCTCAAAAGCTCTATTACATGAAAATTGATTCACAAACATATTGACTAATTGAGAATAAGATGATATAGAGTTTAGAGATAGGCCGGTTAGCCATTTCAAAGCTGGTCCAGACAAGGTAGAACCAAAGCCCCTACAAAGACAGGCTTCTTTGAAGATAGAGGGAATGCTGATAATGTCCATTAATTCTTGGTATAGCAACACATACTCTACTGGATCTGTGCTCCCATCGTACTTCTTCATGTGGGGCACTGCAAATCTCTTCGGGATCTCCATGTTGGCTATTGCTGGAACAAAGCGAGACTCATTATAACAAGTTGGAGAAGCTTGATGATAAGGCAAGGTAACTCCAGGCACATTCCTAATCATCTCTTTGATCTGCTGCAACTCTCTAGCAACTTGACTTTCTGCAAAAGTGTTAGCATAAAATTGAGAAGCAGAATGATCAAATGCATTATAAAAACTCCCTGTTTGTCCTGAAGACGGAGTGGCATAAGTATAGCAAGATGTTGGCACAGGTTGGCTGAATGGGAAGGTGTGACCATGTTGGGCAACTTGACTAGTTGTCACAGTTGTACTATCAGTCTGTACTGCACTCGCCATGGGGATGTCTCCAAGATTGCCCCCAGTACCTGCACCAAAAAGAGTTCTAGGAAATAAAGGCGATAATGGAGTTACAACTTGAGGCTCAACTTGATTCCCTTTTCGCAGATTCTCAATTGCATTGAAAATCATAGTATTGGTATCCTGCTGAGCATCCATTCGCTTATTCAGTTCATTCAACATGGTTGCCATATTAGTCACGAAACCAAGATTGATTTCAGACGCGGTCATCTCTCGAGGTGCATCTTGCTGCCCCCCAGTCGCCCTGCCCCCAGCCGCGGAGGTTACTGAGGTTACCTGACCGGAAGTTGGATTGACCATTTTGATGTTCTAAACAAATCTAAAAAACCAAATTTCCCACGGACGGCGCCAAATTGTTTTGGTCAAATTTCGACAAGTGATTGTGAATAACCAAATTTATCAAAGAGAAGAAATTGGGTGAAATGGAATAAAGATTTGTGACTGTAATCAAGATGAAAATGACAAAGGATTTTGACGAGGAAAGCCCTTGAACAACTTGTTCGCCGGCATAAAACCTCGGGAGGTTTTGGAAGACCTACCTTGACCAAATTTTACTACGATCGTTGTGTTACAAGCTCGGAAATATGGAGAGAATTACAAGAGTGATTGTGAGTGTGTGAATACCTGTCCCTTCTTTCTTCTCCATACCCCTATTTATAATAAAGGTAAAAAATAAAGATAAAACAAACTACCCTAAAATCTCAGCCTAGGGTTGTTGAGGAGATTAGGGAGACTTGGTCTTCTTTGGCGGTTGGAGGAGAGATTTGAGGAAAGACCGAGTCTTCTTTCGGTTCATCATGCGATAATGGCCCTAAAAAATAGCAACCGCAAAACTGCTCCAAGATGTTCATATACATACATTGAAAAATTCCATCCCCAACAGTTACCTATGCAACCGCATAACCCCGTATATCGCTCCCTCTCTGGCTGCCTCGGCTCATGGCAAACGAATTTAAGTCACATATTCTAACAACTATTAACAATTGAAATATGTTTGCAATAGCATATCTTTCAGCATTCTAAGTTGGTTTTTTTTTTTTTTTAAATTACCGGATCAAGCTGAAAATAAATAAATCCCAAGTTCCTAACTATCCTTACCAGAAAAATAGACATTCTTACAAAACAAATGTTCCGAATCCAATCTTATTACTACACAAAAGGTAAAATTAAGACTCCCTCCGTCCCGGCCGGCTGAAGTGTCCCAACTTTCTATTTTGGGCGTCCCATTTAAAATGTCTCATGCCCAAAAAAGGAAAGTTTTTTCACTATTCCACCCACTCATTCTCTCTTCTACTTTACTTTTACACTCACAACATTCTTTCTCCTAACTATTCCTCCCACTCATTCTCTCTCCTATTTAATTTTTCATACTCACAATTGTTGGGGATGGAATTTTTAATAACATCTTGAAGCTGAGCATCTTGGGGAGCAGTTTTGCGATTGCTATTTTTTAGGGCCATTATGCATGATGAACCGAAGGAAGACTCAGTCTCTCCTCAAATCTCTCCTCCAACCGCCAAAGAAGACCAAGTCTCCCTAATCTCCTCAACAACCCTAGGCTGAGATTTTAGGGTAGTTTTTTTTATCTTTATTTTTTACCTTTATTATAAATAGGGGTATGGAGAAGATAGAAGACACGTGTATTCACTCACTCACAATCACTCTTGTAATTCCCTCCATATTTCCGAGCTTGTAACACAAAGATCATAGTAAAATTTTGGTCAAGGTAGGTCTTTCAAAACCTCCCGAGGTTTTATGCCGGCGAACAAGTTGTTCAAGGGCTTTCCTCGTCAAAATCCTTTGTCATTTTCATCTTGATTACACACACAAATCTTTATTCCATTTAACCCAATTTCTTCTCTTTGATAAATTTGGTTATTCAAAATCACTTGTCGAAATTTGACCAAAACAATTTGGCGCCGTCTGTGGAAAATTTGGTTTTTTAGATTTGTTTAGAACATCAAAATGGTCCATCCAACTTCCGATCAGGTAACCTCAGTAACCTCCGCGGCTGGGGGCAGGGCGACTAGGGGGCAGCAAGATGCACCTCGAGAGATGACCGCGTCTGAAATCAATCTTGGTTTCGTGACTAATATGGCAACCATGTTGAATGAACTAAATAAGCGAATGGATGCTCAGCAGGATACCAATACTATGATTTTCAATGCAATTGAGAATCTGCGAAAAGGGAATCAAGTTGAGCCTCAAGTTGTAACTCCATTATCGCCTTTATTTCCTAGAACTCTTTTTGGTGCAGTGCGGGGCAATCTTGGAGACATCCCCACGGCGAGTGCGGTGCATCGATAGTACAACCGTGACAACTAGTCAAGTTGCCCAACATGGTCACACCTTCCCATTCACCAACCTGTGCCAACATCTTGCTATACTTATGCCACTCCGTCTTCGGGACAAACAGGAGTTTTTATAATGCATTTGATCACTCGCTTCTCAATTTTATGCTAACACTTTTGCAGAAAGTCAAGTTGCTAGAGAGTTGCAGCAGATCAAAGAGATGATTAGGAATGTGCCTGGAGTTACCTTGCCTTATCATCAAGCTTCTCCAACTTGTTATAATGAGTCTCGCTTTGTTCCAGCAATAGCCAACATGGAGATCCCGAAGAGATTTGCAGTGCCCCACATGAAGAAGTACGATGGGAGCACAGATCCAGTAGAGCATGTGTTGCTATACCAAGAATTAATGGACATTATCAGCATTCCTTCTATCTTCAAAGAAGCCTGTCTTTGTAGGGGCTTTGGTTTCACCTTGTCTGGACCAGCTTTGAAATGGCTAACCGGCCTATCTCTAAACTCTATATCATCTTATTCTCAATTAGTCAATATGTTTGTGAATACATTTTCATGTGATAGAGCTTTTGAGAAACTAACTAGTGACCTCTACAGGGTGGTGCAACGACCTGACGAAAGCTTGAAAGACTATTTGAACAGGTTCAACAAAGAGGCAGTGACTATCCCCAACTTGAACATGTCCACAGCCACCGAGGCATTCAGATTGGGCTTGAAGAAGGGATCACCTTATTATGACGAATTGGTCATGACTCCATGCAAGAGACTTGAAGATGTCAGGACGAGAGCTGTTAAATTCATCAGACTGGAAGAAGATAAGCTCATAGTCCTAAAATAACCACAATGAGGCTGACAAAATAAGAAAAGATGACCGCCTATCTTCAACATGTCAAAATGTTAGCAAAAAAAGTACCTCAAGTTGTATTTCATGTAAGTTATCATTTTTTCATAAAATCAAACTCCAAAAACAGGTATGATTTAAATTTTGTCAAGTCATTTATTTATGTTTGTCAAATCTTATGTTATGCTAAAAATTCTTACTGACTTAAGCATCGGAGGGGTGTTAGCTAAGCTAACACCCAATCCTAACATGAATTTGTTTTGCAAGGTATACGACTTGAACGAGAGGGGTAGGCTCAACATGTTAATACGCCAGTACGGCTCCGACATGTTGAGACCTAAGATGCAGCAGGTTGAACATGTTAACACGCCAGTACGGCTCTGACATGTTTGGACCTGAGATAAAGAAGCTCAACATGTTAACACGCCAGTACGGCTCCAACATGTTGAAACTTTAGCTGGAGAGGGATGGAACATGTTGACACGCCAGGACGGCTGAGACTTGTTCTATTTCTTCAAACGACTTACCTTTGATCAAAGGTACATTTTACTTATGGTTAAATGATTTACCTCTTTTCTAAAGAATTAAGGTTTCTACACCTTCGCCTGAGCGCACGATTTCACACTTATTTAAGTTGTGACCATTGGTTGTAACATTAACATGTTACCAATATGAACACCCGAAAAAGATGAATCCATCTTCCAATCAACTAAGGAATGAAGATTAACATCTTCATCAAAAATCAAGTACAAACGAAAAAGATCAAGGATCTTCAATAAACATACGTAAAAGATTAACATCTTTACCAAAAGAAAATTAAACATAAAAATCCCAAAACAAAAGTGAGTCACAAACATGACTCGCACAACACTCATATAAAATATCAAATTTCAAACACCTTAACTAATGTTTCTTAAAGCCTTATCTTGGTTTCTATCAAGCTTCATTTATAAAGTTCTCCAAGGCGTTGGACAACTCTTTGGCGTAATCAACCGCTTCCTTAATGTTGATGTGGGAAGTAGCAGTTTTAAAATTTCTTTACTCTCCAAGTTTTCTCCGATTCAAGAAATTTTGGGGGCAATTGTTGGGGATGGAATTTTTAATAACATCTTGAAGCTGAACATCTTGGGGAGCAGTTTTGCGGTTGCTATTTTTTAGGGCCATTATGCATGATGAACCGAAAGAAGACTCGGTCTCTCCTCAAATCTCTCCTCCAACCGCCAAAGAAGACCAAGTCTCCCTAATCTCCTCAACAACCCTAGGCTGAGATTTTAGGGTAGTTTTTTTTATCTTTATTTTTTACCTTTATTATAAATAGGGGTATGGAGAAGATAGAAGACACGTGTATTCACTCACTCACAATCACTCTTGTAATTCTCTCCATATTTCCGAGCTTGTAACACAACGATCATAGTAAAATTTTGGTCAAGGTAGGTCTTCCAAAACCTCCCGAGGTTTTATGCCGACGAACAAGTTGTTCAAGGGCTTTCCTCGTCAAAATCCTTTGTCATTTTCATTTTGATTACACACACAAATCTTTATTCCATTTAACCCAATTTCTTCTCTTTGATAAATTTGGTTATTCACAATCACTTGTCGAAATTTGACCAAAACAACAATATTTAAACTTTTCTCTTTCTTACATCACTTTCCTTAATTCTCGCGCCGAATCCATTTTGGGACACTTCAGACGGGACGGAGGGAGTATAAAATTGTTTGTTCCAAAATTGTTATCTGACCAAGTCAACTCAACTTCTTACTTGCATTTTCAAACCACACTTTCATTGCATAATAACATGGACGGAAATGATGCGGCCGCAGATTTGCTTCAATGTTTCAGCAAAATCGAAATGAAACAAAATTTATATGAAAGCTCCAATAAACAATGTAAAATATTTAAAACAAATATAAAAATACATTATTATTTTTTTACTAAAATGTGATATAAAAACCAAACAACGTTATATAAAAGCTACACTACACAACGTGAAAACCTTTTTTTTTATACATTGTGTTGTACACCTTTCACATAGTGCAGAACACTTTTTACATTTGTTATCCGATTTTTATTAATTATATCGTTGAAGCTAACTCACGTGGTAGCGATTCGAAATCCTATAACATCTGATGATGCAGTAATCGATCCGGTTCAGACTTAGTCGAACAATAGGTTGATCTCCAGCAACTAGAACCTGAAACCACGAACAAACGAATTGACGCGATGGTATCCGGCTAATACCCTCCGGCGTGATGATAAAATATGGAGTTATACGTTCGTAATAAGCTGTATTGAACTTGCTTAAAATTCAAATATCTCAAGTGACATTGCCTTTTTACGTTGAATGTGCCCTAGTATATATACTGGTGGTATGGAATGTTTACGAATCCCACGTATTATGGAGATAATGCAGACGTAACGGTATTCGATATTGTAGGAGACGGTTACGAATGACAGCGTATGTAGACGCACGTGTTGTTTGGTCAAGGTCGCCTGAATGACCGAGGTCGACCGGACTTCGTGCCTTGACTAGGCAGAAAGTGAACAAGGAGTGGACCGTATGTCGGACGAAGTTAGGTCGGGACCAAGGGAGGTCGGACAATAAGCTTGGTCGATGGGCTTTCTTGATGGGTTGGCTCAGGTAGGATGCTGTTGGTGGGCCCTTTATATTTTGATGAGCCATTGGGCTTGTAAGGATATGGGGGCCAGCCCGTTGGGCCTGATCCATCACTTTTATTCCATTCAGTGGCCCCCAACTTTCTAGGTAGACTTATCGAGCAGAAAGTTATAGAAAATACGTAATGGCCTAATTGAGGCGACGGTCGGAGGTCGATTCAGCCACTGTATGTCGTTCTCGACAATTGACTTTTGACGGTTGGATAAGTTGTCTTCAATGCGCCGTAATATTTGCCATAATGGCACGAATTCTGTCGATGGACATTCGCATTGGGAAACGACGTGTGCTTTTACTTCGGCCCACGATTTGACAATAATCTAACCGTTTGTCCAAACATTTCCAATTCAGGTAAGGAAAAGGAAGTATAAAAAGGAGAGTTTGATTTCTTCTCAAACTTTACCATCCCCAAATTCGTGAGAACTCAGCAAGCAAGAGCAATCAATAAGGAAAATTCCTTCGACAGTTAGCAATCTTTTTTTCGGCATCAAAGTTATTTTCTCCCCTTTGCAAGTTTAAGGTATTCTTCTGATTTTGATTTTATGCGCTTGAATTTGAAGTTTTCCCTATTTTCGCCATGACTAGGACCTTTGGCTCCGAGTTGGGGGTTAGGCATGGATACAACTGTGTGAACCTTATGTTGGTGTAATGCCCTAGGCTTTAGTTATGTTTAACTGAAAACCGTTATGTATCATCTTTATCGTTTATGTTTATTATTTGATTATTATATAGTTTGCATATTTATTGTAATAATCTCCGTCCCTAATTATTAAGAGAATAATTAGTATAATTGTCAATGGATAATCATGTGATGATTATATGCATAAGAAATGCACATTGAAATTATGGGTACTTGTTAGAGAACAAGTGACTGGACATGACCCGCATGAGATTTATGTCATGGTCAAATGTCATACTTAAATCTCATACGGTTACTTCATTTATTTCCTAGACCTAAGATTATCGTAACCTTACATATGATGAAAGTCATGTTTGATTTTAGTCAAACGATATCTTAACACGATATCTATAAAGACTATCATTGGCATGATCGGATTTATGATGGGAAGGATGATAAGTCAAGAAGGAATTTGTCCCTCGGAAGAGAGATGTTATGCTTGGGCCCCTCGATGAGTAATAATGATGAAAGTGTATGGCCATACCCCAATATGATTGGAATTATCATTATACTCAAGAATCGAGAAAGCATTGAACAATAACAAGTTGACAAGGACCATGACTTGTGTTCAATATAACATCGTGAGACAAAGGGATAAATGGAAGTACACCATTGGAAACGTGAACTCTTACGTTGCATTATTTGGGTAGACATAATGGCTTGCTAGAGTCCGCTTATGTCTTATGAGGTTCGATATGATCGAACTCATTGCCAACATAATGTAATCCTATTGGGTCACACACAACTAGAATGAATTGGTTAAACCGGAGGAAGAATAGTTGAGAGTTTCTGTATCTGGCTATATATACCGCGCGACATATCAAGCCAATGGCTTGATATACCGCGCGACATAATAGGCCAGTACGCGGTTTGACAGCCTGTCTCTCCTAATACGATTAGGAGAGGTATTCTTACTATTGTAGTATAAATACAAGGGTTCTGTCAGACCTAAAAGGTCAGCCGAAATTTTTCAAGCAAAATTCACAACAAAATACTCTCAATATTCTTCAAGGTTTTAGATCTAGCAATCATCAAGAAGTTGTTCTTGGATTCATTCAAAGGTGTGGATACCGAAAGAGGGTCTTCGCTCGTTCATCGATCAAGGCCTAGAGTTCAAGCAAGTTGAAGAACGAAGTTTGTGATTCGATATCACATAATCAAATCGTTCGATAGCTCAAGACCGGAAAGCGTTTCAAGGTTGGTTTAATTCTATCTCATAGGTATTCAAATTAATCGTATAGAACGGATCTTAGGGCTTCTTGGGTTTTATGTTTTAATGCTTAATTCCGCTGCGCATGGACCCGTAAAACCCAACAGTGGTATCAAAGCCCCGTTCGTATGGTTAAGTTTGAATTAACATGCTAGATTTAAGATATAAATTGTTTATATGCTTATTGCATGTTTTGTATGCGATAGAATTTTTAATTGTTTATGTGAAACAATGTGAAAATCGTTTTCGGAATATGCTGAATTAAATCTGTAAAATGGATGTTTTACGTGATTTAATTACATGTAATCTGTATTGGTTCGAATCTGGAAATCCTGTTACTTGGCTGCTTATGTCGCGCGACATGTTGAGCCATGAGGAGTTCAGGTTAACTGGCCTGTTAGGTCGCGCGACATATCAAGCCTCTGGCTGATGTTGTCACGCGACATAATAAGCCAAAACCGGCAGAGAATCAGGTTTGTTCAATTTTTCTGCTATTCTGTGATTGTGTTTACAATCGATATGTTCATATGAAAACTGGATGTTATAAAATTGAGTTTATAAGTCCACCAGTAGATTGATTCATTGATATACATGATTAATTGATTAAAATGTGATTTTAATAATTATTGCAATGTATATGAAAATCTGGATGTTATAAAATTGAGTTTATAAGTCCATGCTAGATTGATTCATTGATATGCATGATTAATTGATTAAAATATGATTTTAATAATTATTGCGATGCATGAATTATTTGTTCTTAAGTGTTAAGAATTTTATTAGATGTTTAGTTGAAACATTGAATTGTGATTTCCTAAAATGTTTAGTTGAAACATTGCATTATAGTTTCCTAATATGTTTAGATTTAGACATTGTAAATTTTGGATTTTATGATTGTTTATGGAAACAAGTCATAATTACGCGAAATTTTAAAAGGAAACTAATTGTTTATAAAAAGGTAGTGATTATGTTGCCAAATCGTAGTTGATTTCTAATTGTGCATGACTAGGAGAGTTACTGTCTAAGGAAGAGTTGGTACTTAAGTAGTCCTTGTGGCTCACCTATCTTCCCGGGAACTTACCTGGTGCATGATTGTGACTATCTTTGCAGATATGCTTATAATCTACCTTAAAGAACCTTCATTTAACTTTTAAGTTCTTTATGCCAATCCATGATTTAAACACTTGAGACCACTCGGATAGTTTTGGGTGGGCTTGCCATAGCAAGGTGCTTTGATTCTATTCCGTTTGCGAGCAAGATGAGGAAATGGTGGTTCCTATACGTTTAAAATGGATGAACTTAATTGGGTTATCAAAATGGTTTTGGACCCAAGGCATAAGATGAGATTAAAATATGCTTAAGACATATGATGCCTTAAATAAATCTCATAAAAGATCCTAAGAGTCATATATGATATGATTGATGTTTTCTACCTAATTAGTTTGATCTTGAGCGGTGCGCCATAGCGTACTTGAGATCAAATTAAAGATGGATCTTAGTCCTAAGAGTCATATACGATATGATTGATGTTTTTCTACCTAATTAGTTTAATCTTGAGCGGTGCGCCATAGCGTACTTGAGATTAAATTAAAGTTGGATCTTAGCCCATTAAATGCATATTATGCTTATTAGCATTGGAAGGTGTATGATTTAGTGGGAGTATTTGTAAAATACATTATTTGCTCTTAAATGATAAATGTGTTGATATTGATATGTGTTCATATAATTTGTATATTTTGTTGTAGAAATAACATTACATAATGATAATTGCGATTCGTCCTTATGAAGGACAAAGTTCGAAAGGAACGATACATTTAATTCTGATTGGATCAGAAGCCTAAAGAATGGTTCTTGGGTAAATGTGTACGTTCTTGACGAATCCGTTCCTACTGAACCCATTGCAAATGTTGCGAAAGAGGCAAATAAGGAAAGCAACATTAGAAACATAGTGATGATTCTGACAATATTGCTTGCCTTGTATTTGCCACCATGGTTGAAGGCTCTTATGAAGAACCTTGAGCACATGATAACTATTCTTTTTGTTATAGCATAACGCAAAAAGGAAATGTTCCAAATGCAAGCTAGGCAAAAGATATATGTTGTGGTGAAAGCTCTTAATTCATATGATGAAAGAAGGAGCAATCCGCAAATTGTGTTAATGGTTAACACAAGAAAGGGTTCACAAAGGAAGGAAAAGTAGGTAAAGCAAAAGTTGCTAAACCTAGGACAAAAGTTGTCAAAGCCGAAGAGGCTAAACCCAAAGTGTCTCAAAAGGGATGCAATTTGCTATCATTGCAATAAGATTGTCATTGGAAGCAAAGTTGCAAGGCTTATTAGGAAGGCCTAAAAGGTGAAGAAGGGCAATATGATTGCTACTACTTCAAGTATCTATATGATAGATATTTTCCTTTCGACTTCTTGTTCTTGGGTATATGATACCGGATTGGATCCCACATTTGTCTAAATGTGCAAGGAGCAAAGAATAGAAAGCTACTCAAATAAGGTAAATTAAACCTAAGCATGGGAATGGAGCAAGAGTTGCAACATTAGCCATAAGGGACTTATGAAGTCACTTTGCCTTGTGAAGTAGTACTTGTTTTGAACAAGTATGACTACGTTCCGGATTTGAGTAGGAGTATTATTTCCGTTTCTTAAATGGATGATGAAGGATATAATTTTCTTATTTTCAATAAGAAGTTTTATATTTATTTAATAATATGCCTTATTGTAATGCATATGTCATTAAATGGTCTTCATATCCTTGATGATGAGAAACAAAATAATATTGAAGATATCTATGATATAAATGGGAAATCTAAACCGAACAATATGAACAAAGCGTTTATATGGCATTGCCGGCTTGGTCAAATAAATAAGAAACATATATCTAAACTCCATTAACATGGACTTTTAGACTCATATGACCATGAATCATTTGAGGAATGTGGATCTTATTTATTGAGATTATCGACCAAACCACCCTACACTAAAGTAGTGGGAGGGCTAGTGACTTATTGGTCATTATACATGAGATGTATGTGGACCATTAAGAAGCATTGCTAGGGGAAGATTTCGGTATTTCATCACATTTCGCTAAAGACTTATCTAGATATGACTATGTCTATCTGATGAAGTCCGAAGGTGAATCGTTTGAGATGTTTTGAACATTTCAAAGATGAAGTACAAAACAACTTGGTAAAACTATTAAGTACTTCGATTAGATCAAGGTGATGAATATTTGAGCCAAGAGTTTGACAATCATCTCAAAACTATGAAATCGTTTCAAAGTTGACTCCAACTGGAATACCACATTGTATGGTGTATCTGAAAGGAGGAATTGAACCTTGTAGGACATGGTTCGTTCGATGATGTGTCAATCAGACTTTCCTATTTCCTATTTCCTTTTGAGGATATGCATTAGAAATAATGCGGTTACACTGAATCGAGTCCCTACTAAATCGGTTCCTAAGGCCCCACATGAGATGTGGCATGGAAGAAAACTTAGTTTGTCTTTCATGAAGATTTGGGGTTGCGAATCTTATGTAAAGAGACTTGTCTCTTATAAGTTAGCACCAAATCTGACAAGGTTATTTTCGGATATTGATTTTACAATCACAAAGAGAACAAAATGTTTGTTGCTCTACACGATTTGTTTCTTGAGAAATAGTTTCTCAATAAAGAATCTAGTGGGAGTAAAATTAATCTTGAAAGAAGTTCAAGAACCCGAAAATAATATGGAACCAAGAGTAGAGACAGAACCAAGTTCACAAAGGAGTTGTGAAACCGGTTCAAGATGCACAAGTCCATCATAGATTGGATAGGTTACGATCCGAACTCAAGAAATAGTGATTTCTCGTTGCGGAAAGTGATGAAGTGGAAGTCATTAAGAATGACGATCCTACTTGCTATCAAGAAGCGATGTCCTCTCCTAATTTGGATAAATGGTTATGAACCATGGAATCCAAATTACAATCCATGTTTAACAATCAAGTTTGGAACTTGATTGGGCTACCTAAAAGTGTAAAAACTAAAGGGTGCAAGTAGGTCTTCAAAGAGCGACATGGATGTGAAGGTGTATACTTTCATGACTAAGGATTGTAGCAAAGGGATTTAGGTTAATTCATAGTATTGGCTATGTTGAAACTTTTTTCGCCAGTTACAATGTCGAAGTCTGTTAGAATTTCAATTGCCATTATCGCATATTGTGACTATGTGATATGACAAATGGATGTCAAACGACTTTCTTTAAATGGAAAGATTATTAAGGATGTGTAAAGTACACAACCCGAATAGTTTGTCGATCCAAGAAACTCTAATAAAGTATGTATGTTGCAAGGATCCATGAGATGGATTGAAGCAAGCTTCAAGGAATTGGAATCTTTGTTTTGATAAATTGGTCAAAGAGTTTGACTTTATCAAGTACAAAGATGAACCTTGTGTATGCATGAAATTCAGTGGGAGCATGGTATTATTTCCATTGTTTATTACAATAATATCTTACTCATTTGAAAAACAAGTTCCGACACTTAAGACTGTTAAGTCTTGGTCAAGGAAAGGTTTCTCAATGAAAGATATGGGTAAAGCCGCTTACATCCTTGGCATCAAGATCTATAGAGATAGATCTAGAAGGATAAATTGGTTTGAGTCAAAGTGTTCACATTGACAAGGTTCTTAGAAGAGTCTAAGAAAAGTGGCTTGTCAATGGGTCATGGTATTTTCTCTTAAGCAATACTCATTGTCTTATGACAATTGATGAGCAAAAGGGAATGAATGAAGTTCCATATGCTTCGGCATTTGGATCCGTCATGTATGCCATAATTTGTACTAGACCCGACGTCTCATATGCTTTGAGCATGATGAGTCGATACCAATCTGATCTGTGATGAGAACCATTGGATGGCAGTCAAGATGATCCTTAAGTACTTAAGAAGAACTAAGGATACGTTCTTGGGATTTGAAAGATTGGAAGTTAATCTTGTTGTAAGGGTTACATAGGTGCTAGCTTCCAAACTAACAAAGTTATTTTAAAATCGCAATTAGAATTTGTGTTTGTGCTTATTAGAGGTGCAGTTTTGATTGGAAGAGTTCCAAGCAGAAATTGTAGCCGATTCTACTACTAAGGCCATACTTTAGCAACATATGATGTAGCTGAAAGAGGCAGTTTGGATCAAAAGTTCATTTAGTATTTTGGAAATACTTCAAGTGTTTTTCCAAGTATCACTAATCGGTGAAACTTTTGTTATGACAATAGTGGTGCCACTTGTGCAAACAATGGAACCAAGGTCACAACAGTGATCCAAACACTCACTTAGACGTTCTTCGAGGAATTCATAAAGAATGAGAAGACGTTAAAATATACAAAGTATCAACCGATGATGACATAAGGGACTCACTTACAAAGACACTCGCATAGGCAGAAGCATGATGGGCATGTTAGATCCATGAGTATTCGATACATAAATGGAGCCTAGTGCAAGTGGGAGACTGTTGGTGTAATGCCCTAGGCTTTAGTTATGTTTAACTGAAAACCGTTATGTATCATCTTTATCGTTTATGTTTATTATTTGATTATTATATAGTTTGCATATTTATTGTAATAATCTCCGTCCCTAATTATTAAGAGAATAATTAGTATAATTGTCAATGGATAATCATGTGATGATTATATGCATAAGAAATGCACATTGAAATTATGGGTACTTGTTAGAGAACAAGTGACTGGACATGACCCGCATGAGATTTATGTCATGGTCAAATGTCATACTTAAATCTCATACGGTTACTTCATTTATTTCCTAGACCTAAGATTATCGTAACCTTACATATGATGAAAGTCATGTTTGATTTTAGTCAAACGATATCTTAACACGATATCTATAAAGACTATCATTGGCATGATCGGATTTATGATGGGAAGGATGATAAGTCAAGAAGGAATTTGTCACTCGGAAGAGAGATGTTATGCTTGGGCCCCTCGATGAGTAATAATGATGAAAGTGTATGGCCGTACCCCAATATGATTGGAATTATCATTATACTCAAGAATCGAGAAAGCATTGAACAATAACAAGTTGACAAGGACCATGACTTGTGTTCAATATAACATCGTGAGACAAAGGGATAAATGGAAGTACACCATTGGAAACGTGAACTCTTACGTTGCATTATTTGGGTAGACATAATGGCTTGCTAGAGTCCGCTTATGTCTTATGAGGTTCGATATGATCGAACTCATTGCCAACATAATGTAATCCTATTGGGTCACACACAACTAGAATGAATTGGTTAAACCGGAGGAAGAATAGTTGAGAGTTTCTGTATCTGGCTATATATACCGCGCGACATATCAAGCCAATGGCTTGATATACCGCGCGACATAATAGGCCAGTACGCGGTTTGACAGCCTGTCTCTCCTAATACGATTAGGAGAGGTATTCTTACTATTGTAGTATAAATACAAGGGTTTCCGGGCTGCATCTAAAAGGTCAGCCGAAATTTTTCAAGCAAAATTCACAACAAAATACTCTCAATATTCTTCAAGGTTTTAGATCTAGCAATCATCAAGAAGTTGTTCTTGGATTCATTCAAAGGTGTGGATACCGAAAGAGGGTCTTCGCTCGTTCATCGATCAAGGCCTAGAGTTCAAGCAAGTTGAAGAACGAAGTTTGTGATTCGATATCACATAATCAAATCGTTCGATAGCTCAAGACCGGAAAGCGTTTCAAGGTTGGTTTAATTCTATCTCATAGGTATTCAAATTAATCGTATAGAACGGATCTTAGGGCTTCTTGGGTTTTATGTTTTAATGCTTAATTCCGCTGCGCATGGACCCGTAAAACCCAACACCTTAAAATTTACAAACGATTAGAGGGTCCTTGGAAGAACTGACTTTAGATGAGTGCATCACTATTTTAAAGAGGCGAAGTCTGTTCTTTGGTGAGATAGGGATCCCAACAGGTGTAAGTATGGGGGATTTGAAGGCAGATGATCTACGAATTATCCGCTTCCATCTTTTTAATAAGCTAATTGATCATCTAATCATCGTCTACATCAAGTCCAATAAGCCACCATTTCCTCATGATAGGTTTGCTTTCTCGGGGGAATCTGGTTCGTCCCTAGATAGCTCAGATTCTTCATCTACTAGGTCTGATTCCCCTATTTTTGTGTCTTCTGTAGAAATGGCGGCCAACAACCAACAAGCTGCGGGCTCTGCGACGTCAAGCTCTTCCTCTAGTAATATTGTGGACAAATTCTGTTCTACATTGGTTCCAGGTCGCAATGAGAGGGACTACTGAGAAGAGGGGAATGGCGAGATAGTCCTTGAGTTGTTGGAACAACGATGAGCATTCAGTAAAGTCGACACACATTCTCCATTTTCCATTGGCCTTCTTGACCATCACCACGTTCGCCAGCTATGTGGTGTAAGATGCCTCCTTGATAATGCCTGCACCAAGTAACTTGATGACCTCCTGTTTGATGGCGAATTCCTTATCGCGAGAAAAAATTCTCAGCTTTTGGCTCTTAAATTTCATTGTGGGGTTAACCTCGAGCCTATGCACTGCGACCTCTTCTTTGATTCCCTTCATGTCTTCGACTCTCCACGCAAAGACATCCAAACTTTCTCTCAAAAAGGCGACTATCTCGGCCTTTTCCTCGAGTGATAGTTGCCCACCTATATTGATTCTTTGATCGAGGTAGGCCAAGTTGGTTTCTACTTCTTCTACTGGCTCTAGCTCCGGGTCATCCCTGAACTGTAGGGTCTCAATGATGATTTCCCTAATCTCCTCCTTTCTTCTGCTTCAAGGTGTGGAGCCTCTACTTCAATCATGCCATCTAGCTCGGTAGCCATTTCATTAGTGGTGGCCCCTAAGTTTTGGTTGACTGAGAGTCATAGGTTTCCAGTGGTGACTTGGTCGACTATAACTGCATCCCCTTTCTCTTCTTTTCCGCTGGAGGGACATGTCGCCTCAGTCATGACGTGGTCATATGAGGGATAGGTCGCCTCATGCTGCAATAGGTCCATTTCCTCATTTACACACCAGATGGGTGCTAACCTCGAAGTAGTAGTAACTGATTTAGAAAACTTCCAGCTAGCTTCAGGAGTCTCTACCTCGAGCTCCCTCTTTTTCTTGGACCTCAGCACATGGTCGAGATACTCCCTTGTTGTTCCCATTACACATCCAAACCCCAAGGGGAGGTGGGGAATTTAACCCTTTAATGAGGGATTGAGGGGATCATCCCCATTGCAACCTCTGGATGATCCTCTTCAAACTCATACAATCCTCTGTGTTGTGACCTGTATCTTTATGGTATTCACAATATTTACTATTGTCTCGCCTAAACTTGTTTTGAGGATTCATAGGAACGGGGGAGCTAAATCAACAGTGTTCATGATCTCTGTATGACTAATCGTGGGAGGAGTGAAGCTTTCGAGGACTCTTTCAGTCGCCTTAGTTCTATTCTTCCCCTTGTTGTTGTTGTCAACTCTAGCGGTCACCCCTTTTGACGATTCTCCTGTATCAGCATTCTTGGAGCTCCTCTCCCGTTTTCTTTCCTTCCGTTCCACTGTAACGGCCACATCATAGGCCCTTTAAAATAGGTCATTCCTCGTGGTCGCTCGCCTAATTTATAACTCGTAGTCTAAGTCGGGCGAGGACACGCCATTCCTAAAGCACTTGATGACCTCTCTATCATTCAAGTCTTCTTCAATCTGGTCGACCAGCTCTTTGAACCGAGTAAAATAGCTTATGGTGCTCTCTGTCTTCCCTTTAGCTATGTTGTTCAAGTACGTGACCGTCTTCTTACGAGCCCCCCTAGTTGAAAACCTCTCTAGGAATTTGCATTGCATGTACCTCTAGGTATTGATGCAGCCCGTAGACAAACCACGAAACCATGTTAAGGCGGCCCCGGTGAACGTGATGGTCAATGCCTTGCAGAGCAGATCGTCCTTCGAGGAGACCAAACACATAGTAGCCTCGAAATGTTGCATGTTATTTAAGGAATTAGTCGTCCCTGTATACTTTTCTAAGATGGGCAGCTTGAAGCCTGGCTCTGAGGGGCCCTTGTCCAACATCCACGAGCTAAGGGTCGAAGAGTACTATCGTTTTGTTCGACCTTACTATTTGTCACCTGGCCATCTGCCTCCATATCATCCAACCTTTTTTGAGGTTCAACAACTCTCTAGCATCCAGATCGTCTCTGTGATGGGGTATATAATTAGACTTTTGTCGTTCTTGCCTATGATGTTGTCTCCTTGACAATGTCCTTTCCCTTTCGTTCATGAGACGGGTCCTTTCCCTTCTATCCCTCCTAGGGGGTGATCGACCTCCTCTTGGAGGTGACGCCTGAGCACGATCGAACCTCTCTGTGCGAGTCCTACCTCCCGGTTGTTATTAAGCCTATCACGCAGGTCCCCAATACGATCAACAGAATTGTGGGTTGGGCGAGGCCTGTCGTTTCTCCTCTCGCCCCCCGAAGGTCTAGGGGCCCCATTGTCACGTCGGTGGGATGTTTGGGATGGAGCTATCATCTGCGACCTACGGTCATCCTTCTTAGGAGACTCAGGCAGCTCGAGTAACTCATTCTGAACTTCGAGCAAACTCTGCAGCACCTTTGCTCGCTCCAACAATATGTCCTTTCTGCTAGGGTGAGGGACTGAGGGACTGCTATGTCGCACGGCCACGTTTGACCCGTTTGAAGCTTCTTACTCGTTGACCACCTCATTGGGTGACCGTGGGTCTTTTCACCCTCTTCCTATCCACGAATCCCTACTCCATTCGCCACACCGTTAGAAACAGCAGTGGGTCTTCTCATGGGGTATACATGTGGAGGGGGAGGAAGGTTTGCATTGCGGTGTTCCGCAACGACGTGGGTTATTTCCCATCATGATCGTGAATGGGATCGCTTGAAGCAGTAGCGATATGCCCATCATAAGCCATTTCAACTAGTAGGAAAGATTTGGAGGTCTAGTTTTAAACGTTTCTCATCAATGAAACCAAACTAATGATGCAGGAATCGGTCCACATCAGCCTTAGTCAGCAATAGGTCGATCTTCATCTACTAGAACCTGAAATCACGAACAAATGACTTGTCGGGATGGTGCTCGGCTAATACCCTCCGGCGTGATGATGAGATATATATGGAGTTACGTTCACAATAAACTGTATTGAACTTGCTTAAAATCTAAATAGCTCAAGAGACATTATCTTTTTACGTTGAATGTGCCTTGGTATATATAATGGTGATATGAGATGTTTACGAATCCCACATATCACAGAGATAATGGAGGTGTAACAGACTGCGAGATTGTAGAAGACAATTACGAATGACGGCGTAGGTAGACGCATTGTTTGGTCGAGATCGCTGAATGATCGAGGTTCGCCTGACTTCGTGCCTTGCCTAGTCAAGTGAACAAGGAGTGAACCGTACGTCGGACGAAGATAGGTCGGGATCAAGGGAAGTTGGACAATAAACTTGATCGACGAGCTTTCTTGATGGGTTGGCCCAGCTAGGATGCTGTTGGTGAGCCCTTTATATTTTGATGAGCCTTTGGACTTGTAAAGATATTGGACCAATCCGTTGAGCATTTTTCGTCATTTTTATTTCGTTCAAAATCATTTTTAGAGGAATCATTGTCGACTTTCCCTACTCAAGAAGTTTTCTTTCCCTACTCAAGAAGTTTTCAAAGGTAAGTGGTCGATCCATATTATTTTCTTAAATACTTTATTTATCTTTATATATTATTGATAATGAGTTATGTCACTTCTTCGAGAAACAATACACGCAATATATTGAATTTTTGGCTTTTTATGGTTTTCTCTAATTATAATTTCATAAAATAGTACTCATGAATCATTAATTGCATGGATGGACCTTTTAACCATATTTCTAAAAGCCACCACCAACTTTTTCCTAATCTTCATTTTCTTGTAATAAGAAACACACCTTTCATGGATGGCCCCTCATTCATTTTAGAGAGAAAAAAAAACCTCATAATTTGATCACTTTCATTTTCTTTACAATATATTTATGGAACGAAAGTTATGATAAATCATCATGGAATGAAATGATCATTATGCTATATATCAAATGATTCTTATATTTATAACTATATAAAGACTGAAGTACAAAGCACTTCAATATATTCCCCATTTTTTTGCTCAAACTAGAACCTAGACTAAATAAAGATTAGGTTCATTTCCTCTACTGTCATTTACTAAACACACCCCTTATATAATACTCTATTTCCTAGCATTTCAATGTAGGATTAATATCCCATTTGGATTTCAAATGGTAAGTCCTCTCAATTTATACTACTTTATTTTCTAGCATTTCAATTCCTAGACGATGTGTGATTAATATCCCATTTGGTTTTCAAATGCTAAGACCTCTCAATATATGCTACTCCATTTCCTAGCATTTCAATTATTAGACGATGTGGGATTAATATCCCTATTAGGATTCAAATGCTAAGACCTCTCAATATATACTACTCCATTTTCTAGCATTTCAATTTCTATACGATAAGGGATTAATATCCCTATTGGTTTTCAAATCTTAAGGCCTCTCAATATATACTACTCAATTTTTTAGCACTTCAATTCCTACTTCCTAGACGATGTGGGATTAATATCCCATTACTCCGACTACTCCATTTTGCTTCACGTCCGTCAATTCATTTAATTAGAGCACGAATACAAGTTACAAGTTTGTAAAAAAATTAAGGAAAAAAAGCATCAATTCTACTATGATTTTTGGACATGGGTGTTAACATAGACCCATCGCGTTGGACATAGAGGATTATGAATGCAAGATACGGGAAAACGGGTCCTTTATATGTAAACATATTTATGAAATATAGACGAATATACGTATTTGATATTTTGTATGTGAAAGCTTGATGTACTTTCCATAGAGCAGTATACATTTCGCTTTAGTTTGTCCCAATCCAATATGTATAGTATATCTGGTGGAAACAATTAATTTAAAATTATTATCGATTCTTATAAGATTTTTTAAAATTTAATAATTATATCGTATACTCCTTCTGGTTTGAAATATTTGTCACTTTTAAATTTTTCACAAGTTGTAAGAAACATAGTTATTATACCAACTTCATGATTAAAATACCAATATTCTTATTATTTATTATTTCTCCTTTCAACAATAAATCAATTAATAGAATGGAAAAAGTTTCAATATCATTATATATTTTTGTTGAATACCTTTTATTTAAAAAAAAAATTCTAAATTAATCTTTATACTAATAGCAACTCTTTTAATTTAGTTTCTGTTATTTGTCTAAATTTTATGATCGTGCGTTTAACGCACGAGTGTTAGACTAGTTGATTATAAACACACTGAGTATTTATATGATTATACAATCTTCTATAGTAATCTTAACCTAGGAGTTCGAGAATGTTCCAACTCACCTGGTAAAAATGGTTAGAAATTTTCCCCAAATGAATGTCCAAATTTTATATTGACGAAATTCTGAAAATGTCTAATTTCTTACAATTAAATGGTAAAAATGCTTAAAATATTCTATTTATCCACTTTTCAAACATTTAGTTTTCCAAATCTAAGTGAATAAATGACTAGTGAAAAAAAATTGTAAAAAAATATTTAGAGACAATATTTTTTCCAAAAAGGATATTTATTTTAGGATAAAAGTTCTTAAGAATCGGCATTTATGGCCGGAGGGAGTATATTCTAAGGATTTATGCAAGGGGAATGTCGTTTTTAATCATGTGTAACTTCATCAATTTTCATAAAAAGTAATAATAGTAATAAATGAAATGAAATGAAATGGAAAGAAAAAGCCCACCTAGGGTTTTAGACTTTTGAGCATATGAAAGGAAATTGCAAAATACTCCCTCCGTCCCTAAATGTTTGTCCCATTTCCCCTTTTTTTTTGTCCCAAAAAGTTAGTCTTATTTTCAAAATTAAAGCTTCAAAATCACTAAATTTTCAAAACTTGTAACATTTAGGGACGGAGTATTATATAACGGCGGTGTATATTATCAATAATTTTCAAAGCGTTCGTAAAAATAACTAAAATTAAAGCTTCAAAATCACTAAAATAAAATGTTTGAAAAGTCAAATGGGACAAACATTTAGGGAAGGAGGAAGTATGAAATGCATAGTCGTTTTGACATATAGCGGTGCAAATAACACCATAACCGAGGTCTTCAAGCTAAGTTACAATTAAAAGACGGGAAAATCTTAATTAGGCACCTAAATATTTTCATTGACAAAAGATTAGAGTAATTTATTAGTTGATAGCTACTCGTAAATAGAAGAACTGTCCGACGTACCATTTGAAATAATCCGCCAAGATTAGATTAAATAATGGTTTAATTAATCTTTAAGTTATTGACTTGAAGCAGCCAATAATTGAACTGTATAATCACATTATTTAACTCTCAAGTTTCGAGTTTTTCCATTGCAATTTGAAGAAATAAAATAGAAAAGTCAGCTAGCCTATTGGGTGATTAAGATTGATTACTGTTTGATGATGGTCTTAAGTCTTCATCATCGTTTGATTTTACTTCCCTATGTATGAACGCAAGGTGTAAGAGCGTTCATAATGGTGAGCGAAATTTTCGCTCATCACATAAGCGAAAATGGTGTTTGAGCGAATTTTCGCTCACAGAAATTGATATCCTGTAGTGATGAGCAAAATTTTTGCTCAAAATATTTTTATAAGTAATAAATAAAATATTTATTTTATTTATAAATTAGTGATATAAATTAGTTTTTTTATTCATACACATTACAAAATATTTTTAAAAAAATTATATATTATTATAATTGCATTTTTTTTTATATAAAACACTGATAAATAAACATCAAGTTGGATATAACAAATCAACTTTAACAGCTATAATTTATTGAATTCCTGACTCTTGACAAATAATGGAGATAAGTTGAAATTAAAGCTGACCATGACAAATCATATACTACGGTGGTAGTCTGAATCCGCTACTCCCATTTGGGATAGTTCTTGGGCATAAACCACGCATGCTCATCTTTAAAAGGTTTGCATTCATGATTTTCATACAGTTGTTTAGCCTTACATCGAACGTCTTGTTCGTTGTATCCACTCCCCTTTCGTCTAGTTGCTTCATCGTACATCGCAACAAACAAGTTTACTGATTTTACCATTCTACCCAATCGAGCTCGAAGCATAGATAAAATCCTTTTACCAATTTCTGATGGCTTTTATTGCTGCGTCGTATAGTACCTTGCCTTTACAGTACCCCACAACCTCTCATACTTTTGGTTGGTACCTATTATTGTATCAGTGCTTGTATTCATGTAAGCACTGGCGAGAGCTTCATCTTCTGCGAATTTTCAGTCAATGGTTTCTTTTTTCTTTTTTGGAGCTCCTTTTCGCCTTTCTGGTACAACCTCTTCTTCTTCGTCTCCTTCATCTTTCTCTTGTGTTTCTGGAACAAATTTAGTGTTCTACGACTCAGGAGCGAAGCTTTGAAATGACATTGAGCCATAAGATGTTTGAGTGTTTAGCGGAGAATTATAATCACGGGATGAGTTTTGGGAGAAGTTGATAGGATTTGAGCTTTGGGAGTAGTTTTGGAAGTTGTTTTGACGGTAATTGCTTGTGAAATTTGGATCAGTAATCAACATTTTTTCGAGCCAATCTTGATTAGAATTATATCCGTAATTATCCATGATCAAAAATTCAAAAGGTTTTTTTTTTTTTTTTTTAACTTAAGCTTAAAGAGAGAAAGTAGAGAAGAAGAGGTGTGAATAACCTATATAATATTAGGCTCTATTTATAGGCAAAAAAATTATGAATTTTTTTTGATATATTGCATAAACGACGTTGTTTGGGGTAAATCAAAATTAAAAAATAAATTTTTAAACCGTTTTGGGTTCGAACACATTTTCGTTCACGATTTCACTCAAACTTTGAGCGAAACAGTTTCGCTCACGGATAGAAGCAAAAATTCGCTCATTATTGCACATGCCACATGCTCTAAGCGCGGTGGCAGAACTAAAATTTTAGACGAACAAGGGCAAATTTGTTTTTACAAAAATGAAATATTATATGGTGAAGTGTAAATCTTGCATTTGCATAAAAGGGGGTAAAAATGTTAAGTAGTGCAATTTGTTTCATTTAGAAACGAGGACAAGATTGGTAAAATTTACTCCCTCCTTTTCGAAATGATTTTCCTGATTTTTTTTTTTTGTTGTCAATGCGAAGATATTTTGAGAAACAATATTTGGTTGATTTAATTAATTGAATGAACATCTTAAAATTGTTACCAATAGAATTTATAATGATATATCAATAACAAATTTTACATTTCATTAGAATTATTAAATTAATTTAAAATTATTGCTAAAATAATACTCAACACAGCTATATGCCTCTGAAAGGTTCTTTTGTTGTTATCTTTCATAGATTTGGTTGGTTATATCGACTACAAAAGCAGCTAGCTATGGAGTACCATAGCGTGAATCTCTCATTCCATGGAAACTAATTTCTTCCTACGTACCAAACAAGCCCTTCATACTAAAATTGTGATCATTGTGACTATCAAGTTGGGGGTCACTAAACTCATTTTTCTAGCCATTTTTTGTAAGAATTAAACTTTATACATTGCAGTTTATATACTTGTGCGTGCGCGCGCGTTATAAAATTATTTTTTTGCAGAAAAAAAAATAAAAAATACTCCCTCCGTCCCGCTAGAAGCGTCACTTTTTACCCAAAATGGCGTCCCGTTTGAAGCGTCACCTTTCCTAAAAAGGAAATGTTTTATTAATATTCTATTATCCCATCCACTATTCCCTCCACTAATTCTCTCCCCTCTACACTCACAACACTTTTTAAATTTACTATTTCCTCCACTAATTCTCTCTCCTATTTTCAAATTACACTCACAATATTTTTTCTTCCCACCTATTTTCTTAATTTGCGTGCCGGGCTAAAAATGACGACGCTTCTGCCGGGACGGAGAGAGTAAGGATGTTAAGAGTGGGGCTGGAGGTTACTTAATACCATTAATTTTTATTTAATGTATACCATAAATATCATTTTTGTCTATTTTAAAAAAAAAATTATATTATGATCAGGCCCGGCCCTGTTATGAGACGGGTGAGGCCGTCGCCTAGGGCCTTCGAATTTTGTCAAATTTTAAGGGCCCCAAAATTTATATTTTATTATATATATAAAGTTTACAAAATGTACACGTCAAGAAGCTTAGATGTAGTGGTAATGCAGATTGCATAAAATCCTAGTTAACAATTTTGTCCAGATTCGAGCTTTAGCATAGACATATTTTTTTTCTGCAAGAAAAGTCCCAATCTGAGCTTCTCAACCCAAAACCAGCAAAATCCCAGCCCTAAGTCAAATAGTTTGCTTAGGGTCACGGGGCCGGCCCTATTTATGACCTGTGCCAAATTTTTATATGACAAATATAATATTTATTTTCTTAGTATTCTAGAATTTTTAGATCTTGTGTGGTTTATATTTATATTTATATAAACGACAAATATGGAGAACATAGGGATTATTTTTTATTTAGATATCATAGGGATAAAAACTATTGACTTGAATTAGTTTGGCTACCTAGGATAGGGCATAAATTCAAGACATGCATTTATAAGCAAGGATTAAAACTAGTAGTTGCATATGGATGCAATGAATTTACAAAATGTGGAAAATTTAAACATTATTGACTAAGGTTAGGCATAAATACAACGTTGCACTCAATTACATGATCAGTCTACATGCATCATAAATATAGTAGGTAGACACAGTACTTAGAGGACAATCGCATTAAACACGTTTGTTTCCATATGTGGATTTTTTTTCAAAATAGAAGGTCTTATCCAGTATTTCTATTAAAGGTCTATACAGAAGTGACTACACGAGAGCGAGCGAGCGAGCGACTAAATCGATTAAATCTGGTTTACATGAATACATGAATCTAGAAGAACTGTCAATAGGGGTTGGTGGAACGGGACGAATTCAACCTGTTAAAATTCGTCACTAAATGGGGCGGGATGGGCCAAATTTCTAACGGATCGAAAATATGTCAACTCAACCTAACCTACTTGAGTTGGTAGGCCAGGCGGGCCAATGAGGATCAGCTTAAAAACACTTTTCTAATTGTACATGTAATCTTATTTACAACTACACTTTCAATATTTTGACTTTGTTTAGGTAGACTTCACAAAGTCTTTTCTAATTGTAAATGTAATCTTATTTTCACAAAGTCTTTGCTAATTGTAAATATAATCTTATTTACAGCTACAGTGTCTCTGCTTCTAATTTGATCCAGTCAGATTATGAACATTTCTTGTTAAGCCATCATTTTCAGCAATAACTACAAGCTCCTCTACCTCTGGGGCACCATTTACATTTATGGACTTTTGAGTGGGACAATGCGCGGTGCTTTATGTAGCGGGCCGAATTTTTGGGCTCGGGTCGTTACAATATACGTAGTCCTATTTCCTCCGATGTTTCAGTCAAGTTTAAACTTGAATGTAATTGTAAATTTTATACATGAATGGGTCATGTGATGAAAATTTGGTTGGGCTGGAACAGGTTTGAATTATCTGCATTATTATACTTTGTAGATCTTGTTATTCTTCTTTACTTATTACTTATTGGTGTGTGGTTCAGCTAATGAGCTTAATATGTGTAATTCTGATCTGTTTTATGAGCATTGGTGAAGCTCTTAATTTCCTTAAACCACATGTCCCTTGTGCATAGAGCTGTCAATACAAGATGGCAGGGCGGGCCCAATCCGCCACTAAACGGGGCAGGGCGGGCCAAATTTCTGGCGGGCTGAAAATATGTCAACCCAACCCACCCCTATTGCATGGCGGGGCGGATTGGCCCGACGAGCTCAACCCAAATTGACGGCTCTACATGAGTTCACTCGGTTCAAAACTCTCATAGGTCGAACTAAGTTACTTGATCACTACTCATTGTAAAGATTGTGTATATCTTTTGATTGATTATAATTATCTTTAATTTAGGAAACTAGTTTTTTATATTTAGGTTATAATTATTTAACCAACACAATGAATATTATAAATTTTGAAAGCTTTTTGTATATACATATTTCATGATGTGATGTCAGGACCCCGACCCGGAACCTACACGTGTCCCAAGCTGGAGCATCCTCAAACTAACCCAATTTTTTTCCTAATCTTTTAAAACTTTTATTTAACTTTTAAAATTAAATACAATTATTATAACCATTTAAAAATAAATCTACACCTTTTCACAATGGAGAAATAATTGACTAACTTAGAAAGTAAGAAACGGTTTTAATTACAAAAAGGCCTCGGTTATAACATAAAACAAAGATTTATAAATACAATTCCATAAATGAATTATACCAATGTACACTTTCTATACCAACCTAATCATACCCCGACAATTCCCACAATATAACTTCCAAACTCCTCACCGCCCTTACTTGGCTGGTCCACCTGTCTCAGAATCTAAAAACAGTAAAGGGAGAGGGGTGAGAATAAATCTCAGCAAGCTATTATGAATGCAGCAAGATGCCAAACAAGATGCAATACATCAAAAGACATATCCACATAATCAGAGAGGCTCCCTGCCGCCAACCGTCCCATCTGGGTTGGAAACAACGAACTCATCATGAATATATCACAACACATAAGTACGATAAAGTAACACTTAGAAGGATACTGAGCCAAGGTTTTAACTCCAAAAGGATATACACATCCGAGCAGCAGCAACATTTGATGAAGCGGTTCCGGAACCATGAACAATAATAACGGTACCATAGGGATTCCGACACACGGTCATATCCCCGGTGAAACTAGACCATCTACCTCAAAAGAGATGCTAGCCCACTAATCCCACACAAGGGGGACAATGGGTTACCAATGTATGAATTATAATGAACTTGGATCGGTGCCATTATAATTCCATAACATTGCCCAACAAACAAATACCAGCTGGATTTTCATAACTAAGCACAGTAATAATATACTTGCTTAACCAAACATTGTATGATCCAAAGTAGGGATACATACCACAATAGCATATCATGAAGATAGCAATACTATAACAAGTATTCAACATCTTAGCACAACGGCTATAAATCTCTGAACCACATGTACAGTTTAGGAATTCCAAAGTAGGGAATCCTACAACAATATAATATCATAACGATAGAAATACTATAACAAGTATTCAACATCTTAGCACAACGGCTATAAATCTCTGAACCACATGTACAGTTTAGGAATTCCAAAGTAGGGAATCCTACAACAATATAATATCATAAAGATAGAAATACTATGACAAGTATTCAACATATTAGCACAACGGCTATAAATCTCTGAACCAATCCCAAAACAATTTAGGAATTCCAAAGTAGGGCATCCCAGCATTTATATCGAAATATATCACTGAGTCCAAACAAGACTGTCGAACAATTCCCGAGTCGTAATTAAAGTGCTTCCTTAGTTCCATTTAAACCCAATTAAGGTGCCCTTAAATGATACAATTGCTCTAAGTATAACTTAGGTTAAAAGGACTAATTTCATATTCCGGGAAGGTTAGGTTCCAAACTTTATATTGGTTAAGGATCATGCTAGAAGGTTACTAGTGAAATTTCAGCGAAACAGGGAACTGAACCATTTTCTGCCAACATGGGCGACCGCCCTAACCACTTGGGCGACCGCCCAAGTGGACCTTAATGCCAAAGTGATTTCTGCCGTGTTGGGCGGCCGCCCAAGCCCCCATGGGCGACCGCCCAAGCCTTCCTCCAGCCCAATTTAAGATTTTTTTTTTTACCCATTTTGAACCTAGTCTTCCCTTCCTTATACCATGCCTACCACAAGAACACCAAAGGAAACCTTAGCTTTACCAAGTCTCACTCCAAACAAGTAAACCCAAACCCAAGTAACCTTAGATTGATTATTACTACAAATTCCACCCATTTCAACCCTTTAGATTGTCTTCCTTGAACCCTAACTTCAACTAGTTTCATTTTTCAATCATCCAACTTCCATTTAAGGTTTCCAAGGCATGAAATCAATATCACAAGAACAAGAACAACATTTAAAGAACTTATGAACAAGTAGGAGAAGGAAATCATAACAACTCACCTTAGGGTTTTATAATGGAAGGTGATCTTTCTAACTTGATGGATTCCCCTAGATGATCCCACTTCAAAAACACTCTTGAACTTGAAAATGGTGGAGGAATGGCTTGGCTTCAAGAAAATGGGTTGAGAGCTTTCATGGAGTTTTTCTATGTCTTGCTAGGAGAAGTATGGAGTAAAAGAAAATGAAGGAGGGAGAAGGAAGTAAGAGTGAGGGGTTAAAGGGGGGTAGAGTGGAGGATGAATGGGGAGGGGAACACTTGGCAAGAATTTGGAATGAAGAGGGAATTGGCCCCCCTCTTCTAAATCTAGAGGCTTTCACCATTTTTTTAAAAATAAAATAAATCCTTATCCAATTAATTCATCCTACCCAAATAACCTCCTTGTACTATTTATCATATTTCCATTTTTATTATTTCCCCAAGTTTCTTTATTTAATACTCAAAAATTTCTCAAAAGATTCTAAATTTACTTCTCATCCAATTTATCTTAAATTAAGAATCTAAAGACAAAATTGAACACATAAAGCTATCATAATCATTAAAAGCATATAATAAGATATTTAAATTTAGTGCCTAGGGTTGGGGTCGTCACACTCACTCCCCCTTAAAGAAAATTCGTCCCGAATTTGACTGTCACTTGCCTAATTGATCAACCCGCCTCGGTTACATGTATACCTCAGACTCCAATTCTCAAATAGTCTCTTCAATGTGTGATTCTTCCCCAAGATTCTAATTTCATTAATAATATGATATTACAACTTAGTGTTCCAAGGATACCTTACAATATCACTAACCCGAATTTTTACGACCTCAATAACAATATAAATAATGAGAGTATTACAACCTATGCCACCAAATACATTACAATATTGCATTTAAAACTTTAAATACTCTATAAGTTTGCCCAAGTCGATCTATAAGTCAAATCACCAACCTTTTCTACAGCTGCAAATGGATTAACGAACTTTGGCGCCAATTTACCTTAGGCCTTGCCTCTCCAAACTCACCCCAACAAATTAGAGATCGATATTTTCTTCTCAAACTATGCCTCATACAGTTTTATCTTAATGTTAGCATGATAACTACCATTATACGCACTCAACCACGGTAACCATACGTACTATCGACTACTAACATCCATTGTTCATGCCCGTAGCATATCCTCAATAATAATTAATGATTCCACAATTTTTCACAAAGTTAAACTTCAATAGCATTCCTACATTCCAAGGATCTTCCAAAATGAATGACTATCCAATCCATTTCACACTATGGGGTTTTATACAACCAAACTATCTCCTAACATATACAAGGACTCGATCAATGAATCTCATCATTATAAATATATAAAATAAGTAGAAAATACCATCAACTTCCTATAAACAAAACGACCTACTCCTTTTCTTTCAAAGTAACCAAATCACAAAATTCATCGTGATAATACTCTCAAGTTCAATCTAGAACTCTAAATATTTTAATAGGCCTTCTAACGTCAATATTCCATTTTCACCCTTATGCCCAAACCCCTTATGTCTTGACTTGCTTGAAACGAGTTATTTCAATTATCTCATCCTCATTTCTCATGATACAACATTAAATAACTGCCTATGAAATAATAAATGAAAACATGCTAATAAGACCCTGATTCCCATAAACGGAATACTAGTCGACTATATATCACAATTCAATGCTCTAATTATGCCCAGGTCCAGTGACAGATCAATATTCAATCAAATGGTCGGCCGCCCACAACGGAGCCGATCCAACTCCAAAACAAAAACCGAGTCTACTGCGACCTCCACATTAATAACCCCACAATTTATCAATTCATTTCTCGGATCAAAAACTTTAATATATTTAATCAATATAGGGAAACTAGGTTGCCTTTTTACTTGCTTTTGTACGAACTATACCTTTAAAATAACATGACTTTCTAAAATTTACAACATCTTTCAAAATTCCAAGGATAGATAAAATGAGATCAAGTGAGACTCGAATGGTTTATTTATTTAAAACTGTCCCATACCAGTTTTAATTAACTAAACCACTCACACTTTTAAGAAATTTTCAAAAGATTGATAAGCTACCAAAAATAACTCGAGTGATTTAATTATCTACAACCGTCCCATACCGGTTGTAGATAGTTAAATTACTCACAGTCACAATGTACACAAAAACGGTTCACTGACCTTATTAAATCAATTATTTCCGAAGGGTACAAATGCTCACACCGAAGTTCAACACACACTTTCAATTGTTAAAACACAATTAAACAATACCAACATAATATTCTTGTTTGACCTCTATTTATAGTATAGCCACCACTTATAATATTTATACTTAGTTAATTTCTCTATAAGAAAACACAATCTTGCCATACTATTACTATTTCCGATAAATAACACTAAACAATCATTAAGCTTATAAACTAGGTAAATCATCCTCAATTCAATAATTCCTCAAGTTGTATATTCAACACTTTTACTTAATTTGAGTCATCTATTCCCTACCTTTAATATTGGTATTGTACTTAGTAACAACGTATTGCAACATCTAGTTCCCAATTAAATACCATAATTTTTTTTTTAAATAAGAAAATATAATTAGAACTCACATAGATCAATCATTCCCAAATTTCGATTAAACATTACGGTATAATCTAACTTACCTCCCTATAACCCTCAACAACTCAAAATCCGTATAGCGTCAATATCTTCCGAGCATCACACCAATCCCTTATATGAGTCACGCAACTAAGTCAACCTATACGGTGTAATCATCCTAAAGTATCTTGTCTTCCAATAAGATTTATCCTCATTTTATTTTCTCAACTAGTGATAATCATCTCTCAAAACAAACCATATGCATGTTTTACCAATTCCTGAAGTTGATCCTTTAAGTCACCAATAACTGTATCTATTATACTTCTTTGCATTTTCCCTATTTACCTCTCCATCACTAATACACAATCCACAAATCAAAACGGTCATACTATATATATAAATGTTGTCTTAAGTATATCCTTTAAGCAAATTTTTACTGTAATTGTAACACTCCGAAAAATTTAACTAATAACCATTGAGTATCCTACTAGTTTCTAAAATCAGTCATACAAATCGTCAACAAGTGCTAACGAATACCTATTCTTCACAGTTACCTATTTAAGATCTCTATAACCTTATAAATAACCACCAAGTATCATCCTTTCTAATTATAATAACAATTTACCCTTATGGAGATTCACTAAGCTCATTATCTTCTTTATCAAATACTTTCCCAAGATGAATCATCAAGTCCATCATCCCAATTAGTGTCCTCTATCTAGGAATCCGAATGCCAAAATAATACCTTATAGCAATTCAAAATCTCAATATCCTGGTATGCTACCTGATGAAAATCCAATTTGAAACTCACATGGAAAACACCACTTAATCAACTAATAGCACATAAGGCAAAGATATATTGGTTCTATAAGATCTCGTACTCGCGATATTTTATAACCCATATAATCCCACTTAGACTATCACTTTCAATACTAGTCCCATATATCTAGTCTCCACACGAGAAACCAATGTATAAATACTCACGCAAGTACACGATCATAAATCACTCTTAATTAGGCCATACTTTCGACAATTACGCTTATGTGACATAATATCAATTAATAATTTACCCGACTCAATTACACACGGAGGTAAATCAAACGTAGATAAGGAGACTCGCCTCTTGCGACAGTCCTCCTCAAACACAACAGCTACTCAAATAATTCAGGTTAACATAACGATGATTCACGGATAGGTAACATCGACCAAATCCACCGGCAATACATGCCCACTTAATCACAATTACCAAGATAATTAAGGATGATTCGAGGTACGACCCCATCGGAGTAGAACCTCCAACACATAAGGCAACTCTTAGGCCAATTATGCCAATACGGATGAAATGTAATGCCACATGAGAGCAAATGAACGAGAATTTATACAAGTATGAAACCTAACTCCTGAGACAGGTAAAATACCTCAAATAATGATGGAAAATCTATCTTTCCATAACTCACCTTTCCTTGATTCCTTGATTGGTCAATATCATTTTCTATCATTGAACAAATTCCTGCATTAAACTCTCGACGTAAGTTATCGCACACTCTCACTCAGCTAGACTCTACCCGAGAACTCTAACCGAGGCTACGATACCAAGCTGTGAGGACCCCGACCCGGAACCTACACGTGTCCCAAGCTGGAGCATCCTCAAACTAACCCAATTTTTTTCCTAATCTTTTAAAACTTTTATTTAACTTTCAAAATTAAATACAATTATTATAACCATTTAAAAATAAATCTACACCTTTTCACAATGGAGAAATAATTGACTAACTTTGAAAGTAAGAAACGGTTTTAATTACAAAAAGGCCTCGGTTATAACATAAAACAAAGATTTATAAATACAATTCCATAAATGAATTATACCAATGTACACTTTCTATACCAACCTAATCATACCCCGACAATTCCCACAATATAACTTCCAAACTCCTCACCGCCCTTACTTGGCTGGTCCACCTGTCTCAGAATCTAAAAACAGTAAAGGGAGAGGGGTGAGAATAAATCTCAGCAAGCTATTATGAATGCAGCAAGATGCCAAACAAGATGCGATACATCAAAGACATATCCACATAATCGTAGAGGCTCCCTGCCGCCAACCGTCCCATACCGGTTGGAAACAACGACTTGACTCATCATGAATATATCACAACACATAAGTACGATAAAGTAACACTTAGAAGGATACTGAGCCAAGGTTTTAACTCCAGAAGGATATACACATCCTAGCAGCATCAACATTTTATGAAGCGGTTCCGGAACCATGAACAATAACAGTACCATAGGGATTCTGACACACAGTCATATCCCCGGTGAAACTAGACCATCTACCTCAAAAGAGATGCTAGCCCACTAATCCCACACAAGGGGGACAACTGGGTTACCAATGTATGAATTATAATGAACTTGGCTCGGTGCCATTATAATTCCATAACATTGCCCAACAAACAAATACCAAATTTGGATTTTCATAACTAAGCACGGTAATAACATACTTGCTTAACCAAACATTGTATGATCCAAAGTAGGGATACATACCACAATAGCATATCATGAAGATAGCAATACTATAACAAGTATTCAACATCTTAGCACAACGGCTATAAATCTCTGAACCACATGTACAGTTTAGGAATTCCAAAGTAGGGAATCCTACCACAATATAATATCATAACGATAGAAATACTATAACAAGTATTCAACATCTTAGCACAACGGCTATAAATCTACGAACCACATGTACGGTTTAGGAATTCCAAAGTAGGGAATCCTACAACAATATAATATCATAAAGATAGAAATACTATGACAAGTATTCAACATATTAGCACAACGGCTATAAATCTACTCGAACCAATCCCAAAACAATTTAGGAATTCCAAAGTAGGGCATCCCGGCATTTATATCGAAATATATCATTGAGTCCAAACAAGGCGTCGAACAATTCCCGAGTCGTAATTAAAGTGCTTCCTTAGTTCCATTTAAACCCAATTAAGGTGCCCTTAAATGATACAATTGCTCTAAGTATAACTTAGGTTAAAAGGATTAATTTCATATTCCGGGAAGGTTAGGTTCCAAACTTTATATTGGTTAAGGATCATGCTAGAAGGTTACTAGTGAAATTTCAGCGAAACAGGGAACTGAACCATTTTACGCCAACATGGGCGACCGCCAACCACTTGGGCGACCGCCCGAGTGGACCTTAATGCCAAAGTGATTTGCCGTGTTGGGCGGCCGCCCAGCCCCATGGGCGACCGCCAAGCCTTCCTCCGGCCCAAATTTAAGATTTTTTTTTTTACCCATTTTGAACCTAGTCTTCCCTTCCTTATACCATGCCTACCACAAGAACACCAACGGAAACCTTAGCTTTACCAAGTCTCACTCCAAACAAGTAAACCCAAACCCAAGTAACCTTAGATTGATTATTACTACAAATTCCACCCATTTCAACCCTTTAGATTGTCTTCCTTGAACCCTAACTTCAACTAGTTTCATTTTTCAATCATCCAACTTCCATTTAAGGTTTCCAAGGCATGAAATCAATATCACAAGAACAAGAACAACATTTAAAGAACTTATGAACAAGTAGGAGAAGGAAATCATAACAACTCACCTTAGGGTTTTATAATGGAAGGTGATCTTTCTAACTTGATGGATTCCCCTAGATGATCCCACTTCAAAAACACTCTTGAACTTGAAAATGGTGGAGGAATGGCTTGGCTTCAAGAAAATGGGTTGAGAGCTTCCATGGAGTTTTTCTATGTCTTGCTAGGAGAAGTATGGAGTAAAAGAAAATGAAGGAGGGAGAAGGAAGTAAGAGTGAGGGGTTAAAGGGGGGTAGTGTGGAGGATGAATGGGGAGGGGAACACTTGGCAAGGATTTGGAATGAAGAGGGAATTGGCCCCCCTCTTCTAAATCTAGAGGCTTTCACCATTTTTTTAAAAATAAAATAAATCCTTATCCAATTAATTCATCCTACCCAAATAACCTCCTTGTACTATTTATCATATTTCCATTTTTATTATTTCCCCAAGTTTCTTTATTTAATACTCAAAAATTTCTCAAAAGATTCTAAATTTACTTCTCATCCAATTTATCTTAAATTAAGAATCTAAAGACAAAATTGAACACATAAAGCTATCATAATCATTAAAAGCATATAATAAGATATTTAAATTTAGTGCCTAGGGTTGGGGTCGTCACATGTGAGATACTTCAGTGATTATTCCAATAGAAATTGTTATTTTAAAATATTTTTTCTTAAATGATTTATTTTACTACTTTGTTATTTCACTATTCATTATATAATTGTAAAATTGAAAATTTGGAATTGCAAGTGTATTTATGGATACTTGCTAAAATAAATATTTTTAAAATATTCCTAAATCAAAACTTTGATATTCATTTATTTTTTATTCTAAAAAGACAATTCATTTGAATTTGAAGTATTCACTTTGGAAAACAAAATAAATATTCTTATTATTCACTTTTAAGTATTTAATTTACGATAATAAAATAAATAGTGAAACAAATTTAGTAAAAAAAAGTTTATAACAATGCTTTTTATAAAAAAGACAATTTTAAAACAAAAATTTCTTACATTGAAGTTCATTAAGAGACCTTAGTAATAATTAAAACAAAATCATCTACTTAGTCAACATATTTAGTAGCCTTATCATGACAATAATTGTATCAACTTTTGGTTCTTTTTATAATTTGTATAATTTTGATATAATTAAATAAACAATCTCTTTACTATGCCCCTCACTCATTCTCTCTCCTATTTTACTTTTTATACTCACAATACCTACCCTTCTCATTCTCTCCTCTTATTATATTAATATTTCTTAATTCATGTGTCGAAAGAGAATCCTAAATCGTATGAAACGAAGGGAGTAGTTTGTAGTGGGATGACATGCGAGAAAAGTTTGTAGTTTGTACTTTGTAGTGGGACAGATCGACACAACTATAGCAATTTCCCTCCGGCGAGTCAAAACAAAAACTGTGTGTGAGAGGAGTATATTTTTTAAAATTAAATAAATAATGCCAAAAGTATCCATATTGATTTTTTTTTTGTGAAAAAATTCATATTGATGTTAAAAATAAAAAAAAAGGTTGACGATAATGATCAAGAATTGATAAAAATGATATTTTTGAATTGAATATAAGACCAATTCTTTTGCAAGATATTTTAGTTCTTTTTTTTTTCAATCATTTATTAGGACACCATTAAAAAGACTCTCAACAATGCTTCTAGAATTGTCAATATTTTGAAGGAAAAATCTTATTTTGAAGGAAAAGTATACCAAAAGATACTATTCTCTTTATATAAATATATATATATATATATATATATATATATATATATATATATATATATATATATATATATATATATGGTTAATTACAATTTAGGGCCTGAAGTCTTGTATGAGGTCCCTAAAAGGGGCCTGACTTTTATTTTTTGGCGATTTAGGGCCTATACTTACAATTTCTTATCAAATAAGGGCTTATTGACGATTTCCGTTAACACTTAACGTCAATAAGCCCTTATTTGATAAGAAATTAACATAAACCTAAATCGCTAAAAATCGAGCCCCATTTGGGAACCTCATACAAGACTTCAGGCCCTAAATTGTAATTAACCCATAAATTTAACTTTCTACCTTTTTTAAATTTTCATTAAATCCCTTAAAAGAAATATTAAATTCAATAAAATAAATAAAAACATAAAATTATATATAACTTCAATATTTTATTTAAAAAAGGGTTCTAAATTGCAATTTGCCCTTTAAAAAATAAACACAATAATCTGTTTTATATATAAATATTTAATGGGCATAGATAAATTTGGGGCCCTTCAAAATTTGGGGCCCTGTGCAAAGGAACCTAATGTTTCATGTCTGAGCCGGCCCTGAAAGTCACCACCCCACCAACATATACCCGCCACCAAATTTAACACATCATCAAAATCAATCAAAACAACAAGAAATGTGATTTCAATTTTGATCAAGATTTTGATAGCTACCGACGAGGAGTTTGTTTCGCCCGATTTTATCTATGCCCATTAAATATATATATACTCCCTCCGTCCCGGTCGACTTAGGATTTTTTGAAATGGCACGGGGATTAAGGAAAAGGTAAATGTTGTGAGTGTAATTTAAAAATAGGAGAGAGAATGAGTGGAGGGAATAGTAAATTATAATGGTATTGTGAGTATTAAAATAATGTAGGAGAGAGAATGAGTGGAGAGTGATTTAAGGTTTCCATTTTGGGCCGTCCTAAGTCGGGTGGGACGTCCAAAATGACAAAAAATCCTAAGTCGGCCGGGACGGAGGGAGTATATATATAACATATTATTGTGTTAATTTTTTAAAGGGCAAATTGCAATTTAAAACCCTTTTTTAAATAAAATATTGAAGTTACATATAATTTTATGTAAATTTTCTAAATATTAAGGGCCACATATTCTCATTTTGCACAGGGCCTCTGTACTTAATGAGACGGACCGGTGACTTTATGTTGATGGTGGTGAAGGGTGAGGTGTTGTTGTACATTAAATTCAAGGATAAAAATTGGGCATAATAATATTTGTGCATTTAATTCATGTACCATATTTTTTTCATTTATATTAAAAAAAAAGGGAAAATAATACAATAATTTTAGTTGGGATGTTTGAAGATTAACAAAAAACTGTAAACTGCGATGAACAATAGTGTTTAACAAAAAAATTATTATATTTAGTTAAATTAGGTAAAAAATAATTTACATATGCCTTTTTAAATATAGTTAAATTGGGATGTTAAATTTCTTTTTATTATTATTGAGTAAAAATATTTTTATTTATTTTATTGAATTTAATATTTCTTTTAAGGGATTTAATGAAAATTAAAAAAAGGTAGAAAGTTAAATTTATGGGTTAATTACAATTTAGGGCCTGAAGTCTTGTATGAGGTTCCCAAATGGGGCCTAACTTTTTTTTTTAGCGATTTAGGGCCTATACTTACAATTTCTTATCAAATAAGGGCTTATTGACGTTAAGTGTTAACGAAAATCGTCAATAAGCCCTTATTTGATAAGAAATTGTAAGTATAGGCCCTAAATCGCCAAAAAAAAAAAGTCAGGCCCCTTTTGGGGACCTCATACAAGACTTCAGGCCCTAAATTGTAATTAACCCATCTATATATATATATACATATATATATATATATATATACATATATATATATATATATATACATATATATATATATATATATACATATATATATATATATATATATATATAGTTTGTATGTGAATAATAAAGATAAGTTTTGTCATTCTATATGGTAACAGAGCCTACACGATCCAACTCCCCAAACCCTATTTTTTTTTCTCTCCCGTCGCCCCTCTCTACCATGTCCACCACCACTTCAACCACCCTCTCCAACCCGATCGATCCCAACAACCCCATTATCCTCGTTAACTTATCTCAATGCAAACCACTCTTGCCCCCCACCTACCTCACATGGGCATCCCAAATCACATCTCTACTATTCTGCATAGACCCCCTTAAGTTTCTTGATAGTTCCCAACCTCAACCCCCGCCAAAGTCACGACATATAACAAAGAAACTTATAATCCTGCATACACCACCTAGAACCGTCAAGATCAACTAATCCTAGGCTCTCTTATAGGAACCCTAGATCCAACCACAGCACCACTTGTCACTCAGGTCAAAACCTCTAGTGAGGCTTGGAACATCCTCGAAACTACCTATGCAAATGCCTCTAGATGTCATATTCTACAAGTAAAAGCCACCCTTAACTCCCTCACCAAAACCACTCAATTTATCACTGAGTACTTGCATGCTATCAAATCTTGCACTGACATTGACAAACTCGCAATTATGGGCAAACCTATGGACTCTGTGGACATTGTTGTTAAGCTCCTCAAGGGTTTTGATTGTGACTCATACAAACCTACCATTGACTAAATCCGAGCTCATGACTCGCCTATCACATTTGAAGTATTGCATGAAAAACTCATCCACCATGAACTAACCCTACAATCAAGGTTTTAAAAAGCGCTAGGCGTATGCTAGGCGGCGGAGCCGGGCCTAGCGCCTAGGCGGAGACTGGTCGGGATTAGTCGTGACCTAGGCGGGGCTTAGAACTAGGCGTTGGAGAGGGGCCTAGCGCCTAGGCGGGGCCTAGGTTCCCTTAGGCGGGATCTTTTAGAACACATTCTACAATATACCCCCTCCCCTGCTACCTTCCCGGCCTCCGCCCACACAACACAATCTCATCCCAATACCTTTCGCCCTTACCACTGTAACACCCCCTCCTCCCCTGGTGTGATCACACCAGCGACCACACCAACCAACCCTCACAACTCTACTGGCTCTGCTCCATTCAAAGGCAAATACAAATATTGTCGTATAGTTGGTCATGTTATCTCCCAGTGCCGCTAGTTCAAACGTGACTACCCCTCTGTCCACTTTCCACCACCAAACCCTTCTCCTCGGCCCAACCTCCCCAACTATCATCCCAACCCTCAAGTTCACACTGCCACTGCTCCACCTTATGCCCCACCCTCCTCTAGCTTATTGACAGTTGTGCCACCTATCATCTCACTAATGACCTCTCAAATCTTGCCCTTCGCCGCCCTTGCAATGGCAGCGATTATGTGATCATAGATGATGACTTATCACTTCAAATCTCTAATATAGGCACTAGCGATGAATCTAACCCTGCTCCATGGAAGCCTTAATCATTAATCATGGGGTCTACATCTGGCATCCACCTCCTCCTCAAGCTCACTACACAATCTCAATCTCGACTCAATCATGACATCATTGATTAGGGCATCCCTCTCTCCCTATACTCTCTTTTTTACGTTATCATTTTTCCTTATCAGTTTCGTCTAGTTATTCCTTTCCTTGTAATTCATGCAATATCAATAAAAGTCACAAGTAACCGTTTTCATCTTTCTCTCTGCACTCTCATGCACCCCTTAAAATCATATTTTTCGATGTCTGGACATCTCCCATATTATCTTGTGACCACTTCAGATATTATGTTAGTTTTGTTGATCATTACACAAAATATACATAGTTATACCCTCTCATAAATAAATCAGACACATTCGCCACCTTCAATCATTTCACACTACCAGAAAAAGGTCATTTAGCGACGGAAATTTCCGCCGCTAAAATTAAATTTCCGTCGCTAAAATAAATCACCGACGGAAAAATTCCGTCGGTGGTCCGCCGCTACCAGCTCGTCGCAGTGCTCCGACGGGTCAATTTCCATCGCTATTTTTTTCTTTTACCGACGTAATTTAATTCCGCCGGTGAATTAATGGTTTCAGCGACGGAAAATTCCGCTGCTATATTAATTTAATTTAATTAAATTTTCATTTCAGCGGCGGAAATTTCCGTCGCTGTAATAAAAATTAATTTAATTAAATTAATTTCAAGCGGAAATTTCCGTCACGTAATAAAATTTAAATTAAAATGAAATTATTTCAAATGCGGAAATTACCTGTCGCTAAATTATTTAATTTTAATTTAAATTTTATTACAGCGACGGAAGTTTCCGCCGTTGAAATCAAAAATTAAATAAAAATTAAATGATTATAGCGGCGGAAATTCCGTCGCTGAAATTAATTTATTTAATTAATTTTTATTTCAGCATTAATTTCAGCGACGGAAAAGTCCGTCGCTGATTCTGAAATAAATTTAAAAAAATAATTTAAAATATCAATAAACCAGAATTTTTTGTATCTGATATAACATTTCAATTTATAAAACTAAAACTATAAAAACTAAAATTCAAATATCAGCGTACCAAATAAAAACTAAATACCACCGTACCAATTCGGGAGGGGGGAGGGGGGAGAGGGGGAGGGGGAAGGGGGGAGAGGGGGGAGAGTGGTGGAGCGGGGGGAGAGGCGGGGAGGGGCTCCCGCGGGTACCAAATGTCTCAAATGTTTACAAACAAGTATAAATTAATACAAAAATGTCTAAAAATCCGCAATCAACCTGGGGACGCCGGAAATTACCCCGGGAGTCCCGGCCGAGATGAGCCATCAACGGCGCCAATTGTCTTTGAGTCTCGCATGTTGTCTTTGAATCTCTGCATGACGTCGATCGTTCTCCTCCCGCATCCGCTGCCTCGAACCGCCAAAGCATCCGCAAGCTTTGCCCGCTCGCGTTTCTCCTCCTCCAACGCAGCCTCCAGAGTGTCGACCCTCGGATCATGAAACGTGGCCGGGCTACATTTCGCCGACGGCCGGCCGACGCCGACGGCATTGCCGCCCATAATCCCCATCCCTAACACTCGGGCTCCTCTCCTTGGATGTCCCTGAGAGGTGACCTCGTGCCAAACATCAGGCACGAAGGGGACGGGCTCGCGGAGGCGTTCCTTCGGGAACAACGGCGGCTTGATATGCATCCTGGCAAAATAAAACAAACAATTATAATCATATACACAATGTAAGGTACATAAATAAATTTACATATTCAAAATCAAGTCATTTAATGGTAGTTTACTTACAAAGGCAGCAGATCGATCGTCAACCCATTACGGAGGTTGATCGGGCGCTCCGTAAGAATTCCGAATATGGGTGCTAGCGTAAACATCCACAAACCGATATTCGGACCATACTCCCTTTCCTATAAATAAAATAAGCGAGATTATTACTTTGAAATTGTATAAATGCAACATTTAAACTGATTTAAAAGCATGCATACACTACATTTACACTAAAACTATGGATTTCATAACATCAACATGGCTCCCAGCTAACATACGTACATAAACCTATTTAAAAGCATCCATACACTACTACATTTAAATTAACATACATACCATGCGGTCGTGATGCTCGGCGACCGTGAGCGTCCCCCCGGTATGCAACGCCGCCGATCCCGAGGAGCCTGCTCTATTGGCCTTGGCCTGTTCGGATATAGCCTTCGCCGCATCCGACCCCCAATATTCGCAAAATTGACGAAACACCTCATCGGTCATAAAAGTAGGACACAAGGGCTGTTCTCCCGCCGCGAGCCGAGTAGTATAATAATTTTTCTTCGTGGTACCTATAAAAAATATGAATATCTCGTAAACATATAATGATGACATTATAAAATTAAAAGAGTATAATCATTGTTAATTAAACTAATTAAGGATAGATAAATATGTTACAAATAAAATCCTTAAATAGCTTGTGATCCTGCTCATCGAAAACATATCTAGCCGTCGCATCGCCGATGTCCGGCGCCCAATAATATTTAGCCTACAACATATAATGATAACATTACAAAACTAAAAAGAGTATAATCATTATTAATTATAACATTTTAATAACAAACTAACATTTAAGTTTTAAATAAAAACCATTAACACATTACCTTAAACTCATCCCACGCATCGTCCTTCTCGCCTCTGTGGCAATTTTTTCCATTGGGCCAAAACTCGGTCATTTTTCGAGACCGCCAGTATTGCCCGATCTTAGTACCTGTGGTGGGGTATCCACCTACAAACCTGCCAAGTATATTTATACAATAACATTTTAACTTAAATAATGAATTATATATAAAGCAAAAATGAACCAACTTATATCAAATTAATGAAGAGTTACTTACTGGTCATAAAGTGATGATATCCTGACAAATATCCTCCCTCGTAATCGACGGTAGTCCGAGTACCGGCCCCAGAGGTGGAGCTAGTACTACCGCGTGAAGGGTCGACATCATCGCTACCGGATCGGGACGGTTGCGTCCCCAAGAATCAATGTGTAAATAGGCTTAGTCTTCTTACCCTTGCCCTTTCTACTAGAACTCATATCTGTATTACAGTAAAAATATTAAAATATACAACTTTAACAATAGGAAACAATATATTCACAATACATCTAAAACTTTAAAGTTCTAATAATCTAAAGCATTCACAATACATATAAAACTTTAAACTATTAATAATATAAAGCATTCACAATACATATAAAACTTTAAAGTTCTAATAATCTAAAGCATTCACAATATATATAAAACGACAAATATTAAAAATAATCTAAAGCATTCACAATACATATGAAACTTTAAAGTTCTAATGAAAGGTAATGTATCCCACTTCTGAAAAAAAAAAAAGATTAGAAACCTTGAGAAATAATTTAAACCCAAATTCTTATTTTCCAAATTAAAATTCCTTACAACTACCAGAACAAGAGTTCCTTGAATAAGCATAACCAAATTACAAGCAATTATACCACCCATGGCAAACAGATATAGTAAATACAAACTAAAAACCAATGAAACCCAAATTAACATCCAATTATACAACAATCAATCAAAGCGGAATAAACGCTCTTAAACCCTAGCCTCAAATAACATATATATGGAATTTTAATAACGAAAATTAGGTTATAAATATCAATTTGTGTGTGTGTTGGAATGTAGGGAGAGAGAGACCTGGCATCTAAACTCAATTCCTGCAACGTAAAACCGAGTCACGCAAAATCGTAAAATTCAATTCCCAAAGCAAATTCATATTCACAACAAATTAACACCCTATCCTCGAATTAGAACTACATATTTGAAAGAAATCGAAAAATTTACCTTGATTTGATTAGAGCAAGAGAGAGAAAAACGGTGGAGAGGCGGACGGAAGGAGACGACGTGAGAGCTCGAGACGGACGGTGGAGAGGTGGAGAGGTGGACGGACGGAGACGGCGGCAGCAGCTCGAACGGAGACGGTGGAGAGGTGGACGGACGGCGGCGATAGAGCTTCTTCTTCTTCTTCTTCTTCAGTCAGCAGAGCGGGAAGAGAGAGAAAGCGGGAAGAGAGAGAGAGGGAAATGTGGCGTAATTGATATCCGAGGGATAAAATGAGTATTTATAATTTTCATTGACGACGGACATTCCGTCGCTAAATATTAATTATAGCGGCGGAAATTAAATTCCGACGCTATAATTAATATTTAGCGCGGAATATTCCGTCGCTGATAAATCCGACGCTAAACTATACGTACGCTCACCTGGATCGATGACATGGCACTCTCACCGACGGAAATTTCCGCCGCCGATTTTAAATTCAAATGACGGAAATTTCCGCCGCTATTATTAATAAATATAATTGTTTTCAATATATTTTTGAAAAAATAAATAAATCATTAATATTTATTAATTTTAATTTAATAAATATCATTATTTTTATTTATATAAAAATAAATAAATCATAAATATTTATGATATTTTTGAAAAAATAAATAAATCATAAATATTAATCAATTTTAATTTTATAATGCCATTATTTTTATTTATATAAATATGAAACTTATTTTAAATTACTCTCAAAAAAAAATATGAGTCATTATATTTTCGAAAAAATAAATAAATCATTAATATTTATTAATTTTAATTTAATAAATATCATTATTTTTATTTATATAAAAATAAATAAATCATAAATATTTATGATATTTTTGAAAAAATAAATAAATCATAAATATTAATTAATTTTAATTTTATAATGCCATTATTTTTATTTATATAAAATATGAAAGTTATTTTAAATTACTCTGAAAAAAATAAATATGAGTCATTATATTTTTGAAAAAAAAAATAAATCATTAATATTTATTAATTTTAATTTAATAAATATCATTATTTTTATTTATATAAAAATAAATAAATCATAAATATTTATGATATTTTTGAAAAAATAAATAAATCATAAATATTAATTAATTTTAATTTTATAATGCCATTATTTTTATTTATATAAAATATGAAAGTTATTTTAAATTACTCTCAAAAAAATAAATATGAGTCAATAAATATTATTTTTGAAAAAATAAATAAATTCTAAACCCTAAACCTAATACCCTATACCCTATACCCTATACCCTATACCCTATACCCTATACACTATACCCTATACCCTATACCCTATACACTATATCCTATACCCTATACCCTATACCCTATACACTATACCCTATACCATATACCCTATACACTATATCCTATACCCTATACCCTATACCCTATATACCCTATACCCTATACCCTATACACTATATCCTATATCTTATACCCTATACACTATACCCTATACCCTATACACTATACCCTATACCCTATACCCTATACCCTATACCCTATACACTATACACTATATCCTATACCTTATACCCTATACACTATACCCTATACCCAATATCCTATATACCCTATACCCTATATACCCTATACCCTATACACTATATACCCTATACCCTATACCCTATATACCCTATACCCTATACTCTATACACTATACCCTATACCCTATACCCTATACACTATATATCCTATACCCTATACCATATATACCATATACCCTATACCCTATACACTATACCATATACCCTGTGGTTGTAGTGGTTTAGTGGTTTAGTGGTTAGGGATTAGGGTTTAGGTTGGGTTAGGTTAGGTTTGTGGTTTAGTGGTTTAGTGGTTTGTGGTTTAGTGGTTGTAGGTTGTGGTTTGTGGTTTAGGTTTAGGTTTGTGGTTTAGTGGTTAGGTTTGGGGTTTAGTGGTTGTGGTTTAGTGGTTTAGGTTTAGGTTTGTGGGTTTAGGGGTTAGGGGTTAGGGGTTGTGGTTTGTGGTTTAGGGTTTAGTGGTTTAGGGTTTAGGGTTTGTGGTTTAGGGTTGTGGTTTAGTGGGTTGTGGTTTAGTCCAAAACTAGGAACTAACCAACTATTAGACAACACTCTGAGATTATTGTCTCATAAGTAATAACTAAGATATCCAGAAAACAAAGACCCACATCATTACCGCCGAGCACACCGCACTCTCTCGGCCCCCACCACCGCGCATGTCATCATCTACATCGTAAGCTTCAATGTTGACATCGTGAAGGGTTGTCTCCTCGCACTCATCAAGCTCCATATCTGTCATCTGCGATGAAGGCTTAGGAGGCAGACACCCTCTAGGGCCTCGCATTGTTCTAAGTCAAGGAATCTGGGAAGTCGACCGAGAAGTGGATGTATAATTTGCCCCTCATGAATGGTCTTTGGTACATTGGCATCCCTTCGTCATTTATTGCCTTGAATTGATCTCGCTTAACAACTTCTCCAGGTTGGGATTTGATGAGGAGCCGCCCGTTATCTAGATGAGTCAAGATAAATTGGAAGCCACATAATGCCTCGCAGGGTCAACGCGTGCTCAACAAATATGTCATCACCCTTTCGCTTGAACTTTGGGTGCTCTTTCCGTTGTAGTACAAAGACTATGTCTCCAGAAGAGTGTCGAGCTTCATCGGCTTCTCCCGAGAATGTAATTTTCTGTCCATTTTGCATACCCTTCTCCACAACCACTTCCAAGACCTTCTTCTCCCGTACAACCTTTTCGCCCTCGTATTGTGGGCCGGTCCTTGTCATTGATAGGGTATATGGTATAGGTATGTGGTATGTGCGTAGGTATAGGCATAGGTGTGTAGTGTGGTATGGTATAGGTATGTGGTATAGGGTATAGGGTATAGAGTATAGTGTATATGGTGTAGGGTATAGTGTATATTATATAGGGTATTAGGTTTAGGGTTTACAATTTATTTATTTTTTCAAAAATAATATTTATTGACTTATATTTATTTTTTTGAGAGTAATTTAAAATAACTTTCATATTTTATATAAATAAAAATAATGGCATTATAAAATTAAAATTAATAAATATTTATGATTTATTTATTTTTTCAAAAATATCATAAATATTTATGATATTTTAATGTTTTTTAGTTTGTATTTTGTTAATTAGTTCTAAAAATAAAAAAAAATTACGTTTTATTATCAGCAACGGAATATTTCCGTCGCTGATAAATAAAAAAATATTAAATTATCAACGGCGGAAATATTCCGTCGGTGTTTAATAATAAAAAAAAAAACATTTAATTTCACCGTCGGAATTTTTCCGACGCTAATAAATTAAAAAAATTAATTATTTAGCGTGGAAATATTCCGTCTGTAATATTTCAAAAGAAAAATAAAAATATTTTAATTTCACCGTCGAATATTTCCGACGCCGATAAATAAAAAATAAAAAATGATATATTTTCACCGGCGGAATATTTCCGTCGCTGATAAAGATTTAGCGGCGGAATATTCCGTCGGTAAATCAACCGCCAAATTAGCGACGGAAATAAACGAATATTCGAGGAATATTCGTTTTAGCGGCGGAATTTAGCGGCGGAATTAAATTCCGTCGCTAAATTTGACGCCAAAAATATTCCGACGCTAAAGCCTATATTCCGCCGCTATTTAGCGACGGAATCTGTCCGTCGCTGATAATTCCGTCGCTAAATGACCTGTTTCTGGTAGTGTCAAGGCTCTTGTTAAATTTTTCTTTAACCGCCCTATTCTTAGATAATGGAAGAGAATATCTCAAACTTAATCCATCCCTCCTCAACAATGGCATCACCCACCTCACATCTCCTCCTTATACTCCTGAACATAACGACTATGCCGAACGTCGTCATCAACACATTGTCAAAACAGGTTTTACCCTTCTCTCTCATGCCAACCTTCCACTAACCTTTGGCCATTTTCTTTCATTAGTGCCACTTCTTATCAACCGTATGCCAACTGCCACACTCAACAATTAATCTCCCTATCTTCGCAATTCGCATGTTCAAAACTTCACCCAACTATACAAAACTTCACAACTTTGGCTGCCTTTGTTATTCTTGACTCTGCCCCTACAACCCTCATAAACTAGCCCCTAAATCCATTCCCTGCATATTTGTCGGATACTCCCTCACTCAAAGTGCATATTACTGTCTTGACACCACCACCCATCGTCTCTACACCTCTAGACATGTAAAATTTATTAAAACCGGCTTCCCTTATCACTCTCTCTCTAAATCGACTCATACACCTAATACTATTTCTCCATCACAATGGTGCCCCATAACCGTTCCCCTCATTCCTACCCCCAGCCTCAGCCCTTTACCTAATCTATTTACTCCATTTCTCTTTCATACATCATCCACACAACTTGCGACCTATGATGTGATCACACCAGTAGCCACATCAACCCAACCAACCTGCTGCTGCCACTCCTGATGTGATCACACCAATCACCACATCCACAACCACATCTACCCCACCAACTGGTGTCACCCAGGATGTTATCATACCCTCTCACACAACCTCAACCACCCAATTATGTCCGCACCATAGTCACTTATTCCAAATATAATATTGTGAAACACAATCTTAAATATGTTATCCTCACTACCCTTTCCTCCTCTACCAGCCTCCCCACTACAACCAAACAAGCCCCCTCTTACCCGTATTGGCGAACATCTATGATTAACGAATATTATGCTCTCACTTGGAACAACACCTGGTCTTTAGTTCTTCCCGCTGCTTCCCAGAATATTGTTGGTAGCAAGTGGGTTTTTCACATCAAATACAACCCTGACAATACCATCCAAAAATATAAAGCTCGCCTTGTTGCCAAGGGCTTTCACCAACGCCCCGAAGTTGACTACTTTGAAAACTTTTCCCCAGTTGTTAAACATGTCACTGTACACCTCCTCCTCTCCCTTCCTGTCAGTAACAACTGGTCTATTCACCAACTTGATGTTAATAATGCCTTTCCACCCTCCACAAAACTGTCTTCATGGCCCAATCCCCCGACTTTGTTGACCCCACCAACCCCACTTTTGTCTCTCGTCTCTATAAAGCTATCTTGGTCTTAAATAAGCTCCTCGAGCTTAGTTTACTGAGCTCAAAACCTACCTCATCTCTTACGGCTTTCATCATTTCCTTGCTTATCCATCTCTCTTTATCATCACAAACTCTGCCCCTCCTCTCTACCTCCTTATATATATGTCGATGACATTATTATCACCGGTCCATCTACACCCATCCTCTCCTCATTTATTTCTAGTATATCCTCTCACTTCTCCCTCAAGGATCTCAGTCCCTTGTCTTACTTCTAAGGTATTGAAGTCATACCCATAAACCATAGCCTTCTCCTTTCTTAAACAAAATACACCCATGATCTTTTCACCCGCTATGATATGACCAACATCAAACCTGCCCCCACCCCAATGGACTCCAAGCTTCTCCCCACCTACTTCCCAACCGAACCCATCTACCAACCCACGGAATTTCGAGCCATTATTGGGAGTCTTCAATACCTTTTTATAACTCGGGCCTGACATTGCATTCTATGTAAACGTACTTGCTCAATATGTGCAACACCCCACCACTACTCACTGGATAGTCCTCAAGAGGGCTCTCCGCTATCTTCATGGTACCTCTCACTTAGTTATCCAACTTTTCAAAGACAATTCTCATTCTCTATATCTACACTCCTTATGTGACACGGATTGGGCTGCAGACAAAAATGATTATATCTCCACCACTGGTTTTCTAATCTATCTCGACAAAAACCCTATTGCTTGGTCATCTCGTAAATAACGAGCACCCTCTCGCTCGTCAACAGACGCTAAATTTTGTGTCGTAGCCGATGCTAATGCAAAAGTCACTTGGATCCAAAACTTACTCTCTAAGCTAGGTATCACACTCCCTCGTGCTTCAGTTGTATATTGTGATAACCTTGGTGCTACTATCTACTCGGCTAACTCTGTTTTTCATTCCCGTATGAAACACCTTGTCCTTTCCTTTCTCTTTGTTCGAGAAAAAGTACAATCTGGGCTTCTCCGGGTTCAACATATTTCAGGCAATGACCAACTTGCAGATGTTCTCACCAAGCCTCTATGTCGTGTTCGGTTCTCTTTACCGGTTTCCAAGATTGGACTTCTTCATATATCGTCCATCTTGAGGGGGCCCATTGAAGATGGTTTCCAAGATTGGACTTGTTCATATATCGTCTATCTTGATGGAACCTATTGAAGATGTAACTACAGATGTGACTAAACGAGCGACTACATCTGGTTCACATGAAGACAAAAGTCCACACGGCTCAAGACTCCATACGGCTCAAGACTCTCTTGGGCTGGACTAAGTTACTTGATCACTATTCCTTTTAAAGATTATGTATATCTTTTGATTGATTGTAATTATCTTTATTTTAGGAAACTAGCCTTTTTTATTTAGCTAGGAGATCTCATTCATTATAATTGTTGTACAATATAAACACATTGTATATTGTATGTGAATAATAAAAACAATCATTTTATACTTTCCTTGTCCCTTAATAAATATCATTTTCTTTATTATTTATTTTAAAATAAGTGTCACATTTCTTATTCAAAAAATATTTTATCATCATGCAAGTATTGCACATTTGAACAAGTAAAACACGAGCAATATTTGGGGAACAAAATGCTTCCACAATCTTTTCCACAATTGATTGGTTGATGTTTAAATTAATAAGTACTTAAACCCACAAAATAAATATTAAATCAGTAAATGTCAATTAGAATTTTGTGAATAAGATTATATAAACATCTTGTACCCATAGAATTACTCAGACACCATCAAAAAGGGTTAACAAGTAAATTACTTCTCCCTTCATATATCCGAAGATAAATGTCTATTTGGAATTTAAGGATCATTTTGAAAAGATTAATTTTTAATAAACAATATAAACATTGAGTCGGTCTCTAGAGAAACGCGTTTCTTAATAAATTATGGAGAAACGTGTTCTGGATATCCATCCCAAAGCTTCTGGATATCCAGAAGCTTTGGAACGGATATTCAGAAAAAAAAAATTGAGGCAAAGGCCAAGCTTCTGGATATCCATTCCAAAGCTTCTGGATATCCAGAAGCTTTGGAACGGATATCCAGAAAAAAAGTTTGGGGCAAAGGCCAAGCTTCTGGATATCCAGAAGCTTTGGAACGGATATCCAGAAAAAAAGTTTGGGGCAAAGGCCAAGCTTCTGGATATCCATCCCAAAGCTTCTGGATATCCAGAAGCCTTGGCCTGCATTGTCACGCGACAAGTCGGGATGCGTTTCTCCATAAGTTATGAAGAAACGCGTTTCTCCCCAAATTTTAGCACATTCTTGCTATTGACTTTCAAAATTTTAGTTTTTCAAAAATATAATGAATTATGAAAAAGAAATAAAAAAAAATTATTTGAAATAAAGTTATTTGAAGGTAAGACCATGCACATCGGTGACTCTCCAAGTGAGAGTCACCCCCAAAAAAAAAAAGAAAAAGAAAAAGCAAAGGAAAGGAAAGTCACGAAATGCCATGACTCCGGGCAATCAGCCAACCGTCGGTTGACCCCGGTTGTGCAATTTTTTTTTTTTTTTGATCTAATTATTTTGATTTTGTATTTATATAAATATATTTTTAAAATTAATATATTTTATATATTAATTTTATTTTTAAAAGGTTGGGTTGGGTTGGGTCGAGGTCACTGATGGGAGTATAAATTATATAAGGTTGGGTTGGATTGGGTTGGGTGAGAGAAATTAATATTTTATTTGAGGTTGGGTTGGGCCAGGGTCACTGATGGGGATGGTCTAATGTTACCAAAGATCATTCATTTTAGAACAAAACATGACATTCATTTGGGTATGGATAGAGTATTAAGAATAAATAGAGTATTTGCTTGATTCTAACTTGTAAAGTGTGCACTAGACCCTAAAAACACATAAACATTCAACAAAAACTTTAAGACCTTGACCATGGTAAAAGGGTGATCCTAAGGGCCACTAGGGTTTACATAATGCAGGTAATTTTTCAAAACTTTTAGGTTCCTTTATTGATTTGTGAGCACAACTACATTGAATTCTATATTATTTCCCACCATGATATCTTTGGTAACGAAATTCAATTTATTCTTCCAATTTCATTTCTATGATTTGAAATTTATTCGTCAAACATAGCGTTATAAACGAATTAAGTAGATAACATATTGTGGCTTAATTAACAAAGAAAACTTGTGAGAGGTTATGAAGTCATACAAAATCGAGCGATTTGGAATCATTGTTCCCATCAATATGTTGATCCGTAGATCATAACGACAAAAATGTAATCAAATTTTAGCCGTTGTTATTATCATAGCAACAGATTCCGTGTTCAAAAGTGAGCAGTAACTCAGTTACGTGGTTCACCAATAGTTCACCTATGAAGTATGACTTTGGCCCATTGCTACACAAAAATATGACATTGGCCCCATCCTTTTCAATCGTGAATTGTACTCCATTATTTGGACATACTTTGTATTCATTGAGAAATGAGGAAAAGTTAAAACCATGGAAAAGAGAAAAGGTAGCAATGAGAGGACTCTTTTTGAAGATGGGATTGATAGAATAGAATAGATATATATTGGTTGCAGAAAGTTCCCTCTGTTTAAATCAGTGAACAAAGAAGATTAAACAACTAGAAAATTCAGAAAATAATAATGTCTGTCCTTTGACTTCTGTAACTCTTACAACAAATATATAAATATACATACACACCTTGTTCCAAAAAACATCCAAGTCTTATAAACAATCAAAGCCTTCATTTACACATACAAACACATAGTCAGAGATAGAAAGAGAGAAAGAGAGAGAAAGAGAGAGAGAGAGAGAGAGAGAGAGAGAGAGAGAGAGAGAGATGGGAAGAGCACCATGCTGTGACAAGGCAAGTGTGAAGAGAGGGCCATGGTCACCTGATGAAGATGCAAAGCTTAAGGAATACATTGAGAAAAATGGGACTGGTGGGAATTGGATTGCTCTTCCACAGAAAGCTGGTAAACTTTAGTGCCCTGTTTGGTTGTTCCTATTAATTTTGTTTCATTTTTTTGCTTTATTTTGTTGATATTTGTGATTTGTTGTTTTAGGTCTAAAGAGATGTGGGAAGAGTTGTAGATTGAGATGGCTTAATTATCTTAGACCAAATATCAAACATGGGGAATTCTCAGATGATGAAGATAGACTCATCTGCACTCTCTTTGCTAGCATTGGAAGCAGGTACAGTACAAGTTACTAATGCATATCTTAATTTTCTTTTTTCAAGATCAAATCCTTTTCTCACTTTGATCCATTCTTTATCCATGTCCTTCCTCTCAAATTCAAATTGATTAGGTTTCTCTCTCTCTCTCTCTCTCTCACACACACACACACACACACACACACACACATACACACACACAAAAAAAAAAAAATCATGTGTGGCCAAAAGTGGCTTAAGTTGTATGTTTCAAGAATAGGCTATTCCTAGTCAAATTCTTGTAGTGCTTTCCATGCAAATAGCCGAAGTTTAGAGTATGATCTTAATGTGTATACCAAGTTTTCATTGAAAACAAGAAAACAAAAACATGGGATATGTCAATGATATATCATAAGATCTCATTTTCAACTTGCTAATGTTGAAAATAAGTTGCTTTAATTACCACGTCTGTCCCAAAATAAATGTCCAATTGTATTTTCGATCGGAAAAAATTAAGACACGACAACTACCAACACAAGAAACCAATATGTGATCTTACTTTCTTTATTATTTTTTTTCTCTAATACTATTATTGTCATAACTCATTTACAAATTCTAATAAGAAAGCCATTCCAATTTTACAAATTTACAACAAGTTTAGTGATCATGGTAAATTATTGCAATACAATACTTGTTCTGATCTGACAAAACTAAAATACATTAAATTCTTTTTTTCTTGATTGATTACTTGGTTAAGATTCTTATAAGTACTCTATTTTATGCAGGTGGTCAATAATTGCAAACCAATTACCAGGAAGGACAGATAATGACATCAAGAACTATTGGAATACAAAGCTAAAGAAGAAGCTCATGGGATTAATGTCCCCTAATTCTTCTTCATTAATTAGAAGAGTACCACTTCATTACCAATCTTCTAATTTAACCTACCCAACACTTCCATCACTCCATCAAGGTCAAAATGGTAATTTCCCATCACCATATTCCACTACCTATGATCCCATCTCAATTCCATCAAGTCCTACAAGCTTCTTGATCAACTATAATTCCCCTAATGCTCCTACTCTTGATCAGTCTCAAGAAGGGTATAATATTGTGGGTCCCACTCAGAATTATCGATTAAAAGACAATATCGCCCCTCCTCCCCACTTCATGTTTGGATCAAGTGGTGGTCATGATCTTCATCATCATCAACAACAAGCTAGTTGTAGTTCATCTGATGGGAGTACTAATAATAGTACCACTACTTTTGCATATGATCAAAGCTTGCAAGGTGGGTTGGAGAATTATTCTTCTTACAAGGGAGTTGATGGGAATTCTGAAAAGGCAAAAGGGTATTATGGGGAGTCTTCATTAGATTGTTCTCTTGAGGAGATTAAGCAGCTCATTAGTACAAATCACTATAGCAATAATTTCAATTTCCTTGATGAAATCAAGGTAGAAGAAAATGTCTTGTACTATTAGTGATGTTGATTGTTAGTACACTCTCAAGATTTGTTCACTAAAGAAGAGATGATCATTTATTTACCAGATTTGGAACAGGTGTATTTTAACGGTTGAACGTTGATGACAGTGGTTCAAGGTTCTTTAAATATTAGGGGCATCTTTTTAAAGATATTTCTTTACTTTTATTTTTAATTGTAATTGTAATAGTTAATGATTATGCAATAAAGTATGTAAGTATTTGATTTAAGTTATAAGGTTAATCTGGTCAAGGTAGCTCAAGGTGAGAAGTGAGGACCTTTGATTTTTGTGACCATATTGGATAATATTTAATTACCTTGATGTTATCCTAATCCTAGTCTTGTGAGAATTCTAATTTTTTTAAATCCACCACTAATTAAAAAGATTAGTAGGCCTATTCCCCAAGATTGACATCTCATCTACAAATACATTAATATTATTTCCCCATGGAACATAATCCCTAAATTAAGATCAGTTTGGACCGCTAATCTTGACATGTAGCATGATTAAAGAAAAATAGTGCTAATTAAACTTTTTAGGCTATAATTTCATTTAAATTTAAGATCAATATGTTATGAACTAGTCTCATATCAAGATTTTATAAATTTCTTTAGGGTGGGCTTGAAATTATGGATGGCCAAACCGGATCGGAATCGAAAAATCGGATCGGAACCGGATCGAAAAAGCCCGAAACCGCCATGAACCGCCACGAAAATCGGAACCGGGGTAACCGAAACTGTTTTGGATAAGGGCCGGTTAAGATTCACATAAATTTTAATTATTTGGAATTGATTATCCAATAGTGATTCTAGTAAAAGTAATTTTTTTAAACGACTTTAAATTTTTGATCAATATGTTTAGATATGAAAGGTAAATATAAAAAATGGGAAATTTTACCCATAATTTTCTTTTGAGATAAATCACTTTCTCTCAATTTACCCATTAATTTAAATGCTATATAAGTTCTTATTCAATATTATATTATACTGAATTCTATATACAGTATTTAAAAATTATGATACAGCATCCTCAACAGTCAATGGTCGCCGAACTTCGGCCATCGATCACCGAAAACTCGCCGGAATTCGACCGTCGGTCACCGGAAACTCGCTAGAATCCGGTCAAACGTCGCAGAAATCCGATCAAAGGTCGTTGGAATACGGTCAACGGTCACCGCCACTTGTTATCATTAATGATGTATTATATGAATATGCATTATTATTCATTATCTTGTATTTAGTGTTATTACAGAATAATACAAAATGATAATACAATATGGAAAGTAACTTATGAGACACTATGAAACTTTTTTAAAACTTACGAGGCATTTCCCTAAAAAAATGTGAATAGTATAATGTCAAAATAACATAGTTATTTTTGACAAAAGATGTGTTATAGTCTCTCCGTCCCTATTGAAAAGGCACAAAATTTCATTTTGGATGTCAAATTTAAAAATACACACTTTCAAAATGGACACTTTTTAATATTTATTTATTCATAGGACTCACTTGTCACACTCACAATAACTATCCAATTTCTATTTTCTTTCCCACATTTTCTCTTATACTTTTACTTTTACTTTTCATATTAACAACACTTCACTATACATTCTCCTTATTTCCGTACAAAACTCATTTTGTGTCTTTTCAAATGAGTATATTTCTATCAATTAAATTGCAGTTTTATGAATTTGGATGCTAAAACTGATTTTATGTGCTTTTTTTTTTGTTAAAAAAAATCCACAAAATCAGTTTTAGCATCCACTCACTAACAAAAATACTCATTAGCTCCAAAGTTGATTCTAAACACTATAAGACATTATTGTAGTGTGTATTTATTGCTCAACCTAAAGTCGATTATTGTTGAAGTAAATGAACAACTTTTTTGGACACAAGTTGAGATCATTTTGAACTTAGATATTGAATTATGTTGACATGGGTTGATCTGTATTTGGACATTTTGAAATTAGATATTGAATTTTTCATAAAAAATACAATTAAGTTGATTAGATAATAAAAATGTGTTAGATATATTTACATTTAAAATTATTATCCATCTTAATTTTTCATAAATTCTATAAATTATTATCGATTGTATTTTTTATGAAAAATCAATAACAATTTTATGAAAATTATTTAATTTTTATCCATCTTAATTTGGTTAATGTTCAATTAATTAAGTTGAAAATAAGGCATTAGTTACACAAGTTAGAACAGAGGGTGTATCTGATAATTTACTGGTGCAGCTCTGCTCTGTGCTCATCTCAGCTCAGTTTATTTAATTCTATATCTTAGCCATAATACTGTATTGATCACCGAGTAGCTCTTTTTGTATGACTTTGTCAGATTTAATCAATCAAAATATAATCTTGTTTATGCAACCCCAGAAAATAAAATAAACAAATCCAGCTTGGGGGAACAAAGATTCATAAATAAATAAATAAAGAATAAAAAACTGAAAGCCATCTTCGATATGATTATTGTACACCAGATAGATAATCACAAAATAAAATAATTGTTACCTTAAAATCAATATCACTCATCCAAAAAAAAGCTTTCATTTATCAATTTGTTAGAACATAGTATATATAGGTAAAAGATAGAAAACAAACAACAATCACACAACACAAGAATATACGTGTTTCACTAATTTTGCTACGTCCACGTGAAAAAGGAGAGAATATTATTATCTTCTGAAAAACAACTGATTACAATTTCTAATCTAATGCACGAATTGTTAGCAAATAATTCATGTCTATTCAAACCATAAATCTAAAGTAACACATAAACAAAAAGGAACAACAAGGATGGTTGGGGGTAGACTTATTTATATGCCCTACACATAACCCTGCAGGGTTTTACAACCCTAAATCAAATTGGCGGCTCAAAAACCCGGATCCGGCCTATCACGCGATCACCCATTTCGAAAGGGCGCGATCGCCCCCTTGGGGCGCGCGGTCGCTCGGTTTGGACAGAGACTTAGCGCTACCGCGCCATCTAATGCGCGCGATCGCTCCCTGCAGATGTCTAGGAATTCTGAATTTTGCTTGTTTAATTCCCTAATTTAGGCGTCCCCAAATTAGATGGCACCAAACCCAACAAATCTCCACCTTGACATCTAACCTCCAAATCATAAACAGAACTCCCCCTCTGCCTTAGATGCTATCTAATAGCTGTGAACATTCAGCAAGTCCAAACAATGTTGGAACTTGCTAGTCGAAACGAAATTCGTGAACATGTCAGCCGAATTGTCCGCAGTACCCACTTTCTTCACCTTGATCTGCTTCTCACTTCTCAGAAAATGAGACCTCACATGCATCTATGTGCTTGGTCATCTCATGATGAACTTGATCCTTGGTCAAACAAATTGCACTCAAATTGTCACAATTGTAGACTGATCCTGATTTAACCCAAGGTCGCTGATCAAAGCCTTTAGCCATATTCCCTCTTTAATTAGCAGCTTCTGTCAAGGCCATGTACTCCGCTAATGTCATCGTAGATTGTAAATTAGCCTTCTAACTGACAACTTACCCACCAAGAGTGAACACATACCCGGTCATAGATCTTCTCGTGTCGACATCCCAGAGTAGTTCGAATCACAATAACCCTCAACTGCACATTCTATATCACCTCCATAAATGAGCCCAACATCTGATGTACCCCTATGGTACCTGAAAATCCTCTTCACTGCTTGCCAATGTTCCTTACCAGGACTTCCCATGAACCTACTAACAACACTAACAACATGAGCAAGATTTGGCCTAGTGCAAACCATATCATACATCAAACTACCAACTGCACTAGCATAGGGTACTCAAGCCATGTACTCTTTCTCCTCATCTGACTTGGGTGCAAAGGCAACCGACAGACGTGCATTCGCTGCACTTGAAGAATCTAACGACTTTGCTGTAGACATGTCAAACCTCTCTAAAAATTTCTTGATGTAACCTTTCTGGGATAAGAACAGATTCTATTGGCTTCTATCCCTGTAGATCTCCATACCCATAATTTTCTTTGCCACACCCAAATCCTTCATCTCAAACTCTATAGACATCCGACCCTTCAACTTCTGAATATCCGACTTCTTGACAGCCACTATCAACATATCGTTAACATAAAGAACCAAATAGATTATCGAACCATCCATTAACTTATTGTGATACACACAATAGTCATATGCGCTCCTCATTTAGCCAATCTCTGTCATATAGCTGACAAACTGCTTGTACCACTACCTAGGCGATTGCTTGAGCCCATACAAAGACTTCTTCAACCTGCACAAATAGTCTTCTTTCCCCAGAACCTGAAACCCATCTGGTTGTTTCATATAAATCTTCTCTTCCAACTCTCCATGTAGAAAAGTTGTTTTCACATCTAGCTGCTCGAGCTCCAAATCCTGATGTGCCACCATTGCTAATAGCACTCTGATAGAAGTGTGTCTAACTACTGGTAAGAAAATCTTATTATAGTCAACCCCCTCCCGCTGTGTGAAACCACTTGCAACTACATGAGCTTTATACTTGACCCCCTCTGATGGTGACTGTAAGTACCCAAATCCGGATCGTCCAAATCCGTCAGAAAGTTAACCGAAATCCGTTAACTGGCCCGCTCCAGGTTAACCGGAACTCGTTAAACTCCCCGTTGCTGTGCCAACGAGACATCCCAGGACTGCCCCGTGCATCCCGACGTCAAACCGTACTTAACACGTGTCATCACACGTAAAAGCACGGCTTTCCCTGAAAAACGCATTTTCCGGCACTTTCCGGGGGCGTTTCGGACATTTCCTGACCGTTATTTCAAAAACGGATAAAACCGGACCGGGAACAAATTCCCATGAAGCCGGTGACTCGAGGGGCACGTGGCAGCCATGCCACGCCCACACATCACCCTTCAATCAATTTCGTAGGGAAAAGACCAAAATGCCCCTGGTTTGCAAGCCAAGTCCGCCGGACTCACTGTGCACTTTTCCCGAAATTGCCGCAAGTCCCCCGCATTTCCAAAATTCCCAAAACCCCGAAATTCACCCAAGTCCGGCCGGACTCCTACCGCAATTTTCACCCTATAAATAGAAGTTCTTTGTCAAAGGCAAAGAGAGGATTTTGGGAACACCAAAAAATCACATACCCCACGGTCCAAACTGGTTTTCACCCCTCCCGAGCTCCCGTTTTGTCTCGATTCGCGTGAAACCTTCGTATTTCGATCAAATACGCACCCTACAACTTCGAAACAACCTTTCGAATAACTTTCCGTGTCCCGTGCACACCTCCCGAGCCAAAGGAGTCGACCCTAGCCATAGGTATAACTCCCTCTCTCTGAATCTTCCGTTCCGTCTCGGTTTACGCGCCAGTCGCTATAACTATTTCGAACGTCGTTATCAAAATGTAGACGCCTCCGTCTAACGGGGTCCGATACGTTTTAGCCCCTCGATGCTCTTCTCTTTCCGTAAGAGAAGTAATCACGGGTTAAAACGGCGTTCCGACCCCGTTCCGTTTACTTTAACGTCATTTACAATTCCGAGCCGTTTGGCCTCGTTGATCGTCATTTACAATTCCGAGCCGTTTGGCCTCGTTGATCGTCATTTACAATTCCGAGCCGTTTGGCCTCGTTGATCGTCATTTACAATTCCGAGCCGTTTGGCCTCGTTGATCGTCATTTACGAATCCGGATCGTTTGATTCCGTTGACACCGCTTTGAATACCGCATTTACAAGTCCGATCCGTTTGGATTGTGATAGTATTTACTTTTCAAAAGTCCGAGTCGCAACCCGATTCGTTGATCGCATATCATTTAATACGCATTTTTCCCGTAAAAATCGTTAACAATGTAATGCCCGGTTCAAAACCGGAGTTCGTCCGTCGAACTCTCTTTCAAAACGCGCGAAATGACGTTCGGCCTCCGAATGCTCATCTTCAAACTCAAAGTCAAAGCCGCCATTTGATACTTAAAATCATTTAATATGCATTTTTCCCGTAAAAATCGTTAACAATGACTCGTATGGCTCAAAGTCGACGTTTGCCACGCAAACGCTCATTTCAAACTCAAAGTCTACGTTTGCCACGCAAACGCTCATTTCAAACCCAAACCGACGTTTGTCATTCAAACGCTCGTCTTTTCAAACAAAGTCACCTAATCAACGTTTGACATTCAAACCAAGATTAAGCTTATCATTCAAGCCCCCATTTCAAAACACACACACACACACACACACCATTTCGAGAAAGGTAGAAAGACTCGTCATGCGAGGCGTTTCGGGCGATCTCGTCATACTCTACCCGAAACGTAACTTGACCTCCGAACCTAACAATCTCTGGTACAAAAAGCTTTTTACTCGTTTTTGCTGCCAATAAAAATGATCCCCTTTTTCAAAAAAAGCCTTTTCCTAAGTTTTTGCTACCAATAAAAACGACACCTTTTCACAATAGCCGTTTCTCAACGTTTGGGCTCAAAATACAAAAACCGCGTGGCGACTCCTCATTTTGTTCCTTCCCATGAAGCGAGGTCTCAGACACCAACCCCCCGCGAAAGACAACCGCCTTCGCATCGCGCGAATCCGGGTAATTTCAGTTGGCGACTACTGGGAAAAGATACTTTTTTCAAAACTGCCGATGTTTTCTAAAAAGCCTTCCGTGGGTCAAACTTTCGTTTACCCTTCCTCGTTTTCGTGTGTGTGTGTGTTCCTTTAAACCTCGAACGGTTTTTGTTTCAAAGGCATTACATTGTCAACTTTTCAAAATCATACCATGTTTGTGCATCCCCATTCATGTTTGATTTTCATGTCAGTTCTTTGAACTCGTGCATCATAAATTCTTTAAAACACATTCTCGAAAATCTCGTTTTACTCGTAAAATAATTTTAGTGACCGCACACTACGCGCACTTGCCGCCTCAACACCGCACTTCACGTGCACTTGCCGCCTCGGTACACCGCACACTACAACCCCTAACCCGGATGGCCTTATCGCTGCACTCCGATTGGTCTCGCGTACACCTTTCTGGGGCGCACGGGTCATCCCAAACATCCCATCCTAGCCCGTGTAAGCCATGCACTCTTTGTGTCACACTTTGTCCAAGACCCCGGTTGGTTTTTGGCTTAGCTCGTGTCATAAAGCCTAAGTGTATGTTTTTCACGCCGGGCCCCGCTCCGAGTCAAGCTCGAGAGTTTTTAGACCGAAGGTCGTTCCCGACCCGAAGTCTTGAGCTTTTCACCTTGACTTTAACGCGGAGCTCGCCGAAAAATATACCCGAAGGTTCAATGTGACGCCGTGTCACCAAACCTCGCCGTATGTACCGTGCCGCCCACAACTTGGCCAACGCTAAAAGCTAAAGGTCTCTCGCACAAGCGAGTCAGAGAGGTCATGCCCAAATTTTGGCACGACTCCCGCCTTAACTTAAGGACGTTGACCTCGACCGTGGCCCGTACGCCGCACACGTCGAAAGTTTGCGTGATCGCCTAGCCTTAAGTTCACTTTTTTCCTTTGTCGGTGGAACTCGCTTGCCTTATCGACCTCGCCGGGATAGTCCGTCCCGAGAAAGATGATCTACAATGGAAACGAGGGGCTTAGAAGCGTAGTGTCGAGATCCACTGATTAGAGCTCTAGTATTAGTTGCGAAAAAGAGGACACGCTCTTTTCCAACCAATTAGGACTCGAGAAAACGCGCTTTAAGTAAACTTTAATCGGTAATCGCACATTGCACAAGCCCGAAAACCTTGAGCCAAATACCCTTTTCCGGCCTAAACCCTTCCTTTCGTTCCTCGCAGCAGCGTAAAGTGGTTCGATTTCCGGTCGCCGCCTTGCCAGATCACGTAACGGCACGACAAGACAGCTTCTTCGGTTCCCCGCTTCCTCACGAATTTCCGACATGTCTAGCTCACCGAGAAATCGTGACGGGAAGGACCCCGCCACCGGTAATGTATATGACATTGGAAGAAGCCATCCGGGCTTGTGAGGTTCACAAGAGGCGAAGAAGATCGCCATAATTTCGTGGTACAGCCTTTCCGAATGAGCGTGGTATAGCAGCCTATCCCCGCCGACGGTACTTTTGTCCGGTCGAGGATGACGATTCCCCAAAACCAGCTTCACCAAACCTTCAATCAGTTCCTCCCCGCCAACTTACTTCGGATGCCTTCCACCCAAGAAAACAAATGACCTAGGCTCCATGTTGCCACCTCTCGTGGCAACCCCGACAATTTTGGTCACCAAGTGCTACACCCATCACTCAATATCACCAAATCACCGCCGACCATCTCAGATGCCAATATCCTCAATACCCTCCCGTGTTCGTCCCTGCCTATACACGAATCTCTAAACACCGGGACAAACCCCGATACAGCCGTAAAAGGCTCCCGTATATTCTCATATACCAAGCCTTCCACCTCCAATCACTACCGCTCACGTGGTAAAGCACCCGGCGCCGAGCCTCACACCCACCACCGGACCCAACCTTAGCCTGGATGGTCGAGCGTATGAAAGACCCGAAAGCCACCATGAGCAGCTCAAAGCAGAAACGCTCAAATCCACAGATCCGGAATGGTCACGCCCCTCCCCGCCAAGTTCGTAATGCCGGAGATGGATCGATTCGATGGAACCGAATGTCCTCAAACGCACGTCGACACTTACGTTCTCGGCATGAGAGCAAAAGGAGCGACCCTCCAAAGAAATGGCCGACCACTTCCAAAGATACGCTCAAAAGTTCAGCGTTACGATGGTTTCGAGGGTCAAGCTCGCGGATCGCCACACTGGGAACAGACCGCAACATCTTCCCCGGAACGGTACAAATCCAACTTAGAGTGGGAAACAAGTCGCGAGGACTTAATCACCACCGAGCGTAAAGCGGATGAAAGTGTTGGGGAATTCTACAAGAGATGGAGCCGGAAACTCTCCGAAATCATGGAGCCACTCTCCAAAGATGAACAGATGCGGATCTTCAAGTCTTGCTTGAGACCGTCCATCGAACTCTCATCAGCCACAATTTCTTCCCGCATCTCCGGCCATGGTCAATGCCGGCTCACGCTCGAGAAGGATCTTAAGGAAAAGTTGGCTACCGCACAGCCATACGTATACCGCTCAACAAATGCATTCAATCCCGCACCGCCCCCGGCAAAGGGAAAGATACGTCCGTCAACTACGCCCATCGTGGACAGCAGAGCCGGGTAATGTAAACCCGGTCCCGCAAAGCAACAATTCTACTCGTGGCGGCTGCTGCAGTACACTTCGACAAGTTGGACATGCCACCGAGCAAGATGCTGGAAGGGTTAATCAAGGAGGGTCTCCTTAAGCCCGTTGCCAATTATAAACCCAAAGTTCCCGTAGCCAATGCGGATAAGAGCAAATATCGCGCTTCCATCGCATCACGGCCATACCACCGACAACCGTTTGGGGTTACGATACGAAATCCGTAACTTGATAGAAGAAGGCAAGTTAGAGCACCCCCGCTGGGCCCAATACGATCGGGAATCCTTTCCGAACAATAACAGCGTGAACTCCATTGAGTGGGTGCCCAAGAAGCGTGCTACGTAACATGTTTCTCCGCCTCTTTCGCCTAGATCCTCCTCTAATGTCCACATCGCCTACGATGTTTGTGGATCGCTCCGCCCGCTCGGAGTACGAGTCTCGAGAAACCGTCCTGCAGCAATCCTCCGAGGAAACAAGAAGAAATCCTCTCAACAAAGAATCGAGAGAAAGATACGAAGCCGGAGATACCAAGATAGGTACACTTGGTTAATCCCCCAATTCTCGTGCCCGCCACATGAAGACAAGCCACTACTCCCGTATCCGACGATGCACACGTCAATCGGAGCAATGCCGGCACAAGAACAGAAAGATTCCAAGGTTGAGCATGCAATCTACTTCGTAAGCCGAAAGCTTCAAGGAAGTGAACTCACTTACTCAAAGCATCGTGAGAAAACCCGTACCGCCTTGGTATGGGTAGTCGGAAACCGAAACACTACATGCGGTCGCATTCGGTGCTCCCGGTCTCCAAAGTGGACCCCGTCCGATATCTCTTTGACAAGCCATCCCCGTCAATGCGGCTAGCCAAGTGGTCATTCTTCCCGCCGAGTTCGACATCAAGTACATGGTCGGAAAAAATCGACAAAGGGCGAGTAATGGCAGATCAGCTTGCCGACTTCCCGAGCAGTGAACCTAAGGGTCCCGATCCGCAATTTCCGGACGACGGAATCTTTTCACTTGACAACAAGAAACCGCCGGCAACTCTTCTTCGATGGGGCAGCCAACAAGAAGGGGAATGGCATTGGAATGCTCCTTGTCGATCCCAAGGACGAGCATACTCCCATAGCCATCAAGTCAATTTTGAAGCAACCAACAATGCAGAATATGAAGCCTGTGGCAAGAAGTTTGGAAGCCGCCCTCGAGCGCAACATCTTAGAGCCGGATGTATATGGAGACTCGCATTGATCATCAATCAAGTATCCAACAAATGGAAGACGGTAGATTCTCGCCTTCGAAGTACCACGCGTACATGGAGGAGCTCATTGCTCGCCCAAGGACATCTCTTTTCACTATTTGCCAAGAGACAGGAACCGCTTCGCGAACGTCCCCGGCAACCCTCGCCTCTCTTGTCGAAATTCCCGATGGGAAAGCAAGAAACCCCTCGTAATAGGCAGACAGAAACACCCGCCTATTCTTTGTGAGATCGAAAAAGAAAAAGAAACGATCGACGAACCCTGGTACAATCAAATTTACCAGTACCTCCAAAGCGGAGAAGCTTCCTTCACAAGTGAAGATGGAAAATACAAAGAAGGGATCAAAGCCAAAAACATGATGGCATTAAATTGCCTGGCATCCCATTTCGTCATTCTGGGGGTGTAAGTGCTCCAATTTGAGCTTGTTAGAATTTTCGTTAGAAAATTAACGAAAGTTATAACATTTCTAACAATTCCTAACTATCCTAACTTTCCTAACAAAGTGAGGGTAAAATGGGCATTGTTATTTAAGGTTAAACCTTAAAAAGAATCTTAAAAAGAAAAACAAAATGAATAAAACCACAAATAGCAATGGCTGGAGACACAAAACTGGCTGTTAATTTGAAATTTCAAAAAGATTATTCCTCTTGTCCAAAGCTGAAGCTGCATTTAATGAACAGTGCACGCTGAGGGGATCCATCCGCGCGGACATGTTTGTAATTTCCAGAGGGCTATAAATTGAGCCCTCCAGTCACAAAAATAAAGAGGAAGAACACATTTTGCACCGAACCTCTGGCGAAATATAGAGAGAAAACAGTGAGAATTCACTTGAATTGTCACCTTTTTCTCTCCAATCTTTTCCAACTCATACTCATCCACTCACTCTCACATTAAAGCCCTAAACACTCATACACTCAAGCCAAACACTCAAGAACACAAGGAAGATTGGTAAACCCTCCTCTTCCTAACCCTAAATCTCATCCATGCATGCATCTTCAAACTACAAAATGTAGTTCTTTCATCTTCTTGCTCTAGATCTAAGAAGATCACCATGGAAGACCATCTCCATGGATGATCTTCTACAAAGATCAACATTATTTTCAAAGTTTTCTTACTTTCTTACCAAGAAAATTCATTTTCAAAACCCTAAAAACCATTTTCAAGCATAAAATCTCATTTTCAAAGGATAAAAATCCCCTTCCCAAGCAAATGAAATGCTTAGTCCTAATGTACTTAAGGATGGTTTGGTATAGTTGATTCACCACTAAAATGTCTAGTGATCACTAACCAAAACCTAGGGAAATGGGGACAAGCATGGATGCAAAACCCCCTTTAAAATCATATTTCCTTTCTTGAGAAGTTGCTGTCCAGTAGCAATTTTCTCAGACCTCAGTCCATGGTCTTAATTTTTGGACACAGATGAACTGGGAATTTGGTGTTGACTACAAAACACTTTTTGTAGCCAACATCCAGAGATTTCCAGACATATTTTTACCTTATTTTTTGGGTGAGTAAAACTCCTCTTTTCAAATTTTCTTTCAGAGGCTAGTTCATCAGCTTCTGGGAATCCAGATCTCATATCTGAGGTTTCCAGAAGGTTTTGACCCCTCAAATCTTCTCCAAAATGGAAAATTCCTTCGCACAAACTTTATTTAAGGTGTCTAGAACAACTTTCATTCTCTGAGTTTATCCAGATTATGAAGTTTTAAGACCCTTGAATCCCTTTCAAAATCAAAGGTCCACTGCCTTTTTCATTCTGGCAGAAATGGCTCTCAACTTCAAAAGGTCTTTTGAGTACCAAATCTCAATCCAAAAACCTTCCAAAAAATCATGGGATCAGTTTAAAGTCTTAAAAAGATATCCCAATTTTTACTTTTCTGAGTTTCAACTCATTTTGGCCAAAACACACACACACACACACACACACAAATGATTTTCAGCTTGGAAGACTCGTTTTACGAGGCGCGTCGGGTGCACACTAACGTCCTTCCCGACGCGTAACATGACCTCCGAACCTAAATCTCTGATCTCGGGCTTTTTTCAAAGTTTTAGCCCTCAAAATTAAAATGGCGTGGCGACTCCGTTTTCGTTGATTTTCTTTCAAACAAAAAATGGGAAAATTTTCGGATACACATCATCACAGTGGCGACTCCGCTGGGGACTAAGCTTTTTTTTAAAAAATGGTATTTGGTATATTGGTGGAAACCACTAAATTTCCCGTTATCGCCTCCTAACACGAGTCGGGGATAAATTGTGGTCTAACAATCCCACGTACCGGTATCACCGTTTTCAAAAAAAAAGCTTTTGAGGGTCAAGCTTCCGTCCCGGCTTCGAAAATCATTTTTGTGTGTGTATTAATTTTTGCACGCTTTCATGTTGTTTTGGCCGCCTCGGAGAAAGTCAAAATTTTGACTCGTCGGAATAATGTCCCTAACTCGTCGGAAGTTTCGTGCTTATGTGCTCATTAAAAATTTCAAAAAAAAAGGATTTTCAAAAAAAAAAAAAAGAAAATTTCCAAAAAAATCATGCATCATATTTTTAAGACACATAAAAAATCTCTATTTTACTCGTAAAAGAATATAGATCGCTTGCACACTACGCGCACGTGACCGTACACCGCACACTACGTCCTTAACCCGGAAAATCCTTGTCGCGGTCCGTTTGGTCTTATTACGCCTCTCGGATGAGCACAGACTACCCAAACATCCCATGGAGCCTCGTGTCGACCATGCACTTGTCCGTGACACACTTTGTCCGAGACCCGTTGGTTTTTAGTCCGTCCGTGTCATGCCCCGTCCGTGTATAGACCTTTCCTTTGAAGCCTTTGTCGGCATACCGACTCAATATCTTTCGGGTCCCTAATCGCCGAAGTTCTCGCCGGTTTTCCGCCGCAGACTTTGACCAAGATATTGACCGGCGCCTTGACTTCGGCTCCGATCGGCACAAATTATACACCGACTCCCAAAGATTGACACCGAGTCATCAAGGATTAATGAATATTCCATGCCTAATTACGGCTTAACCGACGACAAGTCAAGATCAATTGTGGACGCTTATCGCCCAAATCATGCCGACTTTTCGTCGAGCCCCTGGACATGATCTTGACTTTCGACGTCGCCTTGTCCGTAATTTACATCGAATGCTCGTTAAGACTCGATTACCCGCCGACTTTTAGGATCGTTTTTCTTTCGGTCGGTGGGACCCGCTTGCCCTATAGGACCCTCGCCCTGGCCGCCCACCCCGGGAGGTCGAAATACGGGTGGAATACGAGGGGCTTATAGACGTAGTGACGGGGCCCACCGATCCAGAATCGAGTAGTTTGCGAAAAAGAAGAGCAATCTTTTCCAACCGATTAGGTTAATAAAACATATTTTAAGTAAACGTGAACAAATAATCGCATGTTGCATGAGCCAAAAGCCCAAACACCTACCCTCCTTCCATTCCTGCACATCTCGAACCTTCATGTCCTTTCCCCGCATGCCTCCGCACAAAGCTTGGTTTCTGCACCGGTCACCGTTTGATCAGTTGGGAAGAGTCAAGCGCATCGTCGCCTTCACCGTTTGTTCCGACTCCGGGTTTCGTAATGTCCGCATCGCCCGGTAATGATGGGGATAACGTCACTCCGCCTCCCGGATCCTCGCACGAGCAACAAAGGGAATCGCTAGCGTAACGTATGAGGTTACGACAGAAGCACTGCCTAAATAGCCTTATGGAGGCTATTAAGAGTCACTGCCTCGACCGCAAGCCTCAATCCAGATGGCACCTTCACCGTGGAAGAAGACGAGGATGCCAACCCCACTCTCGCCGCCACGACTACACCGGGATGCCGCCACCCACCTCCTATGGTGCCACTACCGTAACCCATGCTCCTCGATTTTCGGGATGCCCGGCTCTCCCAACCACGAGACCACCGGATCCACGCAGCTCGACGGCACAAATCGGTGGGGGCAAAATCGCACGGGAATGTCTTCTCATGGTTGGGCTATCTCGAATGCCACGCCTAATCGGGATCCCTCCTCGCCCGGAACCGATCAATCCGGACCTTCACAAAGAATACCACAGCTCGAATGCCGCCGCAACTTGGTTCTCGGGGCCACGCCAGAGCCCTCCTCGTATCAGCACTAGTTCACCGCTCCTCACACAAATCCATTCCTCACTCGCACTTCTATGGGCTACCAAGCCTCCATCCCCAGGTGTCATCCGAATCACCAGACCGCAGCATTCCCTGTGTTACACACCTTCACCACAAAGTACCATGCAATTCAACAATCCGGACAAGAACCCGCACTCAAGCCTACTTACGGGCCCCACTGAAATCCAAGTTATCCCAGAGCTACATCGGGCTGCCCCCACCTACTTTGCCGCTTGAAAATCAACAATGAAGCCGCAAGGTTCTACCCTTTTGCTCGAGCTCCTACTCATGCTCCCTGTGGTAACTCAACCCTGAGACAGTTTTCACCTACGTCCCCGGATCGGCCGTTCCCTCCACCCGCCCGCTCCAGTGGTAGCTCCTCTCTCTAGCTCGGCCACTAGCTTGAATGCCACGGTTCCGCCACAAGACCCTCATCCGGCCCGGTTCATGGAACAACACAAGGAAATGAAAGCGCAGATCGCCGAACCGATCGCCAAGAAGTTCGCCTTCCGCCTACGCACTGACTCCATTGTTCCTTCCGCCCCACAAATTCGTGATGCCTAATCTGGATCTCTTTGATGGGACCGCATGCCCGAAAACTCATTTGGACACGTATACCTTGGCAATGAAAGCCAAAGGATGTACCAATCAGCAGTTGGGTGACTATTTCGATCTATCCTTGAAGTCCAAAGGCCTTAAAGTGGTTCTTCCGTTTGAACCTGAAGCCGTGGGCTACATGGGACCGGATTACCAATGCCTTCACGTAAAAATATAAGGCCAACTTGGAATGGGAAACAAACAGAGTTGACCTACAAACAACAGCAGCGTCCGATGAGAATATTGGGGACTTCTACAAGCGGTGGAATCGAAACTCGGTGAAATGGCCATCCCTCCTTCCGAAGAGGAACAACTGGACATCTTCCGGTCATGCTTGAAACCACATTCGAGAGCCTCCCTCGATCACTTCCCGTACTCGGACTTACGGGCCATGGTTAACTCTGCGGCTAAGTTTGAAAAGGCCTACAATCGGCCAGGAACCGGCCGCCGCACTCGCCTACGGATATCGGGCTCCTCCCTGCAAACACCGCCCCTGCTCCCCGGCTAAAGGCAAAGAGATGATTAACTATGCGGGACGGGGAATGTAATAACACGACTCCTTTTGCTCCCAGGAAACCAGTAGAGCCCAAACCGCGGGTCATAAATCTCGAAAACTTTGGAATGTCCCCTGAATGACATCTTTAGGGGTGGTGAAAGAAGGCTTCTTTGCGGCCTTTGGAGAATTTCCAACCCAGAAATCCGAATGCTCCCGTGGATACTACAAAGTATTGTGCTTTTCATCAAGCTCACGGACATCCGACCGATGCGCGCTTCACTCGAAAAGGCAATCCGGGGGCTAATAGAGCAAGGAAAGTTGGAAGGCCCCGAAGGACCTAACACAATAAAAAATCCTCTCGCCAAGGAACCATAATCGGGTGAATATGATTGAATGCGGAGAATCTTCACACGCCCATGAAGATGCGATGAAGGTCCCCAAATACCCGTGGCCAACCTCGTCGAGGATCCCGAATTCGGATTCCCCTCGCCCTCGAGGATATCGAACGAATCAACCCATCTTGGTCTCATGTCGAGACTCCTTGCAAGAATACGAGGCCCGCTATTTCTCGGATGAAGGGAAGGCCGATACCGAAGAACCTGGGGCTGTTCCGTTCAAAATATGAGAGGACCATTTACACAAGATGGTTAGAACAATCGAGAAGAATTGAACAAGAAAGCTTCCGCGGGCGCACATCTTGGGGCTTATCGGCAAAGAGGCCGAAGAGCGTCTGGAGCTAGTACACTTCGCAAATTGGCTTTGGGAGAGCCCGAATATGATCCCGAGAAACAGTGAAGAATCGGAAGAGGAGGATTCCTTCTATATCCTACCGGTGTCAAATACGTGCCACCCTCTCACTCTTCCCCGCAATTTACGGGAGGAGAAGGCCGAGTCACAATTGCCACTTCCGGAATGGGAACATATGATAATTTTGCGGTTGCACGCACCCATATTCCCCAACGGGTTTGATCAACGTTCCCTCTCGCCCGAAATCCCCGTAGTATGGGAAGATGATTCCGATGACGGCGATGACGATGATGATGACGAAAGTGAAGAGTCAACCGAGGCCCCGATCCGGAAACAATCTGGAACAATCATGCCGAAATGAGCCCATGGGAGCCAGGCACAATGGCCGGTTATCGGCAAGCGACGACGAAGAAACTTCGGAAGACGAATACGAGACCGAGGACATGAAGGCCATGAAGTTTCATGGATCCGAGCACGTGGATGTCTTAGAATTCAACACGCCTACCATGCTTTGGGGAAAGGGTTTTCAGTGTCCGATCCGTGCCGATAGTCGAAGATCCGATCGAAAGAGGAAAATTAACTCCCATCCACCCAAATGAGAAGATAACCATGGTTAGATCAAATCCACCCGAACAAAGTAACACTCCTTATCGTGGTTACCCAGAAGAGGTCACCTTCCCCGAATGCATGTCGCCTTTCGGAGAAGTCCTAGAAACCGGCATGATACCGGATGCGCCTCCAACACAAAGTGCTATAATCATCTCCAACTCCGAGTATTACGTAAAGGAACCGTAATGGCCGCACTATACCGGGGATGAAATCGAAAAGCCGCCGAGTCCCGACAATAGCGACTCTTGTTGCATGATAACTATGAGCAAGGCCGGCCATGAGAGTGAATCGGAGGACGCCTAGCTCGTGGGCCATCCAAGGGGCAACAACACAACCCCAAACCCAAAGCCTCGTGACTTGGGAAGCAGGTTATAAGGGCCGCCCAGAAGGAGCCAGATGCATCAGCCCCTCACTGTCACTAGACTCCGTCAGAACCCAATGGCCAATAGCCAAAAGGGCTCCCCATTGACCCTAGCAAAGCATTGAAGAAATCCACCAAGAGACGACCGATGAGGAAGTTAATCTGTTGACCCGCTCTCGGCGCATTTTCCAAGGAAATCCCAAGGCGTATAAGAAGGCCACAGATCAAGCACCGAAAGAAGATCGCCGCCCCTATGCCAAGACAATCGAAACTCCAGACTCCCGAAAAAGAGGATCCCGTGCTCACCCTGGGCTGAAGCAAACACAGCCAACATTTCCCTCTCGGTCTCTACTCACTTCGTCTTATCCCCATAAGCCGAAGCCGGAAGAAAGCCCGGCTCGCACTCTCGTGCCTATTGATGCTACTCCCGATGATGTGGTACAACTAATTGGAAACATCCACTACGGGAACATAATCACTTTCACATCTCGACCTCCCTCAATTTGGGGCCGATCATAACGAGCCTCTCTTCATCACACCAAAATGGATGAACGACGCCTCCCTCGGGTCCTGGTGGACAATGGGTCCTAATGAACATTCTTCCGGCAAAGATCATGAGCTTGCTTGATATCAAGACTACGTACTTGAAGCCTTCTTCTCTCACAAAAGCTTACGACTCAACATCCCGAGCAAATTCCTGAGTTGCTACTTTAGACCTCCGGGTTTGGACGTAAATTGATACCGTGGAATTCCAGTTATCGACATCCCGATTACTTTCAATGCCCTCACTGGGAAGACCTTGGCCGCACCAAGTCAAAGTGGGTCGCCTCAAGCCTCCACCGGTGTGAAATTCGCCTCGAATGGGGATCCGACGACCATTTACTGAGATTTAGTCACTTTAGAAGGCACGATACGGGCGGAATACCTATTCTCGAAATCAAACATGACGAGGAAGGTCACATGCTAACGGGCTTCACGGCCGAGCCTCCCAAGGCCCAAGTGTGCAACATAGATCTCGACGGTCACTCGGGATAAAATCCCACCGGTCTTGAAAATGATGAGAAAATGAGCTATCTACCCGGCCTCTGGCCTGGGAAGCACCAACAAGGAACTCACAAACTCATCGAAGGTGAAAGGACGAATACTCGCCGCGGCCCGGGATATGAGGCCTCCCCACTGACACCGCAAAGGGAAAAAGATTTGAAGTCGCCACAGAAAGGTCCCGCCGACAACCCTAAATCTCTCCCCTTCGCCCTAATTTGGCCGACTACTTTGTAAAGGGTCCCACACAACCAGAAACATCACAGAGCCCACTCCTACGGCAGGATGGCTAAAGCTACAAGATAGCCTCAACAAGTTCGCAGGAACCAAGGCTAACCCGGTCCGTAGAATGTTCCCGGACCTACCCAAGATACCCGGGGCTACCACTACCATGAAGAGTGAGTATACCTTCAGAGGCGTGCCTCGACTCCGGTGGAACAATTCGAGAAGCTCACAACCACTATTCCTACGCCCAGAAGATCCGAAACCCGAATTCGAACCGACAAGGCCAAAAGCTAAGGCCACGGAATTTCCCTCGATGATCGGGATGGTCTCGTTATGCAAAGAATTGTTCGAAGAAGAAGTCCAAGTGCGACCTGATTGATCTCGGCTCGGTCCAAGAAGATGATAGCGGCAATTGAGAAAGGAAAACAAAAACAAAGACAGCTTCCCGAGTCATGAGGCTACCAACAATGATGCCGCTAAAGAATTGGGAAACTCTCTCAGCCCGTCCGCGACCAAGGAAGAAATGATCACCAAGCTTGGATTGGTCCCCCGTCCTCAGGTCAATCTAGGACAAGTCCTCCCAATCTCTCTTCGTTAAGATCGAGTCTCTAGGGTCGTCCGACGGCCTTACGCCCGAAGACTACGAGTCCGTAGCAAGCGTTGTATTCCCTTCGTTTTCAATGAAATGACGAACCTTTCAGTATCCCTCGATTGCCACTTTAACTAATGATGAATTAATTAATAAAAAAATTTAATAATAATTCATTAGATAAAGAAGCGTACACATTAAACAAAAAAATCAAACAACAAAAAAAAGCAAAGTTGTCCTGAAAGAGGAAAATCGAGCCCAAGCGGCCGAAGAGATTTTGACAAGTGTGAATCTGGGAACTGCGGAAGAGCCTAAAGAGACGCAGATTGGTCATTTCTTCGAAGGAATTGGAAAGGATGCTCTGCAAAGTCCTACAAAATCCTCAATTCAAAGAAAGTTGCCCTCTTCATCAAAGAAAACATCATGTGCGATACGGGTCGCCAACCAAATCATCTCGTATAATGGATCCCACTTCGAAGGGGAATGTGAAAACCGCCGGCGGAATTCCGAATAACCCGTCACAAGTCATCTCCCTACAGCCCCAAACCAACGGAGCCGTCGAAGCAACAAACAAGACTCGGAAAATATCATCCGGAAAATGGCCGTCCAAGGCGTAGATTGGCCCGAGAAGTTACACTCGGCGCTCGGGGCTACGTAACATCGCCGTAACGGCAATCGGGAAACACCTTTTGCCCTTACATACGGAATGGAAGCCGCACTCCCAATCGAGCCGGAAATACTCGCTCCGTATACCGCCGGAAAGCCGATCAACGAGGTCGAATGGCTCCAGAGTCGCCATGACGAATTGGCCCTACTAGACGAACGCCGATTGAAGGCCATGGAACACATCCGGCCTACCAAGGAAGAATGGCTAGAGCCTTCGACAAGAAAGTAAAAGCATCGGGAGATCCGAGAAGGTGATCTCGCTTCTAAAAGAAAAGCCCCCAAATCAGTATCAACCCCTCGCAAATGGGAGCCTCAGAGGGCTCGGGCCATATTGTAAGTACCCCAACTGATCACCCCTTTCAAACACACGGAAACACCGCAGCACTCATCCACGCAGCCTCAGAGACCTCTCTCACTCAAAACCCTCTCAAAACCCTCTCAAACCCCCAACCAAACCAAGGGAGGAGCCTTCCCGGATAAAAAGGGACAAAAGGACCTTTTCAGAAATCGAGGTAATTAAGGTCCGAATTTTCGTGTCAATGACTAAATCCCCTTAAAGTCCACAATATTCCCTCAAATCCCTAAGAAATGATACTCCCTCAGAGTTGGTCCGTACGGACCTCTTTGTGTCAATTGCCTGGGACACCATCATTACGAAAATCCCCTTAAAGTCCACGAGATTCCCTCAAATCGAGGAAATCCAAAATTCGATAACCAAGAAGGTCCGTACCTGACCTCTTTGTTCAAATTTTTACTATAAATAGAGGGCTCCCCCTCCCTCATTTTCACACACCTCCCACTTCTCTCTTCCTCCCTAAGCCTTCTCGGCTCCCCTTCTAAGACCTTTCGAGGCATTCCCGCCCCTTCGATCCTTCCGAGGCCTTCCGAGCTCCCTCGAGGTGCTCCGAAGCCTCTCCGAGCGCTCCCGAGACGCTCCCGCGCGCCCCGAGGCACTCTCGAGGTACTCCGAGGCCCCTCGTGGTACTCCGAGGCCTCGTCGGGTCTTTCCACTCTGTCCCGCTCTTTCCGAGTCAAACCGACGATCCCAAACCTTGCCGAACTCGCCCGAATCCAACCAACGATTCCAACGCACGCCGAACCTCTCGCCCGAGTGATCCCGACGATCCCCACGCACGCCGAACCTCTCGCCCGAACGCAGCCTACAACCTCAACTCACGCCGAAACTCGTCCGCGGACAACCGCATCCCTCCCGAAGCAATCCCGATCCATACCGGAACGCTACTTCCGACCTCAAACACCATTCCCAAGCGGAAGACAGACACGAACCAACATTGGTAAGGCTTCCTTCCTATACTATTTCAATACATTTCCATACATAGCATACAATGTAGACATCCGATACAAAGATGCATTTTTAAAAGCACACACACACACACACAACATTTAAAGGATATTAGGTATCCGAAAGACTCGTTTTTACGAGGCTACTCGGGTGAGCTCTAATATTCTAATATTCTCTTCCCGGGAGTCATCTCGACCTCCGAACTCAAAATCTCATCACACAAAAACAGCTTTAAAATTATCTTTAAACCGATGCCCTTTTTCAATGTTTCTGGGCTTAATAAAAATGGTGTGGCGACTCTACAAAATGCGAAAGCAAAACGGCGAGACACCTCCAACACGCAACGCTAAAACGGAATAAGCCGATGCCGGGCGCTGGATTGCAGGCTCTCGGATCCGGGCGACTTCCCGAACAGCGACGAATGCGAGATGCCGGGGCTCCGCGCGCGAGCCGGATCCGGGTAATTTCAGTTGGCGACTCTGCTGGGGAAATTTTGTTTTAAAAACTTTTAAACAAAACAAAAGATTTTTAAAACGATGATGAGGGTCAAACTTTCATTTTACCCCTTTCTTTAACTGTTGTGTGTGTGTGCACGTGCTTCGTTTTTATTTTACAAAAAAATAAAAATACAAAAAAATGCATCAATATACATCTCGTGCATACATTTAAAATTCTTCAAAAACTCCTATTTTACTCGTAAAAGAATTTTAGAGACCGCACACTACGCGCACCGCCGCCTCGGTTACACCGCACTCTACTCACACCGCCGCCTTGCTATCGCACACTATGCGCACCGGCCGCCTGGATACACCGCACACTACAACCCTTAACCCGGAGTGGTCTCGCCAGCAGCCCGTTCGTCTTCCTAGGCCTCTTGGCGCGCACGGATCATTCCAAACATCCCATCCTAGCCAAGCGTCAACCCCGCACGTTTGAGTCTTGAGTCACACTCGTCCCGGACTCGGTTGGTTTTTACCACCCGTGTCATACACTGATACATATACCATGCCGGCCATTTTTCGAGTCAAGGCTCTAACTCAAGATCCTCGCGCAAGCAAAGCGATGAAAGGTCATGCTAAAATCTTGACTCCGATCTTGATTTCCGGCTACACCTGCACGATGTTCCGTCCCGGATATACATCCATGCTCGCATGACACCATGTCATCACGCCATACGTCGCCCATGACAATATGACCCACCTAACGCCTAACGTCACAGATCCCTTGCGCAAGCAAGGTAAAGAGAGGTCATGCCGAACTCTTGACCCGATCTTGACTCAGCCGGCCGGCTCGGTTCACTATTCACATGGCTAACGCATCAAAACGAACATGACAGCTCGGTCCTTAGGTTCGATTTTTCTTTTAGGCCGGTGGAAACCGCTTGCACTATAGGACCCTCGCCCGGGCCGTCCACCCCGGGATGTCGAAATACTGTGTGCAAAACGAGGGGCTTATAGCCGCACGTATGGTCTCCATCGACCCAGGATCTAGCATAGTTGCGAAAAAGAAGAGCAATCTTTTCCAACCTACCTAGGATTCTGAGAAAACATGTTTTAAGTAAATTAAAACAACAAAAAAAAAAATCAAAAATAAAAGAAACGGAAACCGCATGCCACGTGAGCTTTCCCCCTTATCCCGTTAGGCCATTCCCGTGTCTAAACCCGCCCATCACCCTCCACCTAACAGAGAGTGGTCGAGAGTACCCGAACCCGTCTCCCAAATGTCAAAACAAGAAGGTCCTACCTCCTTCCCAAACTCTGTCACCAGACACCACAAATCCCCATGGCCAAGTCGTGGATAACAAGGGATGAGAACGGACCTTACCCCCAAGAAATTTCCCAACACCGGAAGAAGTTCGTGTGTCCTCACGGCTATCGAGAAACGTCAAGATGAGCAACAAGCTCGATCGAAGGTGCCATGCACCACTTCGGAACCTTAGCCACCCAACTACCCGGGGCTTCCTAAGCCATGATCGCTCCTACAGCCTCTAACATCTCTCATTTGCCTCCCGTAAGTCAACCTCGTTACCCTCATACGAGCCATGCAGCTTATGACGTAAGACCACAAGACCTTCCAGAGGAAAGCTTGCCCATCCAGCCTCCCGAGGTCCCGTACCACCGCCGAACAACGAACACATCTCGGTGGGACGTCTCCGATTGACAGAAGCTGTTTGTCTGGAAATGGAATTCCGTGATGCAATGAACGAGGGCCGTCCTCGACGAAAGAAGAAGCTATCTTCTCAACAAAAACCGAAAAGAGGTACGAATCCTGTGATCCCACGCTTGGAACCCTTCGAGAACCCTCAGAAAGTTTGACTACTATGTCATCTACTCCAACAAATCTCCCCTCTTAGTTCTCGCACAAGGCCACGCGCAATGTTTGCTCCATGATCACTGGGACGAAGCCGCACCGCCACCGAAGGCCCGAAGGTCCGTATAATCCAACCCCGTCTTGGGAAGATCTCAAAGCCACTATTGATGCTTCGCAAAAAGCCATGACAGCCAACGAATTGAAATGCGCAGCCGGCCTTACGCCAATCAGTGCTCCTCCCACTCCGTAAACGGAGAGACAAGCAAAACCACGAGTCCAGAGGTGAATGTTCTCGACACGTTCCTGGCCAAATCCCAGAATCCTCCACGGACAGACAAAAGGCCGCCCATACCTCGAGCCACGAACCGAAAAGGGACCCTACGCCAAAGAAGCCGAAACCTTGGACCCAAAGGTTCAAGATCCCGTCTTGACACAGCCTCAAGCGCACTCAGCAACATCTCACTCGGTCCTTACTCACTTCATCTTACCCGCACAAGCTCAAGTTGGAAGAAAGCTCCGGCCTGCACTATGGTTCCCATCACGCTGACACCCGATGAAGCAGCTCGTATGATTGGCAACGCCAATTACAAAGAATATCATCACCTTCACGTAGCTCGATCTTCCAAAATTTGGGCCGACCACAACGAGCCTCTCTACATAACAGCTCAACCGGACGAGCGCCGTCTCCTCGGGTGTTGGTAGATGGGGATCATCCATGAACGTCCTTCCAAACCCAAAATGATGGATTTGCTAGGGATCAAAGCAACCGATCTAAAACCTCGACTGTGCAATCAAGGCATACGACTCAACATCCCGCCCGCCTGGGAATAGCCACCTTCAACTTGTGGTTCGGAAAACAAATGGTCCCGACGCATTTCCAAGTCATCGACATCCCGATCACCTTCACCGCCATTTTGGGACGCCTTGGCTACATCGTATCAATGGGGTGGCATCCACTCTCCATCGCGCGTAAAGTTCGTCCAAGGAACAGATTCGACCATCATCTACTAAGACAAAGATAGTCACCGAAAGGACCGACACCAACGGCGTCCCCGGTCTTAGAAATCAAACCCGACGATGATGGCATGATGCTAACAGGTTCACCATCGAAAGCCCAAAGGCCCAAGTGTGCCACATAGACTCCGCCTTTGATTTGGGACAAGATTCCTCCCCCGATGAAAATGATGAAGCACATGAACTACATCCCGGCTCGGCTTGGGAAAACGCCATCGTGGCACTCAACGTATCATCAATATCAAAGAATGTAATACTCGCACGGCCCGGGATACTCTCCTACTCCCGAACACATTGCGGAGGACAAGCGAGCCGCACGAAAACGCTCCACGTATAACAAAAGAGGCTTGCACGCAATCTCCGATCTTCGTCCCCATGCCTTCGACATGACCAAGTACTTCACAAGGAAGGCCGGCAACTTGGAAGAAGATCCGTAAAAGGAACAGAGCCGATCGCCAAACAAAGCCGGCCGACAACCATGGACAAGCTCCAGCAGTAACCTCGGCAAGATTCGTAGGCCTCAAGCCAAATCCCGTCCGAAGAGCATTCTCGACACACCGCCCCCGCCGGATCCACAACCACCACTATTCACAATGAATTTTGGTTCGGAAAACCCTCTCTTGGCGGAAGAATTCGAAAACTCTCTCGTCAACACTCCCGCCTTCAACAAATGGGACGAGTCCGCATTCGAGCTAGTAATGCCCAAGACAAAAGCAAGAGACTCCGCAGACGATGCTGGGACGAGCCACCGCTCCACTCGCTTCTTCAAAGAAGAAATCGAGATGCCGATCTAATCGATTTTGTTTCGATAACTCGTGATAGCAATGATCGGGAACGGTGACATAAAGCCCTTCAAGCCCCATCTCCTATCAAGCTCATTGCCACTCAATAACCGGGCCACATTCTCCCACCTACCGCCAAAGAAAAAGGACATGATCGAACAACTTGGTCTCGACCCTCGAGTCCTAGAGTCTAGTGTCAAAACTCATCCCGAGTCCATTAGCTTTGAATTTGAGTCTCTTGAGTCATCCGATGGCCTCACGCCGAAGATTACGAACTCATTGCCAATAATGTATTCCCGTATGCTCTTAATGAATGCTTCGATCTTTCCGAGTATCCTCTCATTGCATCTTTAACAACCGATAAATTAACTAACACACAAACAAGCTAATAACGATTCACTTGATAAAGAAGCGTACACATTAAACGAACAATACATTAAGCACATCTTTAAGCATGTTTGTCAAACGAGAGAAAACCGGGCCCAAGCCGCCGAGAAGGTTTTAATCACAACGATTTGCAAGATTGCCGAAGAGCCAAAGAGACGCAAGTCCGACGCCATTTCCAAGACAAACCGATCTTCCAATACCTCAAGAACAGGGGAAGCCACCTTCATGAACAAGGAAGACCCACACACGTAAGGGGTCAAAACCAAGAGCATCATGGCCCTAAAACGCCTTGCCTCTCACTTCGTCATCCTCGGGACATGTTATACAAGAAACGCTACTACGGGCCACTCCTACGCCGCGTCGCCCAAGAAGAAGCGTATAAGTTCATGAACGAAGTCCACAACGGGGCTTCGCGGTCCCCACACGAATGCCGAGCCCCGATGCAAATCATTCTCGTGATGGGCTACTACCGGATCTCCATGGAAGCAGATTGCATCCACTTTGTCCGAAGCCGCGACAAGTGCCAACGGCTTCTCCAACCTCAATCATCTCGCCGCCCCACGATCTCTACCGCATGACTACACTCTCGCCCTTCGCCACTGGGAATTGACGTCATCGGGAAAATCGCTCCGCCAGCAAAGAATCGGCCACGAGTTCATCTTAGTAGCCATCGACTACTTCACCAAACGGGTCGAAGCCAAGTCCTACAAGGTACTCACCTCCAAGAAGGTCGCGCATTTCCTCAAAGAAAACATCATTCGCCGATACGGCATCCCAAATGAGGTCATATCGTACAACGGCTCGCACTTCGAAGGGGAATTCGGCTGCATCACCGGGCTGAATTCAAGATCACACGTCACAAATCTTCTCCCTACCGGCCACAAACAAACGGCGCCGTGGAAGCAAGAAACAAAACCTCGAACGGATCATCCGAAAATGACCACCCGAGGACGAGATTGGCCCGAGAAGCCGCACCTTGCACTTTGGGCTACCGCACACGGGCCGAATGCCCACGGGAGAAACCCCATTTGCCCCGACGTACGGGATGGAAGCAGCCCTTCCCATCGAGCTAGAAATTCCTCACTCCGAGTGCCGCTGAAAATGACATCAACGAAGTCGAATGGCTCCAAGCCGACATGACGAATTGGCTCGCTAGACGAGCGACGACTAAAGGCCATGGAACACGCCCGAGCCTATCAAAGCAGATGGCTAGAGCTTTCGACAAGAAAGTCAAATCCCGAGACATCGTGAAGGTGACCTTGTACTCAAAGAAAAGCCTCCCACTCGAACCAACCCACCGGGAAAATGGGAACCCACATGGATCGGCCCTTTCGTGGTTCAAAAGATCTTCTCCGAGGCGCCATGAAGCTACCGTACCTAGACGGCAATCCCTTCATGAATCCAAATAACGGAAGCAAACTTCGCAGATACTTCGCCCGAAGAAGAACAACTCGCGCATCTCGCACTCCATGTAGTGTCGAACTACGCACTCCGAGCCCTCTAGTCCGGGGAACGTAGGCAACCTTAATTGGTCCTGGTCTAAAAATACACAAAAAAAGTCAAAAGTTTGAATGTCAATCAAGACCTCCATCAAGCTACGCACTTTTCAAGAACACGCCCAGCCAGCCACCTTGACCAAGTCAAACGACGGCGGCAACATCAAAGGACATCCGAGGGTCACTCAAAGATCAAACGACCGACTTCATGTCTCGCTTCCAAGCCAGGGCTTGCCTTCGCCCTCACGCGCTTCAAAAAAAAAAAGAGAGCTCGAGCAAGGGCTCACAAAAAAAAAAAAAAAACAAAAGAAGCTCAAAGAAGCTGTGCGTAAGCCGCGAAATTGAGGTCAAGAGCCCGACGCCAACAAGAGGCAAGGAAGCTACGAAAAGGACCGGGTCAAAACGACTTGTCAAGGGAGCGTTCAACCTCTCGCCCAAATACAAAGCCTCGAAGAAAAGTGGGATTGCTGCCGTGGCCTGTGACCGCTTCGGGCTCCGCGGATGCAACGGAAAAGTCCAAAGATGGACGCCGACAAAGTGCACAACAAGCAAAGGCAAACAAAAGACCTTGCGTCTCGACAAAGCTTTAAAAGTAAATCACAAATCACTAATCGGTTACAACATTTCTTGATGAGTTCAAGCACGGTCTACTCTCAAGTTCACAACATGCTAAAAGACAAACTTAATACATTTAACTAATAATGTGTTTGCAATGCAATGAATGGATACCTAGGAGGTCATTCCGCGCCATCTCGCGCTTTGTCCTCGCCATTCTTTCCTTTCTTCCCTCGCCCCAGCGAGTCTTCTTTCGCTCCATGTGAACCAACTCGCGTCTCTCGCCCGAGATCCGGGGTCCTCCTCAGAGTCAAATAATCCAAAAGAGCTCTCGTGGCTTCATTCGCTCGTGCTTCGGCTCGGATCTCCTCCCTCGCGAGTCCGTAAAAGAGGACCTCTCCCCCGCGCCTGGCCAACTCTAGTCTCGTAGTCAAACAAAGCGTCTCCCGTCACATCCAAAGGGTCGACCAAAGCTTCTGAACTCCTAAGGCAAGAGCTACTACGGCAACCGGTCCTGACCGCTACACGCCTCGCTTTCCAAGACCGCTTGGGATCGCCAACACGCCGCTCATACCAAAGCCGATACCGAGCCGCCAATACAACGCTCCCCGACGCCTAAGGAGTACCACAGAGGGAAAGCGGAATACTTCCATACCCTCGTAAAATACGAGAAGGCACCTGAAGCCGCCATACAAAGAGGAACTACCTCCGCAAAGAGCAAGGTCATCCCACTTCAACAAAGGCTCCCGCTTCATCCCAAACCGCCGGGAAACAAGCGACGGAATATAGAAGGAGGACCAAGACAAACCCGGAACCCCGACAACGTAGGACCCTTCCCGCAAGATCCTCCTAGTCTCAATCCTCCAAATGCGGAACCCACCAAATGGGATTTGATGCGTACTAAGCCGTGCCATCCATCTCTCCTGTGCGGATCGATCCATATCTAACACAAGAGGTCGCTGAGCAAATGACCACGGGCTAAACGACGTCTGAGCCTCTGACATGGCCTCGAAGTCTCTCTCGCAGCCCACAAGGTGAGCAAAGCGGGGCTTCCCTCTCATAAACCGATCCCTGGCCGCCGGGCTGGCCGATACCACGAAGAGTCTCCCCAAGACCAACGGGACAATATCTTCTCCCGCAAGTGCCCTACCACATCTAGCAAAGCGCCATCACAAATGCCAAGGGAACTGACTGTAAAAGCGTCGCCATCACGCACAAGGCAAATACATCCCAAGAGACGCCACTCTCATCATCAACCATGAACCGCTCCGGCAAGCTCGAAATGTCGATATGACCCGAATCAAGGATCATGCCCAAGACTTCTTCCAACGAAGTACGAAGAAAGCCCGCAAGCTTCACGCTCACACCGTAACCCATTTCCTCAAAGAAACAAGCACAAAACCACCGTCCTCAAGAAACCTTGCTCCAAATCGCCCAAACACTCGGCCAAAGCCATTCCCGCAAACAAACACTACCCACAAACACACTCTCGCCTCACGTGGCATGTACAAAAATAAAAAATAATAATAGCAACAATTTCTAGGACAAATCCCGGAATCACAAAAATGACATTACATCTTAAAATAAAATATCGTTTGCCATGCAAATACATGTGTTTTATTACTGTACCAAAAAAATGTCTCGTTGCTAAACAAAAAAAGGGGGAGGGATATGAAAAGAGGGAAAGCAAATGAATACTAATCGTAATCCTCAAGATCATCATCCTCACCGAGGTCCTCCAAAGAAAAGTCGGGCATCCCAAATAACTCGCCCGTCACATCCTCGTCGTCGAATAGCCGAGCACCCGCCCGAGGCTCCCACGAAAAGTACTCGAAGGATCAAATCCGCGAAAGGATCAAAGAAAGAAGGCTCGAGGAACCTCACCCCGCGCGCCATGCGGAGGCATGAACCGATAAAAGGGCTGCTCCTCGAAGGCCCCGCAGCTCCCGAAGATGTCCCCGCATCCATGCTATGCCGCGCCTCAAAGGTCCCTCCCGCTGCGGCTCCGGCCTCGGCTCGGGCGGAGGGAACGTCTGCTGTAGTGCCTCGAAGGCATAGGCTCGTACGCTGGGCACACGACAGCGAAGACCTAAGCAGGACACCTTCGACGCCATCTTCTTAGCGAAGGAGCGCATCGCCACGTAACGGCGAGTCAGCATATCGTAGGCTCTCCCCGGACTCCGGCACCAACAAGAAGCCAAGGGAAACGCTCATCAAATGCAGCTTATACTTCAACAACAAAAAGAGAAAATGCGTAAAAGATGCCAAGATGGAAAAGAGTCAAGACACTCACCGATCTGTTTGGGATCCACTCTGTATGCAAGCAGAGCCTCGCTTTCCGGACGGCATGCATACCTCCTCTCGATCCGTCCCCGCGGACGTACGTGAAATCCGCCGGTCCCAAGATCGGAACCTCCGGGGAGCCTGCGGGCCAGCCTCTCTCCCGCGCCGCACTCGCGCGTCCTCGCCTTCCTCCTCACGAAGGCCCCGTACTCCTCTCCGTATAAAATGAACTCCCCGCACCGACACCGCCAAGGTACCTCTCGAAGTCAAGCACATCCATATCCCGGAGTCAAGCATCCCGAAAGGGAGGGTCCTCTGAGCTACGGGAAGCACACCGGGCCATGCCGCGTAAGACTCGCTCCCCTGTGTACATGGCGTCACAAGTCAAGCCTCGCAAAGCATCTTCCGCCGCGCCGTCACCTCGGGAGCCCCTCGAACTTCATCCCCTCATACCGAGCCCACGGGAATGTAACGAACCCCTCACGGCTATCCCGCTTCCAAACGCTCCTCGCACATCCTCAGGGCGATGGTGAGCTTCCCTACTGTCCTCCTCTTCCTCGCCAGACGAGCCCATCCCCAAAGATAGCAGAGGTACGCAGCTAATGTCGCCCCTGTGATCCCTATCCCACGGGAAGCACCGGAAAACCTCATAAAACCACACTCCGTGACAAAACAGAAAGCTCGGCAAAAGACAACGGAGAAAAGACAAGCCGCTAAATCAAGAAAAACAAAGAATAAACGCATACCTCCGTGAGCAAAGTCAAAGCAAAGCAACGAATCAAGCACCCCCTTGCTAAACCGGTCCAAGGAGAAGTAGAGCTCACCAAGCTCGCTCGCCCCAAGCAATGTCGCAGACTTATCCAGACATCCGGGCCAAGCTTCCAACAAGGCGAAGGGAGCCGCGGTCGCGTGGTTCGAGAACAGAGTCTCTGGACAGCCGCATACCACAAGAAGGAGCGCGCGCCGCTCCGCCGTCACCTGGCCGGGTACCCCGGATGTAGGCTCCCACACCGGCCGTGATCCTCATCTCCCACGTCGCCGTACAAAGATTCCCTGTGCCTCGCGAGGACGAGGCTCAAAGCCCTGCCAGTTTGGCCAAGACATCATCGAGATCATGTCTCTCCACTCACAGCTCCCTTTCAAGGAGAGCTCCTGGTAATAGCAAAGAAAATCAAACTGGCGCCACCGTCACCTCGCCCCACTGTGGAAGGTGGGTGGTATCCCACCTCGCATTCTGATAAACCCAGAAGACACTCTTGTTCTTCCTCGTGTCGACACTCCAAATGTGTTCTCAACGAACACACCTAGGCCGTAAGCATAAACCAGCTTCCGGACTCGCCTACCGCCCACGGAAATATCGGCATCCGCCGCTATAACTCCACAACAACAGCCTCGAGCGATCCCGAAGTCTTCATCCTTGGCCTTCCCTGCCATAAGCCCCGCATCTCCGTGCAGTAAACACAACAGAAAGGTACACAATCACGTATTTAATATAAAGGCACATATAACCCGTCACAAAACACTGCACATTGCACATAATTTTCACATACATTATACATATAATTTTTCCATGTAACCCGTCACAAAACACGCGCACAACAATGCACATAATTTTCACATACATTATACATATAATTTTTCCATGTAACCCGTCACAAAACACGGCACACAATGCACATATTTCTCACATATAATGCACATATAATGCACATAATTTTCACATACATTATACATATAATTTTTCCATGTAACCCGTCACAAAACACGGCACACACTGTACACATTTTCTCAAAAGAAAAAAGGGGGGGGATTAAACCCTACACGACACATTTTCAAAAGAAAATCCGTCCCAACACAAAGACATATTGCACATGCTTCTTCCCACTCCAACGGCAATTCAACCACGCCATCACGCCGTAAGACCGGCCCTCCACTCTCTGCCACTTCAACGGTAAATCAATCCCCGCCGTCGCCGTAAGACCGGACTCCTCGCCACTTCAACGGCACTAATTCAACCACCGCCAAGCGTAAGACCGGACTCCGCCACTTCAACGGGCATTCAACCACCGGCCAGTCATCGTAAGACCGGACTCGCCCACTTCAACGGCAATTCAATCCTCGGCCATCGGCCGTAAGACCGGGTCCCTCGCCCACTCCAACGGCACCAACCACCGCCATCAGCCGTAAGACCGGGTCCTCGCCCACTTCAACGGCAAATCAATCCCCGCTGCCGTCCAGAAGACCGGGCGCACTCGCCACTCCAACGGCACCCAACCACCGGCGTCGTCAAGCGCAAGACCGGACTCCGCCCACTTCAACGGCAATAACCACCCGCCGTCAAGCGTAAGACCGGACTCCGCCCACTTCAACGGCAATTCAACCACCGGCCGTCGCCGCCGTAAGACCGGTCTCGCCCACTCTAACGGCAATTCAACCACCCGGCCGTCGCCAAGACCGGTCTCGCCACTCCAACGGCACCAACCACGGCCATCGGGCCGTAAGACCGGTCCTCGCCTACTCCAACGGCAATCCAACCACCGCCCACTCCAACGGCAGAATTCCAAAACGCCCGACGGCAATTCAAGAAGGAGCCAACACTCTCCCCAAAGACGTAATATCAAGGCACAAGACGCCTCCAAACGCTCAACGTACAACCCAACCACGGGAGGTCCGAAGTCATCTTCCCAATGTAAAAGGGGCCTTACAAGGTCACGCATCCCTCAAAGCAATTCAAGCACCTAGCCGATGTAAGCCCGAACTTCGCCCCACTTCAACGGCCAGCCGCAAGCAACGGCCATCAAAGCAAGCCCGAGCTCCTCCCCAACAAGTCGAAAGGGAAGTCATACAGATCGCATATCCTCAAAGACCGACCATCATCCTTGCCCACTCAATCGCAAAACAAGCACAAGAAGGGAGCCAACACCTCCAAGTACAAGTACCGAGGCACGAAGCGCCTCCCAAAATGCCAAATGGGGAAGCAATCACCGCCGTCATCTCGCCCACTTCAACCCGGCAACGCAAGCACCGGCGCCATCGTAAGTCCAACCTTCTACTCAACATGCAAAAGCACAAGGCAAAAGCCTACGCCTCCACAAATGCGGCTAGAAGACGATTCAAAGTCCTCGCGCATTACATCCACAATCGCGGCTAGAAGACGATTCAAAGTCTCGCGCAGATTACATCAAATCAAGGCTAGAAGACGATTCAGTCTCGCGCATCACATCAACCGCGCATGACGCATTCAAAGTCCTCTGGCCATGGCACCAACCGCCGCCAAAGACGATTTATCAAAGTCCTCACCAGGCACCAACCGCCGCTGACGATTCTAAAGTCCTCCAACAGAGCACCAACCGCCGCGATGACGATTCAAAGTCCTCCAACCGTGGCACCAACCGCCGCCGATGACGATTCAAAGTCCTCCACGTGGCACCAACCGCACCGAAGACGATTCAGGTCCTCACTCTACCTCCAAACCGGGAGGCTTTAAAACCACTCTGTCCGGAAGACCGTATAAACCTCCCAAATGATTATCCCGGTCCCAAGGCCTTAAACCACCCGATTCTAAAATCGTAAAATTTCCATCCCAGACACCACCACGTCCTCACAACCGACCCTGCGGTCACCACATCTTAGACACCACCACGTTCTATCACCGACCTCGGCGGTCACACAACACTTTGTGGCACCACCACGCCCACACAAATTCACGACCTCCTCGAACTACGACTGTGCTTCGATTCCCGCCAGTGGATACGTAGGAATCCTATCACAGGTCCAGCAACATCGACCTATGCGGTCACCCAGACACCACCACGCCCTACCACCGACCTCGGCGGTCACACAACACTTCAGTGGCACCACCACGCCCGCACTCACAAATTCACGACCTCCGAACTACGACTGTGCTTGATTCCCGCCAGTGGATACGTAGGAATCCTATCACAGGGTCCAAATCCATCGACCCATGCGGTCACCCAGACACCACCACGTCCTATCACCGACTCGGCGGGCAGTCACACAACACTTCGTGGCATCACCACGCCCGCACTCACAAATTCACTACCTCCGAACTACGCTGTGCTTGATTCCCGCCTGTGGATACGTAGGAATCCTATCACTGTGGTCCAAACCATCGACCTACGCGGCCACCCACAGACACCACCACGTCCACACATGGAGTTCCCGCTAGAGGACAGCTCACGTCCTCGTACACAACACTCACCCCACACACGAACTACGCATCGTGCTTGATTCCCCGCTAGGGATACGTAGGGAATCCTATCACAGGTCCGCCCAATCGACCTAAACGGTCACACAACAGACACCGCCATGTCCTCACGCATCGACCTACACGGTCACCTTTCTCTCTCAAAGACGCGATCCGGCATCGTGACCCTTATCTTATCGACGACCCCACTTCTTTCATAAGTGACGCCGCCGAGGGCTTCGTAAGTACCCCAATCCGGATCGCTCTCCATCCCAAAGATACGACAAAAACTCAGAGGCAAACTTCCGAGGTCATAACTCCTTCATACGAACTCCGATTGAGACGTGCCATATGGTCGAAAGCTTTCGACGAGAGCTAGCTTGCCATCACATTCACAAGAGCATGGAAAGTCCGTACGGACCTCTTTGCATGCCAAAAGGTCCGTACGGACCTCTTTGCACCGCATAATCATTACGAAAATCCCCTTAAAGTCCACGAGATTCCCTCAAATCCCGGAAATCCATAATTACCTAAGAGGTCCGTACGGACCTCTTTGGCGCTTCCTACACTATAAATAGAGGGCTCCCCCTCCCTCATTTCACACACCTCCCACTTCTCTCTGCCTCCCTAAGCCTTCGGCTCCCTTCTCTAAGACCTTTCGAGGCATTCCCCGCCCTTCGATCCTTTCCGAGGCCTTCCGAGCCCCCTCGAGGTGCTCCGGCCTCTCCGAGCGCTCCCGAGACGCTCCCGCGCGCCCGAGGCACTCTCGAGGTACTCCGAGGCCCCTCGTGGTACTCCGAGGCCTCGCCCGGTCTTTCCCACTGTCCCTAGCTTCTTCCGAGTCAAACCGGCGATCCCAAACCTTGCCGAACCTCTCGCCCGAATCCAACCAACGATTCCAACGCACGCCGAACCTCTCGCCCGACCGATCCCGACGATCCCCACGCACGCCGAACCTCTCGCCCGAACGCAGCCTACAACCTCAACTCACGCCGAAACTCGTCCGCGACAACCGGCATCTCCCGAAGCAATCCCGATCCGCACCGAACGCTACTTCGACCTCAAACACCATTCCCCAGCGGAAGACAGACACGAACCAACATTTGTAAGGCTTCCTTCCTATACTATTTCAATACATTTCCATACATAGCATACAATGTAGACATCCGATACAGCATGCATTTTTAAAAGCACACACACACACACACAACATTTAAAGGATATTAGGGGTATCCGAAAGACTCGTTTTACGAGGCTACTTCCTAGTGAGCTCTAATATTCTAATATTCTCTTCCCGGGAGTCATCTCGACCTCCGAACTCAAAATCTCATCACACAAAAACAGTTTAAAATTATCTTTAAACTGATGCCCTTTTTCAATGTTTTGGGCTTAATAAAAACGGCGTGGCGACTCTACAAAATGCGAAAGCAAAACGGCGAGACACCTCCAACACGCAACGCTAAAACGGAATAAGCTGGGATGCCGGGCGCGATTGACAGGCTCGGATCCGGGCGACTTCCCGAACAGCGACGAATGCGAGATGCCGGGGCTCCGCGCGCGAGCCGGATCCGGGTAATTTCACCTTCGACAAGAAAGTAAAGCATCGGGAGATCCGAGAAGGTGATCTCGTTCTAAAAGAAAAGCCCCCAGTCCGTATCAACCCCCTCGGCAAATGGGAGCCTGTATGGGTCGGGCCATATGTCGTCCGTAAGATCTTTCTCCGAGGAGCCATGCAACTTGCACCTCGACGGGAATCCCTTTGTACACCTAGTGAATGGTGACAAGCCGCGCGTATACTACGCGTAAAACAAAAAAAAAAAGAAGAAAGAAAAAAAAGAGTGCTAAAAGAGTAATATCCAACTAGGTTAGAAACCCGAAAATGGCGGCCTAGGTAAAAACAGGTTGCACCAAAAAAAAAAAAAACAACAAAAAAAACAAAAAAAAACAAAAAAAAAAACAACAAAAAAACAAAAAAAAAAAAGAGTTCACCAAAGTTGAACTACGAAGACCTCGAGCTCCTCAAAATGAGGGGAACGTAGGCAAATGGAAACGGTTCGGTCTAAAGCACAAATAAAAGCCATACTTTGGCATCAATACAATTGATCGCACCATGAAAGCGTCTCCAAAACTCTAAAGCAATTCAAATATTCATTACAAGTTAAAAGCTCTTACGAGTCTAAGCCCGATTCATTCCTACAACCGGCAACCTCGCTAAAAGGAAAACTAAGATACATAATCAAACTAATGTGTCTCGCCATGACAAGAAAGGGATACTCGGAGACCTCGTAATCACTCCAAGCCACTTCATCGGCCTCTCCCCTCTTCTTCCCCCTTCGAGTCTTCTTTTCCGAACAGAAAATGTCGTTGTTCCTCCTACCAAGCTCGGTATAGGAACAGGATCTATCAAACCACCGTCAGTGGCCTTAGTAGCCCTAGCTGTCATCCCTCATCTCCTCGTAACCTAGCCGGGTAGCATAGGAGCCCTCCTCTCCCGTCTCTTGACGTAAGCCTCATAATCGTCACGCTGTCTCCGCTCCCGTCATGAGGGCTGGCCTCGCCGCCCTCCTCCTCTCGTAAACAGCCGGTCCTCCGCACTCCACAATGGCCTCACGCCGTCTCAAAATAGCCACCTCGAAGTCTCTCCTGCATGCCTCTCATACCAATCCAGTACCAAGTGGTCGTGAACACCGCCTCTGACGCCGAGAATGACCCGAGGAGGAAAGGCATCATACCTCCATGCCGGAAAGAAATGGAAACACCGAGGGATCATCCATAGAAACAGGAGCCACCACCCCGGTGGCTATATCATCAAAACCCTCCAAGGGAACCTCGCTTCCAAGCCAAACCGTGCTCAGACTAAAGCCTAATATAGAAGCTAGACCGAGAAAGCCCCGAAAGCATGACCACTTCGGAGACCCATCCTCGAAGCACTCTGCGAGTCTCCACCCGCCAATGCAGGCACCGACCATCCGATATCTTCGCCCGCGACCCGCCATCCAACGCTCCTACGAGCCCCGATCATCAAAATCTACATCAACACCTCTCCCGGCAAAAGTCCAAGGCCTCGATCATATCGAGGTTTCGAAGGACCCCCAAACGCTCCATCGCCCACAGGTCAAGAGAAACGGGCCGCCCGCGCATATACCGTCTTCCGGTAGCTAATCTGCCGAGAGCATGAAGAGTCTCCCCTGTAATCAAAGGAACGACATCTCTCGCCTGTGCGACAAGTTTCGAACGACAACATCCAAGCAGAGATCGATGACGATCCCAAAGGAATAGACCATGAACAGGTGCCAAACATACAAAGTGCAAAGGCATCCCAATAGGCATCATCTACCAAACCTAGGCCCCTAAATCTGTCGGGCAGACCGGAAATATCGAAATGATCGGGACCGCGGATCATACCTGCGCTTCCTCCGGGGAAAGATGAAGGAGGACGCACAATCCGTCGCCAAAGAAGCCCCTCCGGACAAAGGAACCGCTATCTCTTCCACCTCCTGACCTCCAAGCAAGGCCCGAAATTCTTCGACAATGGAACAACCTCGTTGAAGGAAAGGCAAAAGACATGCCTTCTAGTGTCCCAAAATGAGGAAGAAGCTCTCAAAAGCTCATAATCCGAATCAATTCCTGAGAGACCATAAGCACTTCACCTTGTATCTTTCTTCAAAGAAGAACCTCCTCTCATGCATGATTTCCCCGGACCAATCCTTGAACTTGTTGAAGAATGACATTTTGGGACTCTTGGGACAATTTTGATGGAGCTTTTCTAAAGTTTTCCATGGTTTTCCTCTCTTTCTCCCCGAAAATGGCTGTTGGACTCGGAGGTTCAAGAGGATATTTGAATTTGAAATAAAGCAAGACCAGGTCTCAACCAAAATTAAAGGACAGCTGTCGATGCAGCCCCCTATCCGCGCGGATAGGATTGCTTTCCATCAAAAATCCGCAATGCCCAAGCGCTACACCAAAAGAGGAATATTCCGTCCCGCTTGCTCGAAACCCGTGCAAAAACCTCCCCAAACCAAACCCATATATCAAACACCCTCGCAAAAAAAATCAAGGCTCATGCAACACCGCATTCATACCGCATTGCATTCACAAATAAAATCCTAAATTATTACATTCCAAAAAAAAAAAGAGTGTGCATAAAAAAACAAACAAACATCAATAAAATCCTAAATTATTACATTCCAAAAAAAATGTGCATAAGTCGTACAAATCTAAATCTCAATCTCAAATCTCAAAAAAATCAATCTGAGTCTCCAAAGACCCGATGTCTCCCCCGGCCCTCTTCGCGACTCGGGCTCCGCTCCTCAGGAGCCCCGAAAAATCTCTTGCTCGTAATCGTCCTCGTCTCCGTAAAAGAGGCTCATCAGACCAACCGGCACGCTCCGATAGGGCAAGCCGAGATCTCGCGAAAAAAATCGTATCCGAAGGTGAAGGCGCTGACTCCCGCACGTACGAAGACGACCCGCCATGCCGCCAAACGTGTCCCTCGCCCGTGTGGGATCCCCGAGAATGACGTGATCCGGAAGGCAGTACTGCGCGCGGATCGAGGAGAGGAGACAGAGGAGTCTCTCAAGAAGTCTTCGAACGAATGTGGGAAGCTCTCCCGTCTCGACAGCGCCGCCGTGGTCGCCGCTCTAGCCTCGAGGAGCCCCGCAAGCGACCATCCTCCCGATGAATCTCTTGGCCTCGATCACTTGCTTCGTCGCCTTCGACGACCACCTCCGAAAACCGCACAAAAGCAAAAGCGTCAAAAAAAGGAAGTGATGCTAAAGATGATGAAACAAAAGAAAGAAAGGAAGAGGGAAAAGGTGAAGTCATACTCTTCATACCCTGACGAGGCCGAAAGCTCGTGAAAGTCGCTGCCGGGGGATCTCGCACCTCAATCTGACCCCATCCTCGGGATATAGGAAAATCCGTCCGAGGGTACCGCGGATCCCAAGCCCCTCCCTATCCAAAACCCGAGGCATCCTCGCCTCCTCAAGACGAATGTCGCGTATGGCTCAATCGCCACGAAATCCGAGAAGTGCCGGCCGCTCGTAATCATCCAGTCACTGACCGATCGCCGGTGCATCATATCGGCGGGAGGCTCCACGGCGTCCTCAAAGGCGGTTCACGCATGGCGCGTCACCCTCTCTCCTGAGCACATGCATCGCAGGTCGACCCCTCAAAATCCTCCGCCGCACAAATCTCAAATCTCGGGCCCTTCGCCGCGCCACCTCGAAGCGATCCTGTGGGAAGAATATCATCCCCTCATCTGCTCGGCCCGTCAAAGGAAGGCAATCCGCGTACTGAGAGTCGTACGCCCCGGAGCTTATCTTCTCCCGGCATGCTTGGGACCAAGATCGCATGGCCGGATACGCCCGACGTACTCCGCCGGCCAAGCCGCCACACCGTGACGTGGAAAAACTCCAACGCCCATATTCGCGAAAGGTAAAAATCCAATCAATCCAAAGGCAAAAGAAAAGTGCGTGCTCAAAAAAAAAAGAGAGGAAAGCAAAAGGGATAGCTCATACCTGTGGCAAACTCAAAGCAAGACAAGGAGCTCACAGCCTCTTCCGCCGTAATTCCTATCTTAGAGCAAAATAAAGCTCGCCTTCCCCGGCCTCTCCCCACGAGACATCTCCGCCGTCTCCATGTCCTCCAAGGACCTCAAGAAGGCAAAGATCGCCGTCCCTCAAAGATGCCCAAAGAGGGTGCTCTCGAGAAAGCAAACCACAAGAAGGCCCCGGCAATCTGACGGGCGCCTATCCTCTCCTCCTCACCCTCATAACTCGCTATTGTCTCCACAATCTGCCGTAGACCACGCATACCCATCCCCATCCCCTTTTGGGAATAGGGAAAATCCTTGAAGAGCTCGCAGACGCACGATGTAGCCGCCCCGCCACTCAATGCCGCGTCCATTAAAGGACAGCCCGTGATCGCAGCCAGAATCTGAAGGCGTAACCGTAGCCTCGCCCTGCAAAAGTGGAAGGTGCGGGTCGCGCCCCACCAATGGCCGCGCCGTAGCAAACATCAAGCCCTTGCTCTTAGGGAACTTGACCAGCCCCCTCAAGCACTCGACAAACTCCCTGCAGCCCCGTCTCGACAACAATCCGTCTCTGACTTCGGCAAAACTCCTCGGCCCGCATCCGAAGCGGTCCCACAAGTCAATCACTGGACTCCACCGATCCTCGAGTCTTCATTTTGTTCACCGCTCTCCGTCACAAAACGGTTTCCGCCCTGTAATAAAAAAAAAAAGAGAAAGAGAAAATGTCAAAAAAAAAAAAAATTTTGCAAAAAAAGAAAGCATACACATGCATTTAAAAAAAAAAATTCGACAAAGATAACAAAGATACAATGAGCATAGCCCCATTTTTCTCAATTAAAAGACGCTTTTCAAGAAATCCCAATGCATTCATTAAAAAAAAAAGATGCATTCTCATACGGAAGTAAAAACTCCGTCCCATTTTCATAAAATAACATGCATATCATCCATCCATCTTACATGCAACGGGAGTGAAAAATCCGGCCCCACTTTTCTCAAAGAGAAAAAATATATCTCGTGCAAACATACATACATCCTTGGTATATGCTTGGCAAAATGCCCATTCTTTCAAAAACTTAAATACATGCATCGCATCATT
>JAFEMH010002843.1:0-227500 GCA_022495995.1 Adenophora triphylla var. japonica
TATTCTTCAACACCGGTGTTCTCAAATTCCTTACCATGATACGATCAAATTTTGATGATGGATAAAGCCTTTTGGTTTTGAATTTTTATTGAGCAGGTTTGACAAGTTGTTCCAATGTATCTCTTTTAGATTCAAGAAGTATGATCCAAGTGAATCTAGTGTAGTCATCAACTACAACAAGAGAGTATCTCTTTCCACCAAGAGATCTAGTTACTGATGGGTCCCGAAAAGGTCCATTGTGGAGAAGTTGAAGTGGTTTTTGAGGTATCCTAATCACAAGGTTTTGGCAATGAAGGAGGTTTTTCTTTTTTGTTTTCCACATTGACAAGCTGCCTTGCACAACTTGTCCTTTTTGGAAGAGGAGTGTATTTTGGGTAGGCCTTTTACTAGGTTTGAGTTGGATAGTTTTGAGGATACTTTTCAGGTTTAAAGTGAGCCAATCTTTTTGTGCCCATAGCCAAGACATATCGAGATTGATTTGAAGGAGAGTAGGCAATGATGGCATACTGAGGAGATCCACAATTTCTAGGTTTAGGCAGTGAGAGTTGCCTTTTTCTTATTCCGGTGAGGAGAGTTGATTTGTTGTTGACATCCACTTGACAGTGCGGTGGTTTTTTGGAACAAACAACATGATATCCCTTATCAACAAATTACGACTAAGGCTAATCAAATTGTGCTTGAGACCCTCTACATTAAGATACATTAGTGAAAATAATATCTTTAGTAACAAGGTTTCTGAGTCCTTTGACTTTGGCTTGAGAATTGTCACCAAAAGTTACATTTGGACCATTTTTAGGGACATATTGTTGTAGCCACTCCTTGTTGTAAGTCATGTACTGCTTTGCATCCAGTTTGTCCAAGTACCATATTCCTTTCCTAGGTTCCTACAAAACAGAAAAATACATTTATGGTACCCTTTATTCTTTTGGGTCCAAAGAATTAGAATTTCTTTGGTACCCTAGCTTTGTTCATTGCTCTCTTTCCAAATCTTGGTTTAGGGCATTATAATATCCCATGATTTGCGGCATATAGGGAGTAGGAGCAATAGGTTGGGTTTGATTAAGAAATTGGTTGGGAGAAAAGAATTGGTTTTGGTTATGAAACTGAGAATGGCTTGGGGAATTATGAGATGATCTAGGAGAGGTATTGTGTTGGCCATGGTTTCTTCCATTTGAGAATGGCCAGTTAGGTCTTTGAGGTTTGGCATATGAGTGATGATCATAGAATCTTTCTTTGTCTTGGAGACCTCAGAATTGTCCACCATATCTTGGTTGTCTAGGAAACCTCTGCTTTGTCCACCATGTCTTGGTTGTCTAGGAGACCTCTTTGTCCACCATGTCTTGGTTGGTTCTACTTCATTTGCTCCTTGATTCCTTTCTTTTGCCATATGTATTTACCTTTGCTTGCTTGTTTTCCTTTTCCTTCTATTTGTTTTAAGATGGCTATATGAGTTTTATCAGTGTGAGTGGGGCTATCTGGAGTTGATACATCAGTGTGATTGGAGCTAGCTTCATCCATTTTTCCCTTTTTCTTGAGATATTCCTTGGTTTGGATAGGATAAACATTTTCTTGGGCTTTGACATAGTTCATGCTTTCAAGAACCATCTTGTCAATGGCCCTTTCATCGATAAGAGGGGTATATGTGTACATAGTAGGATTGTTAGCTCCAATTCACGATTTGTCACACAGGTGTCTTTGGTTGTAGCTAAAGTGGGTCAAGGCTTCTCGGAGTACATTCCAGGTTTCAAACTTCTTTACGAAGGATTCATTTTCCTTTTCAAGATTGATGTTGGTTTCGAAGTTTAGAATTCACGGTATCGGCTCTTCATTGGCTTTTTCAAGCATAAGGTTTTGAACTTTCGAGTCCTTGGTTGGCTCTTTCAAGGCTTTCAATGGTTTTACTTTGGGATAGATTATCGGTGAGCAATGAAGCAAAGCCGAGTTTGGTGTCTTTTTATTTGAATTAAAGAGTACTAATTAATTGCTTAAATTCTTCATTATTTAAAGTGTTAAATTGAGAATTTTTGTTTTAGTTCTTGACAACGACTAAGGCTTGAATCTTCTTCATTGTGCGAGTCTTAAATCATCTCCCATCAAGCATATCATTGCTTCTTCTCCTTCAATTTCGAGTCACTATAGTCACATTCCTCATCACTAAACTTAGATGAGTCAGCAATCAATACTTGCTCTTTGTTCTTTTCATTTTCTTCTTTGTGCGGTTATGTGGTTACACCTTGAGCGTGAATAATCTCCTTGGAGTATGAGAACTTCTTAGTCGATTTTCCCTAGGTTTCCTTGGTTCGGGGCAATCGGATGAGTAATGTCAAGCTTCTTACGGTTGAAGCATTCAACTTTCTTTTTAGGGTTTTCTTGATCGAGAGGTGGATGGGCTATAGCTTTTCTCAAAGGACTTCTTATGTGCTCTCAGAGGTATTTCGACGGCCGTGGATATGAGACTAGGTAGATCTCCTTGAGACGGGTTGTTTGAGGGAAGGTTTACTTTTTGGAGGGAAAGAAGAACCATGGAATCAATGTCTTGTTGGGTGATTGGTTTTGAGTGGTTTCTTGGGCGGTTAAGGCAAGGGTTTGTGAAATGGAAGGCTGGTTGGAGTTTTATCATTCCTTCTAGTTCATAAGCTTCAAGCTTGCCAAAGTATTGTTCAACGATCATGGTGCTCCATTACGAGCCTTCTCTTATTGGTAGAGCTACCTTCTCATATTCTTGAGGAAGGTTGGAGTATATTTTGAGACACGGATCTTGGTTCTCAAAGGTTTTACCATGATCGGCAATGGATCTTACCAAGTCTTTAAACCTTGGTTTTGCGGCACTTACTTTCTCACCGGGGTAGAACTTGAAGTTGTCAAGTTGTCTAAGAAGGTTGTATAGGTTTTGTGTTCTAACAACTGGTGTGTTTTTGGAACTTGGTATGGATGAGTTCCCAAGCGGCCTTTGCAGATGGTTCCTTGGCAATTTCTTGAGCAAGAGAGTCATTAACACTCTTTTGGAGTATGTTCTTGACTTTAAGGTTGTGACTAGTTTGTCTTTACGAATCTGTCCCGAGTGGAGATTTTACTTTGCTAGGTCCACCATTTGTATCACTTGAGATACGGGGTATGTGACTTCATTTTCAAGGGCATACCAATTCCAAATACTATTGGCATCAAGGTATGTTTTAATTTTTGATGCATATATTTCAAATGATCCACAGTCATCAATATGGGGAATGTCTTTCTCATTATTTCTCCTTGGTTGAGGCATGGTGGGTTGGTAGTTGATCCTTCACAAGTTGTTAGACTTTTGAGTGTGAAGACAAGCTGCGATACCAATTGAAAGGTCCTGTTTGCTTAGATCAAATTAAAGGTTAGGCGGTTAAGGTTTGACGGTGAGGTGAAATCTTAGGCACATCGGAGGTTACTTGGTTTTAAAGATTAGAGTTAAATGTGCGGCGGAATAAAAGTGTTTGAAATAATGTAAAGACAAGTGAATAGTGTATGTGTGTGTATATGTGTGTGTGTGTTGTGTGATAATACCAATTGAACACAAGGAATTTTAAGGTGGTTCGAGTTCACTCCTCCTACGTCCACCCTCAACTGTCAGCCTTGACAAGTGAGATCAATCCACTTAAATCTAGTTCCCGTTAAGATTTACAAAGGATTGGATAGGCAAGTTCCTTGAACTTCCTCTTCCTAATAAGTACTGAGTCTATTAGGGATTAAGCTCTGCTTGAGCAATTCACACTACCCACTTAAAGTCGGTCTTAAGGGGTTCTTACAAATCGGTTTATACACACGAGATCGGTTCAAGTGACTTAATGTTGTTTTGATTATTGGTTGCGGGTTGAGAAGGTTTGGATGCAAGGTTTGTAGAAGTTGTGTGTGTAAGGGGTATGTTCTTCGGTCTTGGAGAGTTCCTTTTATAGGCTAGGAAATAGCCGTTGGAGGAGACAAGGAGACAAGGTAGTAAATGCATGTTGGAGTTGCATTTAGAGCCTTTGTTAGTGGAGAATAATATAGATTTGGAATCTGCAACCAAGCATGTGATCTTCATGGAGATGAGGCTGGCAACATACGTATGGAGAGATTGGGCAAAGGCACATCTTGGTCATCACGGGATTTCTTCATTCTTTGCTGATGTTGAAGATCATAGCTGTTGAGGGATGAAGTCTTTCTTTGTGAAGAGAACCTTAGCTGTCAGAGCTAAGTTCTTGATCTAGAGGAGTTTAGGCAATATGTAAAGCATCATACTACACATGTAATTAGATACATTAATGTACATGAGTGGTTTTGAGTGATATCTTTGTAGGATGATTGAATCATAGCTGTCCGGTTGATATATATATATAGAAGTGCGGTTTGAAGATGATGGCTTAGGCTTTGTCCAAGGTCATATGTTATCTTGGCTGTTAGATAACATATGATATATTTCTTTGTCAAAACCTCTTATAACTATGTGGTTTTACATAGTTAGGTCCTAACAATATATATATATATATATATATATATATATATATATATATATATATATATATATATATATATATATATATATATATATATATATATATATATATATATATATATATATATATATATATCGGCCTTCTTCTTATGAAGTTTTATCGCTTTTTTTTTTTGAACTTTTTCGTACTTTTACCGTCTTAGGATTTATTTCGATTAGGGTTTTGCAAACATTTAAATACATTGTTTTAGGGTTTCAAAGGCGGTTTTGTCGTTTTAGTAAATATTTGGCTTCTTCTTCTTCCAACTCTCAGTTGTGATTAAATTTTACGAGTGTTGAAGGTCGAAGGTCGATTATTGGTTAACGTACGCGTTACAATAGTAATTGATTACCTATCCTGTCTTCCGCTACGGCACAACTCCACTTCTCCTGAAATTTCTTTGTGAGTCGGCTTCTAGGCACGGTCCAGAAGCTTCATCAATGGTGGGGCTCTTCTATAAATCTAATTAGTCTTCTTCACTAGTCTTCTTCACCTGTGGTGATTCTTAAGTGTACATGGACCGGAACAATGGATAACTTTCCGAATACTCCCTCCGCCCCAAAATGTTTATCCAATTTAATTTTTTAGTTGAACTTTGACCACAAATATATGACAATTTAATTAAGTTCATGAAATTCTAAAAATTTCAATTGTTTCACCATTAATAATATTATCAACAACAACTTTTAGAATTTCATGAACATGATTAATCTTTCATAAATTTGTAGTTAAAGTTCAACAAAAAAGTCAAATGGGATAAACATATTGGGACGGAGGAGTACTTCCCAACCAGGAAAATTTTGGGGGAAACTAGTTTATAAAAAGTCTTGTTTTTATTTAAAGAAATTGTACGTGCGCTTTGTTTGAATTTTTTTTATAATTGGTGGCACTAGTTTCTCCAAAAATCTACTCCTTCCCAACAAGTGTATTGACGTTTTATGTGTATTGGCGTTTAAAAAATTGTGGCATTGGAGCATTAGATTTATTGGTATTTAATAACTTTGGTGGTATATTATGCTGACAACAATTGTTTTTAAAAATTCCACCAGATTGCAGCATTCGCAAACAATTGGCTACCTAAACTCAAGCCATAAAAAAATAAAAAAAAATAAATAAATAAATAAAAAATAAAATAAAATAAAATAAAAAACATATCTTGAAGAATATTATTCATATCCTGTAAAAAATAATACGTAATATCTTGGTGAATATTTCATTGACATCTTAGTTACCTTGTATAAAGCCGAGAGTAAGGCATAGCTTTAGCCCAAGTTTATTCAGTCAAACGTGTAACGTATGACCTCCATATATAGACAATTTCTTTCATTTTCCAAATGTCACAATAAAAAATCATAATCATCACAACATATTTTACTTTTCAGCCAAAAATATGGTGTATTCCTTTCTCTTTAATATCCTCTTTTCGTGTACTCTAATTATATCGATCTCCATAAATCCATGTGCTTCCGCTAATCTCCGTTCTCCAATTATAAGTTCTTCGCCTCTCAAAAACCAATCAAAAGAGTTCAAGACGAAACCAGACCTAATGCTAGCTCAAGTAGTATTCAAGGCAGCATATCAGTACGCCTCAAACACTTTGGATTACATTCGTGGTTTGCTTGACAATGCTCCAAATTTATGGGTTTCGGAATTAACAGAATGCAGGCATGACTATGAAACCATTTTCGCTAAAATGGGCCAAGCCTCAGAAGATCTTCCTCACAAGAACCATCATTCCTTGGTTTTTTATCCAGGAGATTCTTTAATGGCCCTGCGTTCTTGCCAAGAAGGGTTTAAGAACTATCCGAATTATCCATTGCATGCTAAAAATGCACGAATGTTGGATCTTTTAAAGATGTCTATTGCTGTTATCCGTTGAATTATGTACTAGCATGCAAGAAAACCTTGATACTTTTATGCCAGAAAAAAAAAAGACATTAAGATACTAAATAAATTTTAGAGGGGCATTTGTTATTTCCGGGACGTAGCGATGAATTAAAGTAAGGGGTCAAATTTTTAATAAAATTAGAATCCTCATCCGATCCAAAAAATACATTTTATATGAAAAGCCAACATTTCTATAGAAAATGCTTTATTTGCTTGCTCCGTGTTAACAAAAATATAAGAAATGGCACATTTAATATAAAATACCATGATCGTTTAATAAATCTTTATAAATTTGATAACATATCAATACTTTAGCGTATTTAATGAAAAAAACTCGATTAGTTATTATATACGATTATATTGTTTAAAGTATACTAGTTTTAATTTTAGTAAAAAATAATAATAATAATAAAAAAGATATGAGTTTTAATGCATTTCTCAAGTTGATTTACAGATTATAATAGGAAACAAATAATTAATCTTTAATGATGATGCCAAAAAGTTGAATCAGCTAAAATTCAAGCGATCGTTTGTACTTCGGCGATTGTTTAGCCTGAAAATAAGACAAAACACGTAAACTAAGCCGGGGCTTCACCGGCGAAGGCCCTCCAACGTGAGAGTAAGTTCACGGCTTGTAGAGAGAGAAAATAAATTTGACAGAGCTTCAAGTCAAAGAATTAACGTACCAGAATATGGAAATATTGGCTTGTATTTATAGTGATAGATTGGTAGAATCCATGTTGAACTTGGATTGTAAAGAGATAAGGTATAATCCTAGAAGGATTATATCTGTTAGAGTCCTTATTTGACTTGAATTGATGTAGGAGGGTACAATCATGATTAGATTGTAATTGCTTAATCCTTGTTTGACTAGGGATTGCTATGACTACTCACTCTGCCGGAAAGCCGAGATACATAAATTCCTTATCTCGTCATAGGCCGGTACGCCGAGATGAGAATATTCCTTTCCTCAACATAGGCTGGTATGCCGAGGTATAAACTTTCCTCTCCTCGTCATACATGGCCATCTCGGTCCATGATGAGTCTAGAAAGGAATGAGAAATAAAGAGGAGCCCATAGTCAACATCAAGGCCGAGGGGAGGCACCTCGTCCTCTAGGGAGAGGATCTCGGCCTACGAGGGAGGGTCTCCTCGGCCCTTTGAGTTGTGTTGTGCTTGCTTGCTGGGCCTTTGGTCAGCTTTATTGATGCCAAGATAAGAAGACGAGGAGCCTATGCTCTTACCTCGTAACTTGACATTTCGATGGATTATGTTTATAGCCCAATCCACTTAGGCCGACCCGGACAAGCCCATGTTCGTATCTCGATTTATACCGTTCGGTGGCCCCCGACTTTATAGCTCTGGCTTATGACGAGGAGAAATTCATCTCGTCCTCGGCTCACGAGAGTACGAATGTTGCCACGTGTCAATGTCGCTCATTATCCGCCGGTTATTCAAGCACAATGATGAGGCGTGGTCCACTATGCACCGACACACGCCTGGGAAACCACCACCCCATTTAATGTTGGGGGCGCCATACCCGTTAACCTGCTTTTATCTTCTGGGCTTAACCCGTCCGATTGAGTATAAAAACAAAACCCCTTTTCAATTTTTCTTTTTACCTTTCCAGGAATTTGGAGAAGCGAACCCATAAGTTTGAAAAAACCTCTTCGTGTTCTTGAGCTTTCGAGTTACCCGAATCTCCGAAGCCTCTGATTCACCGTTCGTTTTAGTTCATTTTCATCAACATGATTCTTAGTTTTTCCAAGCATATGGGGTTGACTTGAGAATTCTTCTGATTGACCATGTTTTGTTACATAACGATATGTATCCTTCTCCATTCTCTAACTCTTGAACCAATCCCCGTATTTTTTTCACTGAGCCCAGTAGTGCTTTAGAGTTCAATTTTCAGATTCTCTATTCTTTCACCTTTTCCATTTATTGATTATCTTGCATTACGACTTCCATTTTCATCGTATTAAAAGTACATTGGATTAACTGTTTGAGCTGGTATAATTTTCTTTCAGATTGGTAGTTCCAGAGCAAGACGATGGTATCAAGTTTCCTTGTGTTGCTAAAGGAATAACAAATGCAATTCAAGGAAAATGAGGGATGAAGTCACGACAAAAATACAATCCACATATGAGGCTAAATTTGAGGAACTGAAAAATGATTTCCGGTTGCAATTCCAAGAGATGCTCAAATCGAGGACTTAGAGGCTTCAAGCATCGTCCATGAGCTCCTATGTAGTTTAAAGTATATCAACTTCACAATTCTATGCAGTTTAACAACACGATAGTTTAGTAAGACAATTTGTGAATTTATTTTGAATGTAATGTTTGAAGCTTTGTTGACTTTATTTGTATGATTTAAGATATTTTAAGTTAAATTTTCAATCAAGTACAATTGAGAAATATTTATAAGCATAATATTAGTAATATTTTATTTTTAGAAAATAATTTTCTGCAACATAATTTTTCGTTGAAAATTAGGTTGCATACTTGAAACTTAAAAATTTAGTTGCTAATTTTGTTCTATGTAACATATTTTTAAAACAGAACAATCAGTTGCAATTAGAAACAGAAATAAATCAGTTGCAAATTTTAGAAACATAAATAACATATTTGAAACAGAATAATCAGTTGCAATTAGAAATTGAAATAAATCTGTTGCAAATTTTAGAAACGTAGAATAACATATTTGAAACAAGAGACAATCGCTGCAATTAGAAACAAAAATAAATCGGTTGCAAATTTTAGAAACAGAAATAACATATTTGAAAGCGAGAAAAAAATCGGCTGCAATTAGAAACAGAAATAAATCGCTGCAAATTTTAGAAACGAAATAAATAACCGCTGTTGTTTGCAACGGATGTAAAAATTGTCCTAGGAAACACATTGCAACAGAAAGTACAACTACTTTTTCCGTTGCAAGGATTTTACAAGTCTTCCTACGACTGCCTTTGCAACGGAAATTTTCGGTTGCAAACAACAATTTGAAACCGATTTTCGTGAATTGCAACTGAAAAATTCGTTTAGTTGCCCTGTTTTCTTTTAGTGTGTATGGGTTTAGGACCATGAATTTTCTCCTTTTTACCATCACCTTCTGAGGAGGAGGTGGTAATTTCGACTAAGGGTGGAGTGTATCCAACAATAATGTTCACCCAAGCACGGTGATCAATATATTTGATATACATAGTCATTTTAGCCTTTGAGATGGTATAGTTGGAACCATCTAAAGTAGGTTGTTAGTTACGACTATGTTGATAGTTCATCGTGGCTACTTCAAGGATCGATTTTCAGTAGAGTTAAGAAAAGGCTCAAATGAAGGATTTGTAGCTAGGATCGTTTCAATCGAATCAACCACTTGTGTATAACAATGATCACACAAGTGTTTTAACAACTTTACTCACACAAGACAGTAAATAAATGCGTAGCGAAATAACTTTAAGAATTAAACACTTCAGCAAGAATAACTTGCTTGAAAACCTTTAATAAAACACAACCTTGTTGACAACAAGTTGTACAGAAACTTACAATAAAAGGAAGAAAAAAAATGCTAAAAATCAAACGGTTATAAACAAAGAACACGAAAAATATAAAACAATCTTGAAGATTTAATATTGCAAACTTCAAGAACAACTTGAGACTCTTGTAAACTCGAAAGCACTAAATGAATTTGTAGAATTCGTAAAGGAAAACGAGATGCGGCTTTTCCTTTTATATGGGTTGATCACAATCGTTCTCCAATTAGGACTATTCTTGGCTACTTCTTTATTTTTCAACATAGAGTCATTTCCATCTTAAACACCACATTATATACAAATAATCAATAAAAATAAAGGTTAGCCATTAGTCAAACCAAATCAAAACTAAACTAAGTCAATATTTACAATTATTTCATAATCTAATTTAATCTAAATATACACGATATTTATAAAATCAAAAACACAAAGATGAATAATTTTAGAGTATACCATACTCTTTCAGCTTTAATGCGTCTTTGGAAATGTTCGGTCCCGCTTATATCTATAATTATATTAAAGCAAGATAGTTGCTAAAAAAGGCAACCACTTGTTTTCCAACTCACAACTGGATACTATATATAAACATAATGGCAGTTTCGCAATTTCAACAACTTTTTGGCACAAAGACATACAATGTTTAGGAATACATTTTAAACTAAGTTATAGGGTAGGAATAATTCTATGAGGCCCTCTCGCCCCAATTCATTCTATATAAAATTTCAGGTGAGATTCAAAACCCATACAATATTTAAGGACGAGATCAAAATCCCATATAAAGAATTGATATGCGTACATCTGGTGCAAATCGGTTCAATCTCCTGATGGAATTAATTATACATAAACCCTAGAATGATGCGGAATATTTATTCTAGGACAATCATGCTTCATGTTATCAAAGATTATGGAACGATAGACAAACATGAATCCATAGCAATATTTTGAGAATACTTGATGAAGACTTGATGAACGATTATTGCCTTCCAATTGATCCTTAGGGTTCTTAGAATTGATTGACAATGGGAATCAAGAGAATAAAACATAGATAGGTCAATTGGGGACCATAACCTTATATTTATAATGACCTAGTATGTTAGCTTGACCCATCATAGATTAACAACTAGGCCACTTAGGTATCTAAACATATTATCGCCAGATCCCATACTTATAAAAGATGACTTGGGGCCCCTTTAACTTTAGTAGATCACTTTATTAGGCCCAAATACTTTAATATTTAATGTGACATATACAATTACTTAAAGTGCACATACGTCTATGTGCCCAAAGACTTTATTTATTATACTAGTATATGTAAAGTCCATAAAATATTCCAACAATCTCCCACTTGGACTTACACATGTACATAGTATAATACCTTAGTTTAATTGCATATCACATTATAAATCTTAACAACAATGCTTTACTAAATTGTGTCATCTTAAACCAATCCGGTCCATTAGTCAAATCAACATAAGGATCAAAGAGGTTTTCGTCACTATTAGCGCAACTAGACCCATCAGTGTTCACATATGTTAACTCAACTAAATGACATGGATCAAGTATGGATGTGTAGCTTGGAATAACATGTAATGTGATCTTCACATGTCTATTCTCAACTGGTCCAACCTTATTTTGAGATCAACCAAATATTCAGAGTGCAAAATAACTTTATTAACCAAAACTGAAAAACCAAATATACTTATAACAATAAATGTAAGAGCAAAATACAAAACTCCCACTCAACCTAGGCATACTTTAGTGATACAACACCCATACAAGCAGTGTGCTCGTGAAAACCCTTCGGTGTTACACCCTTAGTAAGCGGATCCGCGACCATGGAGTTAGTCCCAATATGCTCAATACAAATCTATCCACTCTGAATCTATTCCTTAACAGGAAGATACTTAATGTATATGTGCTTAGACTTAGACGATCTCTTGTTGTTATTAGAATGCATAACCGCCGAGCTTATTATCACAAAATAACTTTAATGGCCTTTCAACGCCACCTAATATGCGCATGACCCGGTGATAAAATTTCGTAACCAAATTGCGTGATTTGATGCCTCATAACACGCCACAAACTCTGCCTCCATCGTAGAAGTAGCAACAAGCGTACGCTTAGCACTCTTCCAAGCTTGCTCCTCCACAAAGTAGATAAACGTAGCCCAGTAGACTTACGACTATCTTGGCATCCCGCAAAGTCGGAATGCGAATACCCAATGATCTCGAGTCTATCCGACTTTACGTAAGTGAGCATATAATCCTTTGTTCTCTGTAAATAACGCATGACCCTCTTGGCTACTATCCAATGATCCTTTCCGGGATTGCTAAGGTATCTGCCTAAAACACCAACTATGAATGCTAGGTGCAGGCGAGTGCAAACCTGAGCATACATCAAGCTCCCTATAGCCGAAGCATAAGGGATGCTATTCATTTCCTTAGATTCAATCTCATTCTTGGGGCATTGAGCAAGATTGAATTTGTCACCTTTAGCCACTGGGGTGTCACCCATTTTACAATCCTGCATGCCAAATCTCTTAAGTACCTTATCGATGTAACTCTTTTGTGACAATCCAAGAATACCTCAAAGAAACGATCTCTCTGTGTATTTGAATTCCTAATACAAAAGATGCATCTCCCAGATCTTTCATCTCAAATTTCTTTGAGAGAAATCTCTTAGTTTCATGCAGTAAGTCCGTATCATTTGTGGCTAGTAGGATGTCATCCACATATAAGACCAGAAAAATATTTTTACTCCCACTGAACTTGTGGTAGACACAATCATCAACTATATTTGTCGTGAAACCAAATGACAATACAACTTGATGAAATTTGTAATCCACTGACGGGATGCTTGTTTGAGTCCATAGATGGATTTCTTGAGTTTGCATACCATATCCTTTGAATCTTTTGAAACCAAGGTTTCTGGTTGTACCATATAAATTGTTTCTTCAATGTCTCCATTAAGAAACGCAGTCTTAACATCTATCTGATGTAACTCTAGGTCATAATGTGCCACCACTAATGCCATAATGATTCTAAAAGAGTCTTTCGAAGAAATCGGAGAGAAAGTCTCTTTATAATCTATTCCTTCTTTCTAAGTAAATCCCTTAGCGACAAGACGTGCCTTATGTCTTTCCGCATTGCCCTGTAAATCCCTTTTGGTTTTAAATATCCATTTGCAACCAATATGTTTCACTCCTTCTGGCAATGGGACAAGATCCCATACATCATTGTCTTTCATTGATTTAATCTCATCATCCATAGTGACTATCCACTTTTGAGAGTTAGAACTATCAATGGCCTTATGAAAGTTGATTGGATCATCTTCCAATTGACCAATGTCTACCTCTTGTTCATTTAGAAATACCAAGTAATCATCCGAAATGGCACTTCGTCTCTCTCTAGTGGATCTTCTTAAAGGCACTTGTTCTTGAGATTGTTGAGCTTGTTCCTCATGGACAACTAGAGGGATATTGAAAATGTCTTCTTGATCCAAATTTTGTTCTTGAACCACATCAGGATTGAGATCCAAATCATGGTCAAGGACAATTGTAGGAAGAGCAATGGTAACCGGAACCTCTTCAAAGACAAAATCATCTCTAACTTGCCCCCCCCCACACAAGCTCAACATCCTCAAAGAAAAGAGCATTTCCGGTGTCAAAAAGTTTGGATTTCGGATCGTAAAACTTAAAGCCCCTTGACCTTTCGGAAGTAACCAACAAAGTAACTACTAACGGTCCTTGAGTCCAACTTCTTTTCATTAGGCACATAAGGCCTAGCCTCAAAGGACATCCCCGATGTGTAAATGCCTTAATACGGGTTTCTTGCTGTCCATAGTTCATAAGGGATTTTGTTAGCATCCTTTATGGGTACCCTGTTAAGGAGATAAAGCTGCAGTCTTTAATGCCTCTCCCCAGTGAGTACGGTAAAGTAGTATGACTAACCATACTTCTCACCATTTCTGTAAAGTTCGATTTCGTCTTTCGGCAACACCATTCATGCTAGGTTTGCCTGGCATGGTGTCTTTGAGGGACGATACCGCACTCCTCTAGGTATTTAGCAAAAGGCCCAGGACGTTGTTCACCTGATCTGTCATTTCTGCCATAGTATTCACCACCACGGTCAGATTTGACTTTCTTTATTGTTTTGCCATGCTGATTTTCAACCTCGGCCTTAAACTTTTTGAACATATCCAATGCCTGTGACTTTTCATGGATCAAATATAGGTAACCATAACGAGAGTAATCATCTATGAATGTAATGAAATATTCTTGACCATTCCACGAGGGTGTAGGAAATGGTTCACATATATCCGTATGAATTAATTCCAAAAAATTCTTAGCTCTCTCAGCTTTTAATTTGCTTTTGTCTATTTGTTTTCACTTAATACACTCAACACATATTTCATAATCTGATTTGTCAAGTGTTTCAATAATTCCGTCTGACACAAGCCTTTGCATTCTCTGTTTTGATATATGTCCTAATCGCTTGTGCCATAATGACATGGAATTATTGTTAGTAAATTTGCGTTTAGTACCACGTGTTTCCACATGCAGGTTTTCATGATATGAAGCAACAGTATCCAACATATAAAGATAATCATAAACCGGCAAAGTACTAGATCCAATAAACTTAGAATTATACGGCTTGACATTCACCATTTTCAAATGAACAAGTAAATCATTCTTTGTCCAAAGCGAAACGGAAACCAAATTCCCTCTAAAAGACGGTACCACATATGTCTCATACAAATCTAAATAAAATCCAGGACTTTAATAATAATCTAAAAGTTCCGATTGCTTCAACTTCAATAGAATTCTTTGTTCCCAGCAAAGATGAATCTTTCGGCATCACTTGGCTTTCGGCGGTTCAAGCAACCTGCATAAGACACGATGATGTGAGTAGAAGAACAGGAATCTAACCACCAATTATGTCTAGGCACTTTGAAACCAAATTAACCTCGGAACAAACAAAAGCAAGAGATATACCTTTCTTTACACGCCATGCGTGGTATTTAGGGCAATCTCTCTCCATATGATCCATTTCCTTACAGAAAAAGCAACCTGGATCCTTATCTTGTCCCTTGGACGTTGACGTTGCTAAATCCTTAGATTGTCCCTTTGATACTGTATGTTGCTTTTTCTTTGGCTCATTGACCGCAGTTTCTTTAGCCTTCCTTTTCTTGTTATAGCCCGAAGAGGAAGCCGTAAAGTGAGCACTCTCAGTCTTTTCAGACTTTAACCTTGATTCCTCTTGCACACACAATGAAATGAACTCATTAAGAGTCCACTTTTCCTTCTGGCAATTGAATGTTACTTCAAATTGCCCAAAGCGTAGTGGAGAGAGATCATAACCATATGAACAAGCATGTCATTTGACAGCTCGAACTTGAGAGCCTTAAGTTTAGATGCCAAATTGGCCATCTCCATAATGTACTCACGCACGTTCCCTTTACCTTTATACCTCAGGGCATCAAGATTACACAAAAGAGTGCTTGTTTCTTCCCTTTCATTCTTAGCAAAACGCTTTTCAAGCTGTGTAAGGAACGTCATTACAACTTTCTCATCATCTATATCGCCTCTGAATGATTCTGGGATGCTTTTCTTCATGATCATAAGACACATGCGATTTGAGCGTTCCCACTTTTTCATATCCTTCTTAGCTTGAGATGTACTCGTGCTAGTCAGGTCAGCAGGTTTTGGCTCCCTTAGTGCAAGGTCTAGATCCATAACTCCCAGCACAATCAGCACATTTTCTTTCCAGCTCTTAAAATTCATCCCATTTAGCATGGGAATCGAGTTGATGTTAGCAGATACATTAGAAGCTGATGAAGTAACTGAATAGAGAACAAAAAATAAAACAAATAAGCTCACATATAACTTTAAGCAGATAAATGTTTGAAATTAAAATTATCCCATTACAAGAAAATTGACGCAACATTAATTTTAATCTTTGGATAGAAAATTGTTGGTGTTATGCCCTAGGCCTATGATTCATAGACTTATGTGTTGACATTATTTATTATTATATGAGATGTTTATCATTTGATTATTATATGTTTTGTATATTTGTTAATAATAATCTGCGTCCCTAATTATTAAGAGAATAATTAGTATAATTGTCAATGGATAATCATGTGATGATTATGTGCATAGAGATGCACATTGAAATTATGAGTACTTGTTAGAGAACAAGTATTTGGACATGACCCACATGAGATTTATGACATGGTCAAGTGTCATAAGTAAATCTCATAAGGTTACTTCATTTAGTCCCTAGACCTGAGATTATCATGACCTTACATATGATGAAAAATCATGTTTGATTTTAGTCAAACGATATCTTAACACGATATCCATAAAGGCTATCTTTGGCATGATCGGATTCATAATGGGAAGGATGATAAGTCAAGATGGAATTTGTCCCTCGAAAGAGAGATGTTTTGCTTGGGCCCCTCGATGAGTGATAATGATGAAAGTGTATGGCCGTACCCCAATATGATTGGAATTATCATTATACTCAAGGAATCGAAAGCATTGAACATAGACAAGTTGACAATGACCATGACTTGTGTTCAATATAACATCGTGAGACAAAGGGAGAAATGGAAGTACACCGTTGGAAACGTGAACTCTTACGTTACATTATTTGGGTAGACATAATGGCTTGCTAGAGTCCGCTTATGTCTTATGAGGTTCGATATGATCAAACTCATTGCCAACATAATGTAATCATATTGGGTCACACACAACTAGAATGAATTGGTTAAACCGGATGAAGATTGATTGAGAGTATCAGTATCTGGCTATATATGTCACGCGACATATTAAGCCAATGGCTTAATATACCGCGCGACATAATAGGCCAGTACGCGGTTTGACAGCATGTCTCTCCTAATACGATTAGGAGAGGTATTCCTACTATTGTAGTATAAATACAAGGGTTTTGTCAGACCTAAAAGGTCAGCCGAAATTTTTCAAGCAAAATTCATAATTAAATACTCTCAATATTCTTCAAGGTTTAGATCTAGCAATCATCAAGAAGTTGTTCTTGGATTCATTCAAAGGTGTGGATACCGAAAGAGGGTCTTCGCTCGTTCATCGATCAAGGCCTAGAGTTCAAGCAAGTTGAAGAACGAAGTTTGTGATTCAATATCACATAATCAAAATCGTTCCATAGCTCAAGACCGGAAAGCGTTTCAAAGGTTGGTTTAATTCTATCTCATAGGAATTTAAATTAATTGTATAGAACGGATCCTAGGGCTTCTTGGGTTTTATGTTTTAATGCTTAATTCCGCTGCGCATGGACCCGTAAAACCCAACGGTGGTATCGAGCCCCGTTCGTATGATTAAGTTTGAATTAACATACTAGATTTAAGATATAAATTGTTTATATGCTTATTGCATGTTTTGTATGCGATAGAATTTTTAATTGTTTATGTGAAACAATGTGAAAATCGTTTTCGAATTATCTTTGGATTAAATACGTAAAAGGCTGTTTTATATGATTTAATTGGTTGTATCTGTATTGGTTCGAATAAAATCCTGGTACTTGGCTGCTTTAGTCGCGCGACATGATGAGCCATGAGGAATTCGGAGTTATACGGCTGTTAGGTCGCGCGACATATCAAGCCTGCGGGCGATGTTGTCACGCGACATAATAAGCCAAAGCCAGGCGAGAATCGGTTTGTTCAATTTTTACGCTGTTCTGTGATTGTGTTTACAATCGATATGTTCATATGAAAATCTGGATGTTATAAAATTGAGTTTATAATGCCATGCTAGATTGATTCATTGATATGCATGATTAAATGATTAAAATGTGATTTTAATAATTATTGCGATGCATGTTTTAATTGTTCTTACATACTAAGAATTTTTTAATTAGATGTTTAGTTGAAACATGATATTTAGTTTCCTAATATGTTTAGATTTAGACATTGTAAATTTTGGATCTGATGATTGTTTATGGAAACAAGTCATAAATACGTGAAATTTAAAAGGAAGCGATTGTTTATAAAAGGTAGGGATTATGTTGCCTAATCGAGTTGATTTCTAAATTATGCATGTCTAGGAGAGTTACGTCTAAGGAAGAGTTGGTACTTAAGAAGTCCTTGTGGCTCACCTATCTTCACGGGAACTTACATGCATGATTTTGACTATCTTTCTGATATGCTTATAATCTACCTTTAAAGAACCTTCATTTAACTTTTAAGTTCTTTATGCCAATTCATGATTAAACACTTGAGACCATTCGGATAGTTTTGGGTAGGCTTGCCATAGCAAAGTGCTTTGATTCTATTCGAATCCGAGCAAGATGAGGAAATGGCGGTTCCTATAAGTTTAATATGAATGAACTTAATTGGGTTATCAAAATGGTTTTGGACCCAAGGCATAAGATGAGATTAAAATATGCCTAGACATATGATGTCTTGAATTGATCTCATAAAAGATCTAAGAGTCATATATGTGATATGATTGATGTTTTCTACCTAATTAATTTAATTTTGAGCGGTTTGCCATAGCAAACTTGAAATTGAATTAAAGTTGGATCTTAGCCCATTAAATGTATATTATGCTTATTTGCATTTGAAGGTGTATAATTTAGTGGGAGCATTTATTTAAATGCATTATACTTCTCATATAATATGTTTACTTATATGTGTTCATATTTTATGTATATCTTTTTGTAGAATAAATGGCATCAAACAATAATCACTTTTCACTGCGATCTATCCTTGAGAAGGAAAAGTTGGAAGAGAATGGTACAAACTATATGGATTGGATCCGTAGTTTGAGAATTGTTCTCAAACAAGAGGAGAAAGCTGTGCGTTCTCGATGAACCTATTCCACACTGAACCTGCTTGCCCAATCTTTGCTAGGACAATAAGGGAACAATATCTGAAGCACAAGCGTGACTCTACAGATGTTGATTGCCTTATGCTCTCTGCCATGTGCAAGAACCTTCAGAAGGATCTTGAGTACTTGGGGACAGTCGAATTAAACAATCGGCTAATGGAAATGTTCCAAGTTCAAGCTAGGCAAGAAAGGTACAACACAGTTGCAGCCTTGACCTCATGCAAGATGAGTGAAGGACTAAGTTTGTTGGTCCCCATGCTCTCAAGTTAAAGGGCCACATTGAGCATCTTGAAAGGCTCGGTTTTCCAATTAGCCAAGAGTTGGCTACCGACATAATATTGAATTCATTACCTAAAAGTTTTAGTCATTTCATAATGCACTATAACATGGGTGGAATGAATAGAAACCTTTCCGAGCTAGTTCAAATGTTGACTATTGCGGAAACCAATATTGTCGAGAAGAAAACCGATCAAGTGCTAATGGTTAACAAGGGGAAAGGGTTCTAGGGTAAAGGAAAAGCAAAGGTTGCTAATCCTAAGGCAAAGGTTGCCAAACCCAAAGAGGCTTCCAAGCCTAAAGAGGCTAAGCCTAAGTCCCAAGAGGACGCGATGCTGCTTCCATTGCAATGAGATTGGACATTGGAGGAGAAAGCCCTGCAAAATACAAGGAAGCATTGAAGAAGAGCAAAGGAGTTTCTTCAACTTCAGGTATCTTTGTTATAGATATATTCCTATCTACTTCTAGTTCTTAGGTATTGGATACCGGATGTGGAACTCACATTTGTCTAAATGTGCGGGGTCTAAAACAGAAGGATGCTTAAGGAAGGCAAAGTGGACCTACGTGTGGGGAATGGAGCAAGAGTTGCTTTGCATTAGCCGTAGGAACTTATGAAGTTACTTTACCTAGTGGACTAATACTTGTTTTGAACAATTGTTATTACGTTCCGGCTTTAAGTAGGAATATTATTTCGATTTACGCTTTGGATGATGAAGGTTTTAATTTTCTTATACGTGATAAGAAATTTTCTATTTACAAAGAGTGATATGCATTATTGTCTTCTTTGTTTCATTCAATGGCCTTTATATTCTTGATGTTGAAAGTCAAGATAATGATATCTATAACATTAACAAGAAATCTAAACCCGATGATGTAAACCACACTTACTTATGGCATTGTCGTCTTGGCCATATAAACGAGAAACGCATTTCTAAACTCCACAAAGATGGATTTTTGGACTCACATGACTATGAATCATATGAGACATGCGAGTCTTGTTTACTTGGCAAGATGACCGAGGACCCATTTACCAAAACCGGTGAAAGGGCGGGCGACTTATTAGGACTCATACATGCCGATGTATGTGGGCCTATGAGTAAGCGATGCTAGGGGAGGATTTCGGTACTTCATAACATTCATGATGATTATAGTAGATTTGGATATGTTTATCTAATGAAACATAAGAGTGAATCGTTTGAGATATTTCGAATATTTCAAAATGAGGTGCAAAATCAACTTGGCAAAACTATTAAGGTACTTCGATCCGATCGAGGTGGTGAATATTTGAGCCAAGAATTTGACAATCATCTTAAGAGTTGTGGAATCGTTTGAGGAACTCTCTCCCACACAGGAACACCACAATGGAATGGTGTGTGAAAGGAGGAATAGAACTTTGTTGGACATGGTTCGTTCTATGATGAGTCAAGTTGAGCTTCCTTTATCCTTTTGGGGACATGCACTAGAAAGCTATTTTTTCACTATAAACGAGTTCCTACCAAATCGGTTCAAAAGACCCCATATGAGATGTGGCATGGAAGAAAACCTAGTTTGTCTTTCATGAAGATTTGGGGTTGCGATGCATATGTCAAAGAAGTTAACTTCCGACAAGCTAGCACCTAAATCTTATAAATGTGTTTTCGTGGGTTATCCTAAGGAAACCAAAGGATACTATTTCTACAATCGAAAACGAGAACAAAGTGTTTGTTGCTCGAAATGGTACTTTCTTAGAAAAGGAGTTTCTTCGCAAAGGAACCGAGTGGGAGTAAAATAGATCTCGAAGAAATTCGAGAACCAGAAAACAACATTGAACCAATGGTAGAAAGCGAACCAAGTTCACAAACCGTTGTGGAACCAGGTTCAAGATGCACAAGTTCTTCGCCGAAGTGGTAGGTCACGATCCGAACCCGAGAGATATGGATTTCTCGTTATGGAAAGTGATGAAGTGGAGTTAATCGAAAACTTGATGAACCCACTTGCTATCAGCGATATCCGCTCTGATTCGGAAGAATGGCAAGAGGCCATGAAGTCAGAATTACAATCCATGGCTGATAATCAAGTTTGGAACTTGATTGATCCACCCGAAGGTGTAAAAACGATAGGGTGCAAATGGGTCTTCAAGAAGAAGACCGACATGGATGGGAAGGTGCACACCTATAAGGCTAGGCTAGTAGCTAAGGGATATAGGCGAGATTCATGGCATAGACTATGATGAAACCTTTTACGCTGTAGCTATGCTTAAGTCTATTAAATTTTACTTGCCATAGCCGCATATTATGACTATGAGATATGGCAAATGGATGTCAAAACAGCTTTCCTTAATGGGAAGTTACTTGAGGATGTATACATGATACAACTTTGAAGGTTTTATCGATCCGGAAAAATTCCTAACAAGGTGTGTAAGTTGCGAAATCCATTTATAAATTAAAGCAAGCTTTTAGGAGTTGGAATCTACGTTTTGATGAAACAATCAAGGAGTTTGGCTTTATCAAGAACGAAGATGAACCTTGTGTGTACAAGAAAATTAGTGGGAGCGTAGCACTCTTTTTAGTGTTGTATGTCGACGATATCTTACTCATTGGAAACGACGTTTCTACACTGGTGTCAAGTCTTGGTTAGGGAAGTGTTTTCAATGAAAGATATGGGCGAAGCCGCATATATCCTTGGTATCAAGATCTATAGAGATAGATCGAGGATGATTGGTTTAAGTCAAAGTACTTACATTGACAAAGTCCTTAGAAGATTCCAAATGAAAAATTCTAGAAGAGGAATTTGCGATGTTGCATGGTATATCTCTTAGCAAAAATCAAAGTCCTAAGACTAATGATAAGCGAAAGAGAATGAATGGTATTCCATATGCTTCGGCAATTGGGTCTATCATGTATGTTATGTTATGTACTAGACCCGATGTATCGTGTGCTCTAAGCATGACGAGTAGGTACCAATCGGATCCCGGTGAACCACATTGGATAGCGAGTCAAAAATATCCTTAAGTACTTACGAAGAACTAAGGATGCATTCTTGGTCTTTGGAGGAATGGAAAAAGATCTTGTAGTCGAAGGCTACACGGATGCTAGCTTCCAAACCGGCAAAGATGATTTCGAATCGCGATCTGGATTTTTGTTTACGCTTAATGGAGGAAGCGTGAGTTGGAAAAGTTCCAAGCAAAGTACCGTCGGCGATTCTACAACCGAAGCCGAGTACATAGCGGCATCCGATGCGGCTAAGGAAGCGGTTTGGATCAAGAAGTTCATTAGTGATTTGGAAGTCGTTCCAAGCATCGGAGACCACTATTGAACTTTCTTGTGATAACAATGGTGCCATTGCACAAGCAAAGGAACCAAAGATCACACCGAGAGATCCAAACACATACTTCGACGTTTCCACATTATCCGTGAGATATGTGAAAGGGAAGACGTTAAGATATGCGAGTAGACAGCGATGACAACGTGGCGGACCCGCTAACTAAGGCTCTCTCGCAAGCTAAACATGATGGTCATGTTAGGTCCGTGGGTATTCGATACATGGTAGATTGGGCCCTAGTGCAAGTGGGAGGCTGTTGGTGTTATGCCCTAGGCCTATAATTCATAGACTTATGTGTTGACATTATTTATTATTATATGAGATGTTTATTATTTGATTATTATATGTTTTGTATATTTGTTAATAATAATCTGCGTCCCTAATTATTAAGAGAATAATTAGTATAATTGTCAATGGATAATCATGTGATGATTATGTGCATAGAGATGCACATTTAAATTATGAGTACTTGTTAGAGAACAAGTGACTAGACATGACCCGCATGAGATTTATGACATGGTCAAGTGTCATAAGTAAATCTCATAAGGTTACTTCATTTAGTCCCTAGACCTGAGATTATCATGACCTTACATATGATGAAAAATCATGTTTGATTTTAGTCAAACAATATCTTAACACGATATCCATAAAGGCTATCTTTGGCATGATCGGATTCATGATGGGAAGGATGATAAGTCAAGATGGAATTTGTCCCTCGAAAGAGAGATGTTTTGCTTGGGCCCCTCGATGAGTGATAATGATGAAAGTGTATGGCCGTACCCCAATATGATTGGAATTATCATTATACTCAAGGAATCGAGAAAGCATTGAACATAGAAAAGTTGACAATGACCATGACTTGTGTTCAATATAACATCGTGAGACAAAGGGAGAAATGGAAGTACACCGTCGGAAACGTGAAATCTTACGTTATATTATTTGGGTAGACATAATGGCTTGCGAGAGTCCGCTGATGTCTTATGAGGTTCGATATGATCGAACTTCATTTGCCAACATAATGTAATCCTATTAGGTCACACACAACTAGAATGAATTGGATTAAGCCTGGAGGAAGATTGATTGAGAGTATCAATATACGGCTATATATGTCCACGCGACATATTAAGCCAATGGCTTAATATACCGCGCGACATAATAGGCCGATGCGCGGTTGTGACAACCTGTCTCTCCTAATACGATTAGGAGAGGTATTCCTACTATTGTAGTATAAATACAAGGGTTACGTCGGACCTAAAGGTCAGAAATTTTTCAAGCAAAATTCATAATTAAATACTCTCAATATTCTTCAAGGTTTAGATCTAGCAATCATCAAGAAGTTGTTCTTGGATTCATTCAAAGGTGTGGATACCGAAAGAGGGTCTTCGCTCGTTCATCGATCAAGGCCTAGAGTTCAAGCAAGTTGAAGAACGAAGTTTGTGATTCAATATCACATAATCAAAATCGTTCGATAGCTCAAGACCGGAAAGCGTTTCAAAGGTTGGTTTAATTCTATCTCATAGGAATTTAAATTAATTGTATAGAACGGATCCTAGGGCTTCTTGGGTTTTATGTTTTAATGCTTAATTCCGCTGCGCATGGACCCGTAAAACCCAACAAAAATTAATTTGCAAATGATTTTCTTGAAGTAGAAATCAAATATTAACAGTAAAATTCTGTCAAATACCAAGCCTTTCTTTGGACCGACTCAATATTCACATGGACACTTAATAACTGTTACATATTTATCTCCACAAACGAATTTCAATTTCTGCCAGATAATAGCCTTCCTTTGGGCCGACCATTACCCGCATGAAAAACAAACACGCTAAAACTTCAAATAATCATGTATTTTATATTAAAAAATTTCATAGGAGAGGTTACTTTGGTAACATGCTACGTAAATTTAATAACATAAAATACAAGATGTGTTCGAATAAACGAACCCAAAGTAATTTCAAACATGGGCAAATTAAACATTATTATTGAAATTTAAAATTATTAAGTCCATAATAATAATTTCAATAAATAATATTTACTTAATCCAAATAACACATAATTATTATAAAAGGATTTTAATATGTCGCGAAACGAATTCAAGGGGGTACTAAATGTGGTCAAAGCAAGGCCAAAAAACTGGCAAGTGGCCGAGCAGTTGGCCCGAACAAGGCCAAGCAGCAAGGGCATGGTGGCCGGCCAAGGCAATAGAGGCGCACAGGAAACGATGCTCAGGTCAGCAAACCGGCAATTTTCCAAAACAGTTATTCGCTCCGGCGAAGATCCTACAGACGAAAAAGAATCCGACAATGTCGGCTCGATTGGAGCCGCCGGGGACATGATTTTCCAAGTACCCACCGAGAAACCGATCAAACTCATTCTTTCTTGAATTTTCAAGAAGAGTACAAGCACCGAAATAAACAATACTATACATTACATGTACCCACGGCGGCACTCCTCTTTCATGTTTTGGAGATTGGAATCGTCTGATGCCTAAAGGCTCTCTCTCATGGCTTCCCTTGAAATTAATTCATAAATTTTAACTAATTATGATTAGATATGTATGAATAAATGTTCCGGAGAGAGAAAATAGTTACAGGGATAAAACATGGAATAGATTCATAGGATTTAGCTTAATTTTTTGTTCAGCCAAATTAAATCATAAACAACATAATCAATTCGATTTAAATAATTTTAACAACAAAGCAAGATTATGGTTCTGATACCACTTGATGGAATTAATTATACATAAACCCTAAAATGATGCGGAATATTTATTCTAGGACAATCATGCTTCATGTTATCAAAGATTATAAAACGATAGACAAACCTGAATCCATAGCAATATTTTGAGAATAATTGATGAAGACTTGATGAACGATTATTGCCTTCCAATTGATCCTTAGGGTTCTTAGAATTCAGATGACAATGAGAATCAAGAGAATAAAATCTAGATAGGTCAATTGGGGACCATAACCCTATATTTATAATGACCTAGTATGTTAGCCAGCCCATCATAGATTAACAACTAGGCCCCTTAGGTATCTACACATATTAACTGTAGATCTCATACTTATAAGAGATGACTTGGGCCCCCTTTAACTTTAGTAGATCACTTTATTAGGCCCAAATACTTTAATATTTAATGTGACATATACAATTACTTATAGTGCACATACGTCTATGCGCCCAAAGACTTTATTTATTATACTAATATATGTAAAGTCCATAAAATATTCCAACATCTCCATCGTCTCCAGCTATGATTGAAAGCAGCAGACAGATTTGAGCCCCTTTCAATGGCAGCTGAAAGTTAGGTTTCCAATTCAAACCATGACAACAACTCAGGTCGCTTCCTCTTCTTGTTCTTCTTCAATTTCTCACTTCCTACTTCATTCTCCATTTTCTCTAAAATCCATTTGTTCGGTCACAATCTTTACCACTCCAGAACCCCCCTCTACTCCATTTCTTGATACAAATCTAGCACTCCCAAGAAAACCCGATTTACAAAACTACAAAACTAGGGACTTTTTCGCCACCCATTTCACAGGATAGTATTTTGTAATTGTTTTTTTTTTTTAAATGAAAAATAATACCCTTATACCTTGGTATAAGAGTTATTTTAGTCTTATATCTTTGGATACAAAAATGGATTGCTTAATAAAATATGAGATTTTATTATTATTTTAATGAAAAAGTGAAAAATTGTGAAAAAAAATAAAAATATTCTTATATCTTAAGGTATAAGAATAATTTTAACGTAAAATCTAGGGAGAAACGCGTTTCTCCATAAGTTATGGAGAAACGGGTTACGGGTATCCAGAACCTTTTGAAAGGATATCCAGAAACTTTTTGTATTGGCCATGACCTTGTCCCATGGTTACTTACGGATATCGATCTCAAGGTTACGAATATCAGAACCCTTTAAAAGGATATCGAGAAGCTTATGAAAGTGATATCCGAAACCTTCAAAATGATATCCGAAAACTTTCAAAATGTTTCGGATATTCATTTGATGGTTTACGGATATACATTGAAGGTTTCTGGATATACAGAAACCTTCAATAAGCAATTTCTGGTCTTGGCCTTGGATTTGGCTTCAAATCTATTTTTTCTGGATATCCGCCCAAAGGCTTCTGGATATCCGTTCCAAAGCTTCTGAATATCCAGAACCATTTGAGACTGATATCCAGAAATTTTCTTCTAGTTATCAAACGTATAGCTTCTGGCTATTAAAAATGCGTTTCTCCATAGTTATGGAGAAACGCGTTTCTCAGCGGACCTACTCTAATTTTAATCTTATACCTTTAGGTATAAGAGGAAAGCGGGGTAATGTGTGAGCGTAAATTTCTGTGAAATTTTACATCTCGTTTGAACTTTTATGTGTTTGATATCTTGCCCATGTGCCCTAAGGTCTATGGCGCTTTAGGCTATTGTTTTTTTAATCTCTTTGGCCTAAAAAACGAGATAGTGGTGGAATACATGCACTCTCATTGCAACGAAAAAAGTAGTTGTAAATTCTGTTGCAATGTGTTTTCTAGGACAATGTTTACATCCGTTGCAAACAACAACTGATTTATTTCTGTTTCTAAAATTTGCAACTGATTTATTTCTGTTTCTAATTGCAACTGATTTTTCTGTTTCAAATATGTTATTTCTTTTTCTAAATTTTGCAACTGATTCATTTCTGTTTCTAATAGCAACTGATTGTTCTATTTCAAATATGTTATTTCTGTTTCTAAAATTTGCAACTTATTTATTTCTGTTTCTAATTGCAACTGATTATTCTGTTTCAAATACGTTATTTCTGTTTCTAAAATTTACAACTGATTTATTTCTGTTTCTAATTGCAACTGATTGTTCTGTTTCAAAAATATGTTATATAGAACTAAATTAGCAACTAAATTTTTCAGTTTCAAGTATGCAACCTAATTGCAACGAAAAATTATGTTGTGGAAAATTATTTTCTAAACATAAAACATAATACATTTATTAAACATGAATAATCTATACTCAAAAATGTCAAAATACATCAATTAACTATATCAAAATACAACTAAAATTTCATTCAAAGTCAAATTTCCCAAATTAGGAATTTACATCAATTTCTCAAATAAAAAATGTCAAAATACATAGTATAAAATTTCCTAAACTGCCAAAGGCCATCACCAAACACCGCCACCAAATGCCACCACCAGCCACCGCCAATAAGCCACCGCCAACTTCAATGGTGAATAAATCTGAAGATTAATCCCCAGACACGAACATGTAACAGCTCCAACATTTGAACAAGGATAAATTGGGTAAATTGTATTCATCTTCAACAAGAACAATTCAGCAGCAACAAGCAACTCAACAACAATGGTGATCAGGACTTTATCAGAACTACTAAGGTTAAGTTCTGATAAAATTTGGCTGTCATCCATTTCAGCTCCATCAGCAACGTCTACTATTACAATGTCTTCTTTCTGACCCTGCTAGATGTCACCTGCTCCTGGCTGCCCTCTTCTTGTGGGTCCTCGATTGCATCGTCAACCTCCCACTCCTCAGTACTAGACAGTGGTGAAACCTGACAAGCAATACTTTCTCAAAGAGTACTCAGGTCACAAACAGGAGGCTCGCCATGTGCTTTATCAAGATAAACCCAGAGGGTGAGATCAAACAGTCCCTCCCTAATTGCCCAGTTACTAATTTCTCTAGCCATCCATGTTTTCCCAATTCCAGATTCTCATATATGAACAACTGTTTTCACATCACAATCCCTGAGCAGTCCATATAAAACTTCTATCCAACTTGATATCGTGCTCGGTTCCATCACTGACACAAGATCTCTCACTGCATAACATTGGTACGTTATTTAGTATCATTAAAGATTTTACTACTGCATAAGAATCAGCAAATTACTACATCCATCACAACACACGTACTAATTTAGCTAAGTGTGAAACACTACAAACTAATACACCCTCCGTCCAGAAATGATAGTCTCATTTGCCATTTTTGTTTGATCCAAAAAGATAGTCTCATTTCCGAAATTGATAGGTTAATCATTGAACTCCCAAAACTACCCATCAATAAATAAGAGGAGAGAGAGGGGAGAATAAGAGCCAACCAAGGAAGAAGAAGGTTAAACCTCATTAAGGGTAATGATGTAAATGAATATAGGTTGTTAAAATGCTTGAATAATCAAATGAGACTATCATTATGGAACGGACAAAGTTCTTATACAAACAATCGCTATGTTTTTTAGAAACAGGGTTATTTCTACTCCCATAAACGAAAACTAAAAACATATTTTATCCTCCCTCTGTTCCACCCAGAACAATCCAGTTTTGACTTTCTCATATTCAACTTCATTAACATTTGACTGAAGAACAATCCAGTTCATGTAAAGTTTTGATTTGCTTACTGTGATTATAATCTGAAGTTGAATAAATTTATAATGAAGTCACTAATCTAAACGATTGAGCAGATGAAAAAAAAACTCGAGTTATTGTATTTGCAAAAGTATCTCTCTCTTTTTATTTCACCTTTTCCTTCTTCTATTCAAATCACATTGAAATGAAAACTAAACATTTACAAGGATGGCACCACAAATTAAGAATCATAACTAATGCAAAAAACTAAAACTTTCGACAATTTACAATTAAGGGTGTGTTTGACTACTCCAATTCCAAACCTTGGATTTGGAATTGGAAGATTAAAATAATTTCTACCAACTTCAAACTGCCTTCCAGTTCTAAATCCAAAGTCTTGAAATCATGTTTCCAAACACGCCCTGAGATAGTAAAGATAAAGTATACTCCCTCCGTCCCACAATACTTGACACACATTTCTATTTTGGGCGTCCCACTGATAAGTCACACTTCCTAAAATGGCAAAGAATCTTTACTATTCCCTCCACTCATTCTCTCTCCTACATTATTTTAATACTCACAACACCATTATAATTTACTATTCTCTCCACTCATTCTCTCTCCTACTTAACTATCTACACTCACAACACATCAACCTTTTTACTTTTTCCTTAATTCCCGTGCGGAACAGTAACTGTGCCAAGTATTACGGGACGGAGGGAGTAAGAGAAAAACATTTATAAGAATCAGGAATCGAGAACTTACAGATGAGTACTGTTCCAAGTACCGCAGAGATTGAACAGTGACCAGACCAGGATTGCAACGGTTAATAATATTGATAAAATAACTTGATTATAACGTCATATCTCTTCTTTTTTTTTTTTTTTTTTTTTTTTTTTTTTTTTTTTTTGCTCTTCTATCTATTTCTATCTGTCAAGAACACCAACCTTACAAGAAGATTTAGGTTTAAGAATGAGAATCACCAATTATTGGGTTTAAGCATTTATGATGTAAGTGTTAATACGTCTGTCCTAAAATGAATAACCAAAAAGTATATAAATTTGATCTTGATTGAGAGAAGATTTTAAAAAATTGATTATTCATTTTCGACAGAGGGAGTATTTCTTTTCATAATAGAAAGTTAGATAAGGAGCATTTTATATAAAAAAAAGTGCTATTACAATTCTATTGTAGAGCATATATGAATTCCATAATATCATAATTTCTAAAATCACAAAGAGTATTTATTTATAACTCATTCAGTCCAATAATTTAATTTTTTTATTGAATTGAAGTTATGAAAACTATTGACTACAGTCTACAGTATATGAATATATTAATGAATCAAAATAAAGCAAGATAATCACAAACAGGCTGTAAAATAGGTGATGAACTAATTGTTGAACAACGGTGATGAACTACATGATGATTCAAAGGAGTTGAGTGAGAAACAGGTTGAAGATGGAACAGGTGATGAACTTTTACTATGGTTAGGTTTTTCTGTCGGCGTCTTTGGTTTAGGTTGATGATAGAAAGAGATAGACCGGCCTGTGTAGAAATAGAATTAGGGTCTGAGGTAATATTTAGTTGGGTTAAGTGGTCTGGGTTGGGATGGGCTTACTATTATTTATTTAGTTAGCCCAACACCAATTTAAAATTATGTTACACATCTCGTGTAGATCCACAACCTACGGGAGGCATCAATGGCGTCACTAATTTAAGAACCCTAATTCAAGAACCCTAATTCAAGAACAAGTATAATTAGAAGATGTATGAAAATTAAGCTCCCAAATCTTAATTAATCTGATTCTTCATTGAAAGCTCGCCACCTAACTCTTCCCCTTTTCAGTTTTTCCCGCCAAATCAATCATACGAGCAAGAAATGTGTTTCTGATTTTGACAAAGATATTGTGCTTACAGTTTGAATTTTGACTTGGGAAGAAATGGGGAATCGATTTATATGTATGAACAAGAAGGGTACATCTAATAATGGATCGAAGAGCAAGAGAATGGGTAGTCAATCTCAACGGAAGTTGGTGGCGACCGACGAGGAGCTTATGCACCGGCAAGCTCTTTCTATGGCGATTCATCAACATTCGTGTAGATTGACGCGAAATGGTATCTGAACATCTCGTGTATAGCCACACGAGACGGGCAAGGGTAGGATTGGAATTTTTCGTTTCCTGTATTTTTCGTTCCCTGTATTTGGTATTTACCTGGTAAATGTGTGAAAGTAAAATGGTTTATGTGATTTATTTTTTCAGTTAAGAATAATTTAATTTTTTATTGAATTAAATGGGTGGATTAATTTTTTTATTGAATGAAAATGGGTCGATTAATTGTGTTCTTAGTCTGCCCAACTAATAAATAGTGCTTTGTGATTGTAAGACTAATTTTTTTTTGGGATTATGAAATTGTGTTTGAGGATTTTTTTTTATTTATTTAGAATTACCATTAAATGTTTTATGCTCCGTTTCATTTAATTTGATCACTTTTTTGGTAAATAATAATTAGTTGTATCATATTTATTTATGTGTATAATCTTTTATTTGGTAATGAAATGATTTTTTCTAATATTAAATTTAATTACTTACTGCATAAAGAAACGTTATTTTGCCGAGCATAGTGTGAGTGTACTGCTAGTGAAATATAAGTAGGTTAAAAGGCCATAGAGTGACAAACCCATATGTAATTAACTATATTTTAGTTTTTTATAATTACAGGTCCTAAGTTTAAATTTCAAATAGGGCCCTAGCTAAATATTAGGTTTTGCCCAGTTTATTGGCGTTCAACAATTGTGGCATTGGAGCATTTGATTGAATGGTGTTTAATAACTTTAGTGGATTATTAATTAAGCGGTAAACTGTTTTTTAGCGAACTATGTATGTTTCTTATAAAGAAACATATTCCCTCCGTTCCGTTCGAAAGGGCAAAGTATGTGTCTTGCTCGGAAATTAAGAAAAGTGATGTAAGAAAGAGAAAAAGTGTATAGTAGAATAAATGTTGTGAGTGAAAAGTGATGTAGGAAAGAGAAAGTAGAGCAGGGAATAGTTAATAAATATTTATTGTGAGAGTATGACAAGTGGGTCCCACAAATAAAAAAGTAATAAAGAACTTTATATTTTTGAGTTGTATCATTTCAAATGGGACGCCCAAAAAAAAAATTCGTGCCCTTTCTTTCGGGGGCGGGATAGAAGGCGAGAATATTTGTGCAGGAACGAAAGATTTCAAGTTTTGAGCCAAACTTTTCAAGCCCTTGACCTCTATATATAGACAAATTGTTTCATTTCCCAAAAGTCACAATATATCAAAATCATCTTAACATATTTTCTTTTCAACCAAAAATTATGGTGAGTTCCTTTCTATTTCATATCCTCTTTTCATGTACTCTAATTATGTCGATCTCCATTAATCCGTGTGCTTCCTCTAATCTTCGTTCTCCAATTATAAGTTCTTCACCCCTCGAAAACCCTCTAAAAAGTATTCAAGACGAAACCAGACATAATTCTCAAGTAGTATTTCAGGCAGCGTATAAATACGCCTCCAACACTTTGGATTATATCCGTAGTTTGTCTGCCAAGTCTCCACGTTTCATCCAGGAGTTAGCATTGTGCCAATATGACTATGAAACCATAGTCGCTAACATGGGTCAAGCTTTAAAAGATCTTCCTTACAAAAACCCTAATTCCTTGGTTGTTTATCCAGGAAATTCTTTAGTCTCCCTGCATTCTTGTCAAGGAGGATTTGAGAAGTATCCGAATTATCCATTGCATGCGAAAAATGCACGAATGTTGGATATTTTACAGATGTGTATTGCTGCCCTCGGTTGAATTATTTACTATGAAAAGAAAACCTTTTATTGATACTATTATGTCAGAAAAAAAAAGACAGAGAGTTAATAAATTAATAAATTTTAGAACATTAGTTAAAAGCGATTTTTTTTCCAAAATATAGCTTTTTAAAAATTTATATACCAAAATAACATTTTCAAAAACTTAAATACCAAACTAGCACTTTTCACTTGAATTCCGGAATTGGTAATTCCGGAATAATATAATCTGGAATTACCAATTCCGGATTCCAATTTTTTTTTTTTTCAAAATTGAATTAACAAAAAAAAAATCTGTAAAAAGCGAGCGATCGCGCGATATAATTGGGGTGATCGCGCCGAATGTAATCCGGAATTACCAATTCTGGAATCCCTTTTTTTCTTATTTAATTCTTCTCTTCTCTTCTCTTCCTTCTTTCTTTCTTTCTATATATATATATATATATATATTCCAGAATTACCAATTTCGGAATTCAAGTGGAAAGTGCTAGTTTGGTATTTAAATTTTTGAAAATGTTATTTTAGTATATAAATTTTTAAAAAGCTATATTTTGGAAAAAAAAATCAGTTAAAAGCTATGGATGTTACTTTAGATAATATTTATTGGATCTTGGTGATTTATGTAAAAGCGATTTAAAGCTCGATCATGCATATTTTTTATTTTATAGATAATAGAAATACGAAAATTAAACAAAGTATTTTTTTTAAAAAAAAAATAAACAATGTGATTATACCTAGTGACCAGAAAATTTAAAGGAAGGAGAAACTATATGACTAGTACTTCATTATTTTTTGCCTAATTTGAATCAAGGATTTCCACTTAATTTGAGCTCAAAATATTTAAAGGGATAGTTAATAACTTTTAGATTTTAATGATTTAATAGTAGAAAATTTGAATTTTTAAATGATATATACTCCCTCCGTCCCACCCAAGTGTGTACCAAGATTTAGGGCACGCAAACTAAGAAATACTATTAAGATAATGAAAATGTGTGGTAGGAAATGAAGAGATAGAATGAGTGGAGTTAATAGTACGTTGGTTGAATAAATTGTATGGTGGAAAATGAGTGGAGTTAATGAGTGGGTGGGGTATGGAGAATATAAAATATTAAAACCTTTTCCAGTTTTGGTAGTTCACACTCGGCTGGAACGGACCAAAAGAGAAATAAGTGTACACTCGGCTGGGACGGAGGGATTATATATTAATAAGGAAAAAACTCATAGTATATAGTATGTTTGGCAACTCAATTCCAATCCATTGAATTGGAATTGAAAGGGTTAAATTAATTCTATGCAATTCATTTTGTTCTTCCAATTCCAAATCCAAGTCTTGGAATTGAGGTTGCCAAACATATCCTCACTGTTTTACAAATTTATGATTGAACCTCTTGTTTAATTACAAGTATGTTTTATCCCATAAAGTTATTGTTGCAACTAAATTTTTTAATAAGTGGCATTTTAAGAAGTATTAAAAGAACAAGGTTCGGTTTGAAATTCATTGAATGCTCTGATAATCATTTTTTATGTTTCTCTCTTAAGTTAATTACCAATAATTTTTTTTTAAAAAATTAGTAAGAATTAATAATTTCATATAAATACTACTGTATGTCAATTTTAGTTTTGTTGGCCAATTAATCGAACAATATTTTGCACAAGCTCAAGTATAATATGGACACGAAAAGAAATTTCTTATCTGTGATGTAACTGATTTTTTATTTTTTAACCGACGAAGCTGATCTTTTATAGTCTAGAAATAATTTCTAAGATAAGAAATGAATTGTAACCGACAAAAATATTAATGCTCATCCTTATATTCAATCCTTAAATGAATATTTATTTTCATTTTTTGTTTAAGAAATAAAAATAAATAGTATTTAAGTGATGGTGGTTGTATGTATTAAGAATCAAAATTTGGACATAATATACAGACCAAATTACGTTTATCCTCCCAAAATATCCAGGCAATCCCACTTTACACCCCAAATCAAATTTTATCCTAGAGTAACACTCTAATTTTTCTTTAGTCCCACTTTGACCTATAACCCCTAACGACGTTAGAAATTTAACAAAATTTTGTTATGTGCATGTCATGTGAGGGTTAGTTTAGTCATTCTCATTTTAACTTTTATTTAATTTTTATTTTATCATTTTCTTTAATTTAAAAACTTTTTTGTATATATAAAATATATAAGTATGATTAATATGAAAAGAAAAATAGTTGATATCATCTAAAATAATAAATTTAGTAATGAGAAAAAAGATAGCAATTATTATGTAAAATAATAAATTCATTTATAAAAGAAGTACCAACACATGATAGATTAAAAAAAAAATTGAAGAATAACATTATATGACATGCAAATTATCGAATTTCGTTAAATTTCTAACGTCGTTAGGGGTTATGGGTTAAAGTGGGACTAAAGGCAAATTAGAGTGTTACTGTTAGACAAAATTCGATTTGAGGTGCAAAGTGAGATTGTCTGAATACTTTGGGAGGTAAACGTATTTTGGCCTATACAGCTAGCTATTGCCTTTTGCAATAATGGAAAAATAAAAATGTAGAATATATTATTCCTATTTAAGCCAACAAAAATTTCTTGCCCCCTACATATACAACCATGTGCCTTTTTACATTAATGGAAAGATATAAACGTGTAATATATTTTTCCAATTTAAGACAACTAACAATTCTTGCTCTATACATAAACTCCCTTCCATTTGTCCTAAAATCACAATAACATATTTTTCTTTACAACCGGAATAATGATGAGTTCCTTTCTCTTGCATATCCTCTTTTCTTGTACTCTAATTATATCGATTTTCATCAATCCATGCGCTTCTGCAAATTGTAACGCTCGGTCAATTTCTTCGTCACCTCTCAACAACAGCCCATCAAAAATGGTTAGAGATGGATCAAAAATCACTCCTCAAGTAGCATTTAAGGCATCCTATCAGTATGCCTCCAACACTTTGTATTTCATTGTTGTCACGCTCGAAACGGCTACAAATTATTCGGTTCCGGAGTTACAAGAATGCCGAAAATCCTACGAAAACATAATTGCCTTAATGGATTATGCCTTGAAACATCTTCCTAACACAGATCCTATAAAGTTGATTCTTTATCCTACACTTTCTTTAGGTGCCCTTAATAATTGTAGAGAAGCATTTGAAGGGTATTCAAGCCATCCATTGCTTTGTAAAAATGAACGAATGTTTGATATCCTAGAGTTAGCTGTGTCTGCCGCCCGTTAAATTATAGTATATGAAATTAGAACCGTTCATGTCGTCTATGATGCAATAAGTCATTATATATCATGTAACTTAATAACACTTTTTATCCGGCCCGGCGGATGGGGAGTGCAAAGGGGTCCGTTGCACAGGGCCTCCAATTTGGAGGGGCCTCCAAAATTTTTTAGTATGTTTAACTTTATATTGTATTTTTAAAAATAATATTAGTGTTTTATTAAATATCTGATTTTCATTCAATTAGTATTCTATTTGGAATCTACTTTATTCAACAATCGTGACCGCTTTATTAAAAAAAAAAAAAAAACAATCTTGATCGCTCAATTGATTAAAAAAAAAAACAATTGTAACCATTGATTATGAAAGCTTCATCATTTGTAATCTACTACCCCTTCATCCTAAATTAAATGCTTAATTTTTAAAAAATATTGTACCAAAATGATTGACCTTATTTTATTTTGAAGAACTTACTAAATCATCCATCATCTAATAACAATTTCAAATCTACCCTAGCACTAATAATGCAATATGGTGAGATCAATATATACTTATACTAATAAAAATACTTAAATCTCAATTTTCTTAAGTTTCTCTGAAACTTAAAATTAAATTTTTCATTTTGAAACGGAAGGAGTACTTTAATTATTTGAAATCTACTATATTTTTGACATAAAAAAAGACTTGATTAACTTAAATAGCAATTGAGCATGATATTCACGATAAAATTGATTATGAAATCTTGATTGAAGATTTTGCTTGAAAGTAAATTAAATGAATACTCCCTCCGTCCCATTATTTACTTCATCATTTTGGCTCCGGCACGCAAATGAAGAAAATGGGTGGGAAGAAAAAATGTTGTGAGTGTAATTTGAAAATAGGAGAGAGAAATTTGAAAATAGGAGAGAGAATGAGTGGAGGGAATAATAAATTATAATGGTGTTGTGAGTATTAAAATAATGTAGGAGAGAGAATGAGTGGAGGGAATAGTAAAAATTCTTTGCCAAAAAAGGAAAGGTGAAGCTTTCAATGGAACACCCAAAATGGCAAAAAGTGAAGTTATTAATGGGACGGAGGGAGTATTAATTTTCAGATAAAAAGTTTGATAATTGTTGGTCAATTAAAAATTTTTCACACTTCATTTTTAAGAAAATAAATGTTAATTATATATTATAATAAATAAGTTGTATTTTATTTTTGTAATTATTCTTAGGACCTAATTTTAAATTTTGAACGGGGCCTCAAAAATATTTGGATCGGCCTGTTTTTATGGTATTATGTAGACATGTCCAAACGGTTTCTGTTCCGGTTCCCGGTTCCCAAAAAGCAGGAATCGTATTCGAACCATATTAATCCGATTCCCGGTTCCCGGTTCTATCCGCCGGTTCCGGTTTCAACGGTTTCACCGGTTCCATCACCATCTAACTTTTTTTTTTTAAATCCAAACCTCTTAAGACAGTAAAGACGCTAAATATTACAACATTTATCTAAATTCTAGTCTAATTTAAATAAAACAACACTACACTACAAGTACAAATACTAAATAAATGCTAAATATTACATTTAACTTACCTTGATCAATCGCCGGTTCCCGGTTTCGGAACCGCCGGTTCCCGGTTCCGCCGGTTCCTCGGTTCCCAATATGGTGGATTCGTATTCGAACCGTTTCAATCCGGTTCCCGGTTACGTTCGGTTCCCGGTTCTGACGGTTCCCGGTTCTCGCCGGTTCCCGGTTCTGGTTCTTCCCACCGATTTCGTCAGTTCCCGGTTCTATTTGGACATGTCTAGTATTATGTATGTCGTGAAGCAAGGCATAAAGATACTACTCTAAGTTGAGCTACAATAATAGTATGCCAAAGTCTCATTTTATAATTAAAGAATATGAGAGTTGATGAAGCCAAGCTTTTTAGGGTCAGAAGCGGTTCTAGGATATCTGGCAGGATATTTTAGGTGGTTTGATGTACCTATAACACAACACAAAAGAAGCACCGTTAAGATCAAAGTTGAATGTTAATCCAACTCAGGCCCTCGGGTGTGAGAGTAAGATTACTGAGTACAGAAGGCTTTGAATACCTTGAGTGTGTGTGAGTATTTAGGGTTTGAGAATAATATGGCTTACTCAATATATTTGGAACATACCTTGTCCAAGGGGTAAAGGTCTTCTATTTATAGGTAATGTGGAGCTGCCCGCTGACGTAAGCCATGAGGTCAGCCCTAAAGGGTACTTTGGTAATTGACCGCATACACATGTCTGCATCCAATGGGATCTGTCTGGGAAGGAGGATCCTCTGTCAGAGGGGATGTCGCTGACGTGGACAGGAGCCCTGTATCCGGCGCGGCGCATTTAATGCCATTGTAGGCGCCTGACTGAGCCGCATTGAATGCGATGGGAGTGAGCCAATCACTTGCATGTCAGAGCCAGTAAGCTAACTTGCTCAATAAGGTTTGCCCTTAACCGGGAGGCAGGTGAGATAACCGGGAGGCAGGTATGAGCCCGCGGTCAACATCTTAGGCGCTGTCAAAGGTATTTGACGCGGGCTTGGATGGAGCGGTCATACCTCCTGCGGGCACCAATCCAGCGATCAGGATCCCTCCGGTCTGGAATAGGATGATGCGGAGAGGAGCGCGATCTTGACCTCAAGAGTCTATCTGTCCGCAGTCTTGAATCCGGCGGTCTAGGGAATGCCACGTCACTGGTTCCTTGGACCAGACCGAGTGTGGGCCCGGTCCAGCAGGTCCGGGCTCATCAGTGGCCCCTAGCTCCAAGTGTGATTATTTATGGTCTAAGCGAGGAGCTACTAGAAGCTCGGTTCACCCAGATCGCTCCTTGAGCGGGCACCAGTGTTGGCATTTTTTGTTGGTGGTTGCTTTGCCTCCAGTGCTTATAGGCACGTTCGGGAGTCACAGTTGGGAGACACGTGGCCCCTTGCATGCTCTGCCTCCCGGTTAGCAAGTGAGCCCCTTGGTATATGAAAAGACAGTGCGTGACACGTACGGAGGGTACGTGTCAGCCATCCAAGGGGCGCCATAAATGTTAACTGGGGAATTTTTTGAATTTTCAAACGTTTGGAGATGGTTCGTGGTTTGAGGAATGGTTTGGGGGCTAATTATTACGGGTTAAACGGGTTAACCCGTATAGGTAGGCCCTATAAATACCAAACCCTTATTCCTCAAACCCTTTTACCACCTTCAAACATTCAACTGCCTTTGAGAGAGATAATTTGCTGTGAATTTGTGCTTTCCCTCCCTCGAATCTACCTTCGATTCCCTTCTTCGTAAGTAATTTTTGTGTTTCTTATTCATCTCTTCTCTATTTCTTCTGGTTTCTCAATGACTACCCGCGAATTTGGGTCTCGTCGTCCGGTAGAACTAGGGGATGGGAGGACTCCAGATACCTTTGTCGTTTGTAAACGGACAGGGGGGATATTTAGGAAGGTAGTCCATGGTTGGCTTAGGTTATCCCTGGAGTGCTTCCAATATTTTTGTGAAAAATCCCAATGGGGGCCTTTTGTCCCACCCCGATTGTGTGAGGCCAAGAACAAAATGATTAAAAGGAACGGTGAAGTTTTGGTGTTGGGAAATACAACTAGGCTAAGAAATTTTGTGATGGAGGTTTTGTGCAGGTTTCCCCGTGAGAGAGATCAGGCTTTGAACGCTGTTGAACTACTGAGGAGAGCGATTCGCGTCCCCGAAGTAATAGTTCACTTGGAAAAGTGTGAACTGATGGATCCCAATCAAGTTGATGAGATGCGAGCAAAGGACTCCGAGGATCTGTCTGATGCCTTGAATGTTCTCCCCTTGATGACAATTTTTCCTGATGTTGTGCCCGGGGCCCCTAGTGTGACTGTGGTCGATGTGAGTAGCAATGAGGAGCTTGATCCTCTTAATTTTGAGGTGACCAGAGGCGGGGAGAATGAACCTGCGTACCTCCTGCGGGCACCAATCCAGCGATCAGGATCCCTCCGGTCTGGAATAGGATGATGAGAAGAGGAGCGCGGTCTTGACCTCAAGGGTCTATCTGTCCGTGGTCTTGACTCCGGCGGTCTAGGGAATGCCACGTCACTGGTTCCTTGGACCAGACCGAGCGTGGGCCCGGTCCAGCAGGTCCGGGCTCATCAGTGGCCCCTAGATCCAAGTGTGATTATTTATGGTCAAAGCGAGGAGCTACTAGAAGCTCGGTTCACCCAGATCGCTCCTTGAGCGGGCACCAGTGTTGGTATTTTTTGTTGGTGGTTGCTTTGCCTCCAGTGCTTATAGGCACATTCGGGAGGCACAGTTGGGAGACACGTGGCCCCTTGCATGCTCTGCCTCCCGGTTAGCAAGTGGGCCCCTTGGTATATGAAAAGACAGCGCGTGACACGTACGGAGGGTACATGTCAGCCATCCAAGGGGCGCCATAAATGCTAACAGGGGAATTTTTTGAATTTTCAAACGTTTGGAGATGGTTCGTGGTTTGAGGAACGATTTGGGGGACTAATTATTACGGGTTAAACGGGTTAACCCGTATAGGTAGGCCCTATAAATACCAAACCCTTATTCCTCAAACCCTTTTACCACCTTCAAACCTTCAACTGCCTTTGAGAGAGATAATTTGCTGCGAATTTGTGCTTTCCCTCCCTCAAATCTACCTTCGATTCCCTTCTTCGTAAGTAATTTTTGTGTTTCTTCTTCATCTCTTCTCTATTTCTTCTGGTTTCTCAATGACTACCCGCGAATTAGGGCCTTGCCGTCCGGTAGAACTAGGGGATGGGAGCACTCCAGATACCTTTGTCATTTGTAAACGGACAGGGGGGATATTTAGGAAGGTAGTCCATGGTTGGCTTAGGTTATCCCTGGAGTGCTTCCAATATTTTTGTGAAAAATCCCAATGGGGGCCTTTTGTCCTACCCCGGTTGTGGGAGGCCAAGAACAAAATGATTAAAAGAAACGGTGAAGTTTTGGTGTTGGGGAATACATGTAGGCTAAGAAATTTTGTGATGGGGGTTTTGTGCAGGTTTCCCCGTGAGAGAGATCAGTCTTTGAACGCCATTGAACTAGTGAGGAGAGCGATTCGCGTCCCTGAAGTAATAGTTGACTGGGAAAAGTGTGAACAGATGGATCCCAATCAAGTTTATGAGATGCGGGCACATGACTCCGAGGATCTGTCCGATGCCTTGGATGTTCTCCCCTTGAGGACAATTTTTCCTGATGTTGTGCCTGGGGCCCCTAGTATGACTGTGGTCGATGTGAGTAGCAGTGAGGAGCTTGATCATCCTCTTAATTTTGAGGTGCCCGGAGGCGGGGAGAATGAACCTGAGGTGGCCCACTTGAGGGGTTCCTCCACTGGTCTCTTTGGCTCCGTGAGCTCAGAGACCGAGGAGGATGACCACGAGCAGGGAGATCGAATGGCTGCGGGCACCGCCCAGAAGACAACAGAAATTGCTGACGCCTTCGAGGAGGATTCGGGGGAGGTGGCCCCTGCCCGAGGTAGGGGCAAGCGACCAGCTGTTGAGGCAAATCATGGCCGAGGCCGCAAGAGAAAAGCCAAGGAAGTGTCTACCATAGATTGGGAGGAGGAGATATACAACCTCTACAATGTTCATCCCAAAGCCTTCCGTGTCCGCACCCTTGGGCACGTTCAGATAAAAGATAAGGAAAAACTGCTGCCAGAAACTATAGCAGATGTCCGCGAGGACAATAGGGCCTGTGTTTTCTATGGGGCCCAGTTTGAGAATGGCTTGAGGCTGCCCCTGGATCCTTTCTTCTATTTTTTCCTTGAGTTCAACAGTTGTCTCCCTATGCACCTGGCTCCCAATGCCATTAGGGCCCTTGTTTCCTTCATAACAGTTTGCAGGGTCTTGGGCTACGAACCCACCCTTTCTGGGCTTTATGCCTACTACCAGAACCAGATCAGCAATGGTAACCTGAGTCTGAAGGCAAAGAATTATTCTATCCGGACCTTCTCTCCTCCTTCCAACAAATTTGACCAATGGAACCAGAGGGATATATTGGTCATAGAGTCTAGGTTCGGCTGGTCCTTCTCAAAACCTTCAAATCCTGTTCCGATGAAGGTGTCCGTCAAGAACTATCCTAACCCATCTCTGTCCGAGGACCTGCGCATAGCCCTGGAGACTGTTAGTGTCGAAACCTAACGGTTTATTTTATATCCGCAAGCGCACGGGCTATTGTAATATAGAGGGTGCAAGTACGAGTCGATCCCACAGAGACAGGGTTTACTTAAGGGATATTTTTGTCTTTATAAAATATAGAAAAGATTGGGGGTAGATAAAACTTGTTTTAGAATAATAGAGAGAGCATAAATAGAAAATACTTTTAATTGAAATCTTATAAAATGAAGCATTCTTGGGATTGGAAATCATATGCAAATTCTTATTCATCAAATTGTCATTGTCTTAAATAAAAGGTTTTCATAAAAAGCAAGGATGGTATGTTAGGCCTACGCTATTTCGGGCTAGGACAATAGCGTTTGTATTCTTCACTAATTATGTCCTAAGCGTTTGAGAAATCCGTTTATGTTTGCCCCATACATCACAAACGGGCATTCCGGCTTATCTCTAGCGACCATAATTAGTAAGAATCCATTAGGACGGAAGTCAACATACTTTCCATTAAAGGAACATCCCTAGGCCATTGAACTACTCTCGTGATCAATGAACCTAGTTTCTTTATATGGTTAGTCAATCGAGATTCTCCGCTAGGTACTTCTCTCGATTATTTGAATCATACAAATTGGATATCGCCAATAAGTAAGGCATTTAGAGAATGATATAAAGAGATTGTTTTAGATGAAGAAAAGAAGACAAGACTAAACATTTTTAGATGATGAATAAGCATGCTTTTGAGTTTCCAACCCCAAGAATATGGGGATTACTCACAAGCCATTAAATGTATAAGCAATAATAAAAGTTGAGTAAGAAATACTTATGGAAGTAGAAGACAATTGCTGAGAATAAAGCTTCACTTTTATTTCCTTCAAAGTAACTCCAAGAACAATGACTTTGATCTTCAAATTCCTTTGGAAAATTGTTATCACAAGTGTTGTACTTTCTATCTATCTAATATCAGTAGTTTCTCTCTAATAATTCGTATCTAAGACTGATCACTAGGGTCCTATTTATAAAAAGGAGGGAACTCTTCAATCGGGTGCAATCAAAAGGTGCCTTTACGTCTACAGTCGCGTTTTGCACGGCCGCGTCAAGGAAGTTGCACGGCCGTGTGGCCCTTGGCGCCAGATTTGAATTTAAGTCTTGACACTTCGCACGGCCGCTCCTGTATAAGCTGCACGGCCGCTCCATAAAATGACACGGGCGCTCCCTCTTTAAGACACGGCCACTCTATATTTTAGGGCCAAAAATGGCCTGAAAAAGGCCAAGTGCACGGCCGCTCCGTCTTTGCTGCACGGCCGCTCCTTCTGAATTTCAGCTTTGTGTTTGATTTGGTTGGTGCTTTCCAATGTCTTTTGCCTTGAAGTGTCCAAGTATCCTTTTGATAAAAATGAACCTAAAACCTGTCTTTAAATGCAAGAAATATACCAAAAGCGTAAAATCTAGAAAATAAGGAAAAGGAACTAAAAAGTATATGAAATGAAATAAGAAATGATGTTTTATGCAATAAAAAGTATATAAATCTAAGGATAAATGACTATATAATAGTCACTTATCAAACTCCCCCACACTTAAACCTTTGCTTGTCCCCAAGCAAACTTAGAATGAAATATGGAGAGGGAGAAAAATATGATTGATCCCTCAGAAATAAAGTAGCAAGCCCTTAAATGCCTTGTAGATAATGCCTTTACCTATCTAATCATATTTTGAATACCTTTAAAAATTTATTTTAGGAAGAAATATTTTAGGGATATTTTAAAGAGATAAAATGCAAGACAATAACCTAGTATAGCATATATAGAATTTTGACCAAGTAAAGCATGCTAAAAGGAAGAATCTTCTTGGTAGAAAAGGCTATCACCTTTTAGAGTGATTTTTTTTTTTTAGAAAAGATGAATTTTATTTCTTTAAGACATACAAGAGTAGGTATAGACATTTATTCACAATTTAGAAGTTCCGAAGAATTGTATTACATTCTTGAATCACAAGGGTGAAGAATGGATGATGGTAGTGGAAAATCTTGTCAAAGTCAAACAAATTTATCTTATTATTGTACGTGTTATATTTTTGCAAAAGACCTAAGTTATTCTTGATCCTTTCAAGTAGGAGACATTGTGGTCGCGAGCCCCATGTTCCTAATACTTAGATCAAGAATACTTTTGGATATTATTTCCGTTTTGGCAAGGAAGCATCGTCGCAGCGAACGCCGTGCCCCGAGTTACTTAGGAGATAATAGGTTTCTTTTTGCTTTTAAGGCTTGGTGACCATTGTCACTCTTTTATTAATAAGATAGAAGTGTTTTACTTTGACTTGATTTGAAAATGGAAGGATGGAATTTATGAAAGGGTGTGATTCAAGGGATGCAAACAAAAAGGTGCTTCTAAAAAGGGAATAAATATCTAATAAAGATAAAAATGTACAATCTTAAAGGAATATATTCAAAATTTGCATAAATAACCAAGCATAAAAGAATTCCTTTCTAATCAAATGCATTTTCCTTGATGAGATTCTATATTGTGCTATACCAACTTATGAGGCTTTCAATTATTTTCTAAAAAGATCCTTTATACTTTTCCTTTTTATAGATTTCTAAGTGTATAGAAAATATGAGAGGAAAGATAAAGGCATTTATACTAGGACAAATGGCAAGCATAATGATAATGATTTTTGATCATCATAGGGATTTTATATATATTTTTTTTTTTTTTTTCATATACTATTATACATGCATAAAAAAAAGAAAATTAAATTATACTAGAAAGCGATTAAATCTATCCTAGAAAGCAAGTAAAATTTTAAAAAAACTAGAAAGCGAAAAAATAAAGCGAAAAAATAAAAGGATAGATTTACCCCCCCCATACTTGAAATGAACATTGTCCTCAATGTTTCAAGGAACAATGCCAAATCTCGGGAGGGTAAAGGAAAACTCACTAAAATGGATCACGGGTAGGTTCGCCCAAAGTAATACATGAAACCAATCCAATTGGATCTCCGGTCATGTAGTGTTTCAGTCTTTGCCCGTTTACTTTAAAATCTCCGTGTGTTTCGTTCCAAATTTCGATGGCTCCGTATGGATGTACCTTACGCACTTGATATGGGCCTGTCCATCTTGATTTTAATTTTCCTGGAAAAAGCTTTAAACGAGAATTAAAAAGTAATACCATGTCCCCTTCTTTAAAATCCCTTCTCATTATATGAGCATCATGCCATTTTTGTTTTCTCCTTGTATAATCGGCACTTTCGTAAGCTTCAAATCGGAGTTCTTCAAGCTCTTGTAACTGTAGTTTCCTCTTTTCACCGGCCTCTTTCAAGTCATAGTTTAGGGCTTTGATTGCCCAATATGCCTTATGCTCGAGTTCTCTTTGGTAAATGACATGGCTTTCCATAAACTAATCGAAAAGGAGTGGTTCCGATAGGTGTTTTAAAAGCGGTGCGATAAGCCCACAAAGCATCGTTCAATTTAATTGACCAATCCTTTCTTGAACTTATTACCGTTTTCTCCAAGATCCACTTTATTTCTCGATTTGATATCTCCACTTGCCCACTTGTTTGAGGATGATACGCGGTGCTGTTTTATGATAGACTCCGTACTTTTTAGTAAAGCATCAAACCGGCGGGCGAAAAGTGTGACCCTCCGTCGCTTATGACGACTTTTGGAACCCCAAATCTTGGAAAAATTGTATCCTTGAAAAGCTTCATGACGACTTTTGAGTCGTTTGTTGGAGATGCTATAGCTTCCACCCATTTTGAGACGTAGTCCACTGCTACCAAAATGTAATTATTGTTGAAAGATGCGGGGAAAGGTCCCATGAAATCAATACCCCAAACGTCAAAAATCTCAACTTCCAGAATATTATTGAGAGGCATTTCATTCCTCCTTGAAATGTTGCCGGTTCGTTGGCAACGGTCACAAGAGATGACAAAATTTCGAGCATCATTGAAGAGCGTGGGCCAGAAAAAACCTGATTGAAGAACCTTGGCGGCGGTTTTGATTTTGCTTGCATGACCGCCATAAGGAGATGAATGACAATGATACAGAATGTCCTTTATCTCTTCATTAGGTACACACCGCCTAATGATTCCGTCTGCGCAATGTCTAAAAAGGAGCGGATCTTCCCAAAAGTATTTTTATTTCGATAAAAATCTCTTCTTTTGTTGATGACTCATTTCTGGAGGAAGAATCTTGCATGCTAGATAGTTAACAATGTCTGCAAACCAAGGAATTTCGACATTGCTTATAGCAAGAAGATGATCATCCGGAAATGAATCATCAATGGGAAGGTCATAATTATCGGAAATTTCTAACTCTTTAGGAAGGCGGGATAAATGATCTGCGACCAAATTTTCCGTCCCCTTTTTATCACGAATTTCCAAATCGAATTCTTGGAGGAGAAGGATCCATCTTATTAATCTTGGTTTTGCATCCTTCTTTGTCAACAAGTATCTGATTGCAGCGTGGTCTGTGTATATGATTACCTTTGATCCCACCAAATATGACCGAAATTTTTCCATAGCAAAAATTACGGCCAAAAGCTCTTTTTCTGTGGTGGCATAATTCATTTGTGCTTCATCCAGTGTTCGGCTGGCATAATATATTGCGTGCGTTTTTTTGTCTTTTCGCTGTCCCAGAACAGCTCCGACCGCGAAATCACTTGCATCGCACATTATTTCGAAAGGGAGATCCCAATCGGGTGGTTGTACGATAGGAGCGGAAATCAAAGCTTCTTTCAACCTATTGAAAGCTTCAAGACAAGGGCTATCAAACACAAATGGAGCATCTTTCATTAGTAGATTAGTTAAAGGTTTAGAAATTTTTGAGAAATCTTTTATAAAACGTCGGTAAAATCCGGCGTGACCAAGAAAACTTCTTATACCTTTAACATTAGTAGGCGGAGGTAATTTTTCAATAATTTCGACTTTTGCCTTATCTACTTCTATTCTGTTTTCGGACACAATGTGTCCTAACACTATCCCTTCATTTACCATAAAATGGCATTTTCCCAATTTAGAACAAGATTGACCTCTTCACAACGTTGCGGGACCTTAGATAAATTCTTCAAACATTCGTCAAAAGAATATCCGTAAACGAGAGAAATCATCCATAAAAACTTCCATAATATTTTCTATGTATTCGGAAAAAATGGACATCATACAACGGCGAAAAGTGGCGGGAGCATTACAAAGTCCAAAAGGCATTCTTCTATAGCGAAGGTACCATAAGGACAAGTAAAAGTAGTTTTTCTTGATGGAAATGCGGATGGATAGGGATTTGGAAAAATCCTGAATATCCGATCCAAATAACAGAAAATGGGAATGTTTGGCCAATCTTTCTAGCATTTGGTCTATAAAGGGAAGGGGAAAGTGATCTTTTCGGGTGGCTTTATTTAATTTTACGTAATCTATACACATGCGCCAACCCGTGACAGTCTTTGTTGGGATTAATTCATCCTTATCATTTCGAATGACATCATTCCTCCCTTCTTAGGGACAACTTGAACTGGGCTCACCCATTTGCTATACGAAATTGGGTAGATGATGCACGAGTCAAGTAATTTAAGGACTTCCTTTTTAACTACTTCCTTCATGTTAGGATTGAGTCTTCTTTGATGTTCAATGGAAGGTTTATGATCTTCCTCTAAATCAATCCTATGCATGCAAATTTTGGATGAATTCCTTTTAAGTCATCTATCGTATATCCTATGGCTTTTTGATGCAACCTAAGCTCATTTAACAGTTTTTGTTTCTAGAGGACCTAGGTTAGCATTTATAATCACGGGATAAGTGGAGTTAGGTCCCAGAAATTCATACCTTAGATTTGCGGGAAGAGGTTTTAACTCGACTTGAGGTGCCTTAACTACCTCTTTTTCCCCTTTGTTGGATGGTTACTGCTTGTAGCCTCCAACTTTTCGAAATATTGTCCTCAATAGGCTTTGCTTTGTGTCTAAAAGCATGGTATAATTTGCAATTTCTTCATCGTCATTATCATGCAAAGTTCTCTTCCAATCTATAAGACTTTTTCTAGCGGATCCTTAGATTGGGGACTCTCTAATTCCTTGCTAATTGATTCTAACATGTTAATGTTCAAGCAAGGGTTCTCAAGATCGGGATTTCTCATGAATTTAGACAAGTTAAACTCTATTTTATCATCTCCTACATTCAAAGTTAGGTTGCCATGTTTAACGTCTATAAGCGCCCCGGTGTGGAAAGGAAAGGTCTACCTAGAATTACGGGAATATGACTATCTTCTTCCATCTCGAGAACAACAAAATCTCCGGGATGATTAACTTCCCGATTTGGCAAGGGACATCTTCCATAATACCCATTGGATATTTAATGGAGCGATCCGCCAATTGCGGGGATATGGTTGTAGGTTTCAATTCTCCTACACCAATCTTCTTGCTTACGAAAGCGGGATGAGGCTTACACTAGCTCCTAGATCTAGCATAGCATTATCAACATCAAATTTACCTATATTACAAGGGATAGAGAAATGCCGGGATCTTTTAGTTTTGGGGGTAACCTTTTTTGTAAAACGGCACTCACTTCCTCTGTTAAAGCAACGGTTTCATTTTCTTCTAGCTTCCTTTTGTTAGAAAGAATATCTTTGAGAAATTTAGCATAAGAAGGCATTTGTTGCAAAGCATCCGTGAAAGGTATATTAATGTAGATAGATTTTAAAACTTCTAAAAATTTTGCAAATTGTTTATCGAGTTTTGCCTTTACCAACCTTTGAGGGTAAGGTATAGGTGGATCAAAATTTCTAGTTATTTTAGGGGATTAGTCCCCTTATTATCCTCATCGTTAGTCTCGACCATGGGTGGGTTTTGACTAATACTTTCTTTAATGGGGCTACTCTCCTTAGGTGGACAATCAATAAGCTCTCTCCCACTTCTAGTAACCCTTTGCTTTAGCATGCTCATTTAATATTTTATTATGGGTGGGTAATTCATCAAATTTATCATTAAATAACTTAAAGCATTCCCTAAATTCAGCATTACTCTTTTCTTGCTCATTCTTACTTTCAACTATGAAATCCATTAAAAGATCTAATTTTGATTTAGGGGGAAAAAATATTTGAAGTATTTTTGAAATTTCCAAATGTAAGACCTTGATGTTGTGTAAATGATTGCGGGTTAAGAACGTTGTTATTCTTGTAGGAAAAATTGGGGTGATTCCTCCACTCGGGATTGTATGTATTAGAATACATCCCCCTTTTTGCCCAAAGAATTAACGAAGTTCACTTGATCGTTAGAAGTAACGTCAAGTAACTCACAGTTATCCGTACTATGTGAGTTAGACCCACATAGATTCGCACAACACATTTACACTAGCAATGGGATTGACATTAAGATTTTCAAACTTTTTCAAAAAGCATGTCAACTTTAGAGGAGAGAAGAGTAAGCGCATCAACATTATATTTACCGGGCGTACCTTGTTCTTGCTCCCTCTCGCTTGACCATTGGTAATGGTTCAATGCAATGTTTTCGATAAGGTCGTATGCCTCATCGACTCCTTTGTTCATCAATGCTCCTCTGCGGCGGCATCAATGGTCTCTCTTGTTTTGAAAATGAGACCGTTGTAGAAGGTGTGAACAATCAACCACTTTTCAAGCCCGTGGTGGGGGCACATTACGAGAAGTTCCTTGAACCGTTCCCATGCGTCATACAAAGTCTCACTATACTGTTTGACGAAGTTAGTGATCTTTGTTCGTATGCTGGCGATCTTGCTTGGTGGGAAAAATCGACCAAGGAATGCTTCTTGAATTTGGTCCCATGTTGTTAATGAATTACGGGGACCGAATTCAACCATTGTTCGCCTTATCCTTGAGTTAAAATGGAAAAAGGCGCATCCGGATTGCTTCCACCGTAACACCTTGAATACGTGTAGTATCACAATATTCAAGAAATGTTTGGATGTGTAGATGGGGATCTTCGAAGGCAGTGCCGCTGTATTGGTTATTCATAACCATGTGCAATAATTGCGGCTTTATTTCGAAGTTTGCCGCTCCGGCATTTGGCACAACAATAGGGGATCTAGTCCCTGGGGTACTTGGGTTAACAAAGTCCCGTAGGGTCCTAGCAGGTGTTTGCGGTTCTCCGTCCATGTGTTTATCCAAAGTTTCTCTAAATCTTCTTAACCTTTCGTGAAAGCTTCTTTCGGGTTCCGGATCAAAGTTGTCAACAAATGTCCGAGACCGTTTCATAAACTACAAGAAAAATACTTGAAGAAAAATTAAACGTAACAGATTATAGGACAGGAAAGCAAAATAGTAAAAACAAAATAAAAACTAAAAATTTGTAGTAAAGACAAAAATAAAAAGTAAACCGTTATCCCCGGCAACGGCGCCAAAAACTTGTTAGTGTCGAAACCTAACGGTTTATTTTATATCCGCAAGCGCACGGGCTATTGTAATACAGTGGGTGCAAGTACGAGTCGATCCCACAGAGACAGGGTTTACTTAAGGGATATTTTTGTCTTTATAAAATATAGAAAAGATTGGGGGTAGATAAAACTTGTTTTAGAATAATAGAGAGAGCATAAATAGAAAATACTTTTAATTGAAATCTTATAAAATGAAGCATTCTTGGGATTGGAAATCATATGCAAATTCTTATTCATCAAATTGTCATTGTCTTAAATAAAAGGTTTTCATAAAAAGCAAGGATGGTATGTTAGGCCTACGCTATTTCGGGCTAGGACAATAGCGTTTGTATTCTTCACTAATTATGTCCTAACTGTTTGAGAAATCCGTTTATGTTTGCCCCCGCCCTGTCACAAACGGGCATTCCGGCTTATCTCTAGCTGACCATAATTAGTAAGAATCCATTAAGGACGGAAGTCAACATACTTTCCATTAAAGGAACATCCCTAGGCCATTGAACTACTCTCGTGATCAATGAACCTAGTTTCTTTATATGGTTCCGTCAATCGAGATTCTCCGCTAGGTACTTCTCTCAATTGACTGAATCATACAAATTGGATATCGCCAATAAGTAAGGCATTTAGAGAATGATATAAAGAGATTGTTTTAGATGAAGAAAGAAGACAAGACTAAACATTTTTAGATGATGAATAAGCATGCTTTTGAGTTTCCAACCCCAAGAATATGGGGGATTACTCACAAGCCATTAAATGTATAAGCAATAATAAAAGTTGAGTAAGAAATACTTATGGAAGTAGAAGACAATTGCTGAGAATAAAGCTTCACTTTTATTTCCTTCAAAGTAACTCCAAGAACAATGACTTTGATCTTCAAATTCCTTTGAAAAATTGTTATCACAAGTGTTGTACTTTCTATCTCTCTAATATCAGTAGTTTCTCTCTAATAATTCGTATCTAAGACTGATCACTAGGGTCCTATTTATAAAAAGGAGGGAACTCTTCAATCGGGTGCAATCAAAAGGTGCCTTTACGTCTACAGTCGCGTTTTGCACGGCCGCGTCAAGGAAGTTGCACGGCCGTGTGGCCCTTGGCGCCAGATTTGAATTTAAGTCTTGACACTTCGCACGGCCGCTCCTGTATAAGCTGCACGGCCGCTCCATAAAATGACACGGGCGCTCCCTCTTTAAGACACGGCCACTCTATATTTTAGGGCCAAAAATGGCCTGAAAAAGGCCAAGTGCACGGCCGCTCCGTCTTTGCTGCACGGCCGCTCCTTCTGAATTTCAGCTTTGTGTTTGATTTGGTTGGTGCTTTCCAATGTCTTTTGCCTTGAAGTGTCCAAGTATCCTTTTGATAAAAATGAACCTAAAACCTGTCTTTAAATGCAAGAAATATACCAAAAGCGTAAAATCTAGAAAATAAGGAAAAGGAACTAAAAAGTATATGAAATGAAATAAGAAATGATGTTTTATGCAATAAAAAGTATATAAATCTAAGGATAAATGACTATATAATAGTCACTTATCAGAGACCCATCTGGCCCATCACATAAACAATGGAGTAGAGCCCATGTATGACGTGGGTGCCATCGTTGAGTTTGAGCCCCTATTAGTCTACTCAGGGTGGCTCCTGGCAGGGAGGGTGCCCCATATGCCCCCAGAGTAGAGATAGAGCCCCAACCTCCTGACCCTGACCGGAGGGTTCACGAATTTTACCAATTCGAGGCCGACTGCAACACCTGTGCGCTGGGTGCTGAATGCGAGCCCCCGGAACCGATTGGTCTCTACTCCTTTTGAGAACTGCACTTTTTTCTTCTTTTGATTTTTTGAACTGTCCTTAACCAATTCTGTTTTCTCTCAGAGTAGACCCCGAAGAGTATAACTTCTGATGGCCCCCCCACTGAGCGCCAAGGAACTGAAGGCCCGGAACATGCGGGCACAAAAAGAAGCTGCTGCGAAGAGGCAAACTGCCTTGGGAGCGGCCCCGGGCAAGGAAGCCAATTTACCTGTGGCTAACAGGAAGGACAGCAACACTTTAACTGGGCCCAAAGTGGTCCCCACCAAGGATCTGCCTCCACCCCCAAAGGGTCCTCCACCTGCTCATGCCATCCGTGCCTCTTCCTCTCCTGGCCGCACCATTTCCTCTGGGCATAACCAAGAGCCCAAGAAGAGGAATGAGAGAGACGGGGACTTGGGGCACAAAGAGAGGGGCTCTAAGTTCCAGAAAGTTGGGGATGCACCCCTCCGGGCTACCACTGCCTCTGCGGCGATCTCCTCCACCGCTCCTCTAGAAAGGAGGACTATCTGCTCAGTCTCCTACTGTAGACACCCCATTCTGAACCAATAAATCATGATTACACTACTCTTCGTCTCTCTTTTATGTTTTGATGAAAGCATATCAGTTTCGTCATGTTTCGTTAAGTTTCTAACTAACCTCGTTAGTTTTGGACCTAACTGACTAACGGAATAACTGAAGAGGACAAAATGGTCATTTGACTAGTTGTCTCGCACGAGACATACATGTCTCGCGCGAGATATCTTCTTGACAGGACGTGCAGAAATCACTCTCCTTCTCCGTTTCAACCTCTTTTCTTGATAAACCTCATCTAATCCGGTTCTCCAATCAAATTTAAGTTCTAGAAGCTTCCTAGGAGTGTTTTACCTCTCCACCTCTACCTCTTAAACCCCTATAAATACTTGGTGACTTCCACTGTTTCAGAGGTCCAGAATTCCACACAACACACACAATTTGTTGGTTTCTTTCCACGAAAGATTCCTTCAAATCACTCACAAACAACTCCTAAATTCGTCCTTCAACCACGTTGATTGACGAACATCAAGGCTCAAGCCTAGCATCAAGGCGAAGCTCTGTCCGCATCAAGACTTGACTCTCATATTGAGTCGAAACTCTGCCCGAATCGCTTCTCGATCGAGAAGACATCTTAGAACCACGTTCTAAATCAATTACTCCCTAAACCCAAGGTAAAATCCTCTATTTCTCTTCTTCTTCTCAATCTCTCTATTGACTTTTAGAGTGGTGTAATCCCATCAAAAGGATTGGCCTAGAGTCCCTTCAATCGATGAAGGCGATCTCGAAGCATACAATCCGACATTCCTAATCAAGAAATTGATTAGGGTTTACTTGTTTTCTTTAATTCTATATATTGTAAAGATTGAAAACCTCTCTTTTCTTTAGCAAGACCGATCTCCGGATTGGGTGGAATGGATGCTCCTCGACCTACCCATTCCATAACCTAAGCCCCGAACTCAAATCTCTTTTCAAAATGGTTTTCCTATGTTTCCAAACGAATAATATAGGTGGCGACTCAAAAGATAAAATTCTTCTCAAAACGCTACAGTTGGCGACTCCGCTGGGGACTTAAAATTAAGAGGCTTAAACTTGCGTCAAAATTAAAAGAGAGGTTTTCAAAAAAAAATTGTAAATTCGATTTTCTGCTCTCAGATGAGGCATGTCTCGTGGCGAGATGACGGTAACCACCTAGTCGCCGGTCTCTCCGAAGTTGGATCATCCCACTCCGCGTATTCAATCCATCTAGATTGTCATATCGCGGGGAGCCTAGCCTTACAGCCCTGCATCGCCACATATCATGTAGATTGACTTTTTAAGACACTCCTTGACCGGTCGGTTTGATCTTGGAGTCTTTTGTAATCCCTTGTCAAGATCTTGTTTTGTGCAACAATCCATGGAAAAGAAATCAAAAAAATAAAAATTGTCGCTTCGGAATTGTCGCTTCGGAAATGTCCCTACGGTTTTCCCTTCGGATTTGCCCCTAAAAAGAGAAAAATTTCTCACCAAAATTATTGCACAAAACTTGATGTTACTTGAGATTACTACGACCCCTAGGTCCCTAGGTTTGGTTTTTGAACGTTAGAAACCCCCAAAACGGATTTTCCGTCCGACCAAAATTAGGATTAAAATCAGAAAAAATTGTGACTTTCCGTGGCGAAGTCTCGCGCGAGACTACTTGTCTCGTACGAGATAAGTGTTCGGTCTTTTCGTGTTTTGGCCAAAACCTTCAAACCTTCAAAGCCTTCATTCACCCTATTCAGCCGACTTGTTGGGACTCGATCATGGTTTAACCCGGTTGCTACACGTCTAGGTTCTTCGCCAAAGCTCGACACGATGTCTGCTTCTCCTTCTACCACCGAGGCCGAATTCAACGATGCTAAGATCCAACTCATCGAAGCCATGACTAGGTTGGATGAACAAAGTAAGCAAATTGATGAGCAAAATGTCCAAATGGCCGCCCTCATGAAAGAACTCCACGAGTTGAAAGTCAAGAAAGGCAGAAAACAAAAGAAGAAAGTGGAATCCTCCTCCGATGAAGAGGAATCCTACACCAAAATGAATAGAAAAACCAAGAAGTCAAGCAAGAAAAAGGAAGAATCCGATTCCTCTTCTTCCTCATCCTCCTCCGATGATGCGGAACATACCTCCAAGGGTGCTAAAACCAAGAAAGAAGGCAGTGGTGAAACTACTAAACTTGGTGACCATGTTACTAAGAACTACCTCGAGAAGAAACTTGCAACTCTTGACACTTCAAAAGGGTCATTCGTTCCATTTGATCCCGATGCTCTTCAACAATCCATCACTAAGTTTCCTCGCAAGTACAAGACACCCGATATCGCCAAGTTCAATGGTACTACCTGTCCTCGAGCTCATGTTGAGACCTACACTTGGGCCATGCTTCCAATGGGCGTTGACAACACAATCTTGGCCCAATGCTTTCCTCAAACCTTAGAAGGTGCTGCAAGGGATTGGTACATGTCTCTTCCTACGACTACAAGGCTTGATTGGTCATCCGCATGTTTAGTCTTCCAAAGGCAGTTTGAAGATAACTCCACTTATCGCCCTACTAGGAGGGATCTTGAACAAACTAAACAACATGCAAATGAGTCCTTTGCTGAATTTTCTAGAAGATGGAGACTCAAACTCACTGAAATCGTCGAAAGGCCTACTCTCAAAGAGCAAATCCACATCTTCCTCCAATGCCTCCGTGATGAATTTCAAGAGAAGCTCGCCGGTAATTACTTTCCTAGTTTCAATGAACTCCTCGAGTCCGGAATTAGGATTGACGACTTCCTCAAAAGTAAAAAGAGGGAAAGTAACTTCCGCTACAACAAACCCGCTACAAGTAAGGATGCTTCAGTCAACGCTATTGCATTCAATCGGCAAGTATTCTGCAGTTCCTCCTCCTGAAAAGAAAAAGAGGCACTATGACAAAATTGAAGGGATCACTCAAGAAGAACTCTTCGATGTGCTTGTCCAGAATGAAAAGATCAAACCAAGGGAAGGTGGTCCTCCTAAGGATATGAGTCCGAATCATGCTCATCACTTATTCTGCAAGTACCACAACTTCACCGGCCACGACACCAACTCCTGCCACCACTTGAAGGACATCATCCAAGACCTCTTTGACAACGGAGAGTTAGAACGTCCCAACGTCATCACCAATCCTCTCCCTCGTACTCCATGAAGAAAATGAAGTTCCAAGAAGAAAGCTGCACTTACCACTTTCCTCTCCCTTTCTCCTTTGATAGAAGTAGATTAGGTTTTAAATTTCCAAGTATGAACTCGAAGAGTCGTTCTGTCTATCTAGTACTTCTCACCCCCTCTAGTTTGTGTCCTCTAAACTATCGAGTCTGTTCTTAAATTTCTCAATTAATCAAAGTAATTTTCTTTTCCTAAACACTTTCCCTAAGGTTGTTCTACCTCATGAATATCATTCAACTCATGCAAAATAATGGACCTTCCATTCCCTAAATCATCGCAAAAAAAGAGACTTCTAAGCGAGTTTAAGATGAATGCTATCATTAGAAAGCTTAAGGACTAAACATTACCCCTACTGAAAGTCAAAGATCAACAAGCGAAGAAAGCCAAAGGCGCTGCTGTCAACATTCATCCCAAGAAGAGGGGGGCTACTCAATTCAAAGCTTTGAGAGTACAAAAAAAATAAAAAAATCTCAAGCTTTCATCGCCCTCACAACAAAGGTGAAACTTCAAATGCATGAAGGACTCTCCTACAAAGAAAAGGAGTCAAGTAGCACCAACAAAAGAAATGTAGATTACTCAATATCCTCTTACATCAAGTGAAGAAGACTTTCAGTATCAAGAAAAATGTTTACCCTTAAGTCATACTAATGATTAGCTTTCTCCTCAAACTTATTTAGAAACTTCTAGATGATGCATGGTTCATTAAAAGGTAGAACAACTTTTCTAGATCCTTGAGCCAAGTAACGTTTCTTGTTGAGTCTAGGGGCTTCCTGTTAGCCATTCTCATACACACTCTTGAAATCCAAGCATCAAAACTGGGGCTTCCTAACCTTTCCTCCCCCAGTCAATCTCTATTTCCACTCTTCAAAATAATCAAATTTGCATTAGGAGCTTTCCTATTTGCTTCTCACTCTCATCATTAGAGAATACACTTCTTCAAAGAATCGATGCTTGGATCACCTTCCAAAGAATAGAGTCCGTCTCTCCTCAACTGACTTGAGATCTCATCTCTCTCTCCTTAATGAGATTCTTCCAACTAAGTTCCCTTCGAGTTACATACTACTTTCAAAAAAAAATGGAAAAAAAAAGAAGACGCAAAAGAGATGCCCGCTAGATTGAAAACCCGAAAGGGCGGTCTAGGCAAAAACCAGGGTGCGTCACTAAGAAAAAAAATCAAGGACAAAGGGAGAGTATTCTTCAACCTTCTTCACCGGACGTCATTCGATCCTCTTCAAATCAAACCAACAAGGAGAGTCTTCTTCAATCACCTTCAAATCAAGAGAACAGCTTCACAAGCTTGTTCACAAAGTCATCTACCACTTGCAAGCAACTTGGGGCTTGAGACACCAAAGGGCCTTAGACATAAAGCCATTACGACAGTCGAAAGATGTGTAGTCGTTTGCCTCCTAGAGACACGACTCAAGGAGAAGTAAGAATGAAGATTCTCAACAGACCTAGATGTGTTCACACAAGGATACTCATCGAACGAAATTCTACAACAATACAGCCTCGTTGACTAGCAACAGATTCTGCAAAACCTGATTTGGTCCCAACTTGTCAAACACAAGTTCACTCATACAGTTCACCCATCTCAAATACAAATCCATACAAATGTCCCTACATACCCATACACCATATACTCATACATAAACTCACCACCAAAAATGACCGACCGACCATTTACACGAATAGACGTGAACACTACCACGTAAGTCTAGTTGAACAACTAAAATCTAGAAAATCTACTTGGAATCTTTATATGCTGACAGGTACAGAAAGGTAAGAATCATTCGGGTCTATCCGAGACCAGCATGCATATATCCTTGCATTACAGGGGCCGACATAACCTTCATCTCAACCGAAAACTTCAAGTCCGTGACCTCGGCAACACCAGTAAAGTCTGTGATGGCAGCAACTTCAAGTCCGTGACCTCGGCGACACCAGCAAAGTCTGTGACGGCAGCAACTTCAAGTCCGTGACCTCGGCGACAACTTCAAAGTCTGTGACGGCAGCAAACATCAAGTCCGTGACCTCGGCGACAACTTCAAAGTCTGTGACGGCAGCAAACTTCAAGTCCGTGACCTCGGCGACACCAGCAAAGTCTGTGATGACAGCAACTTCAAGTCCGTGACCTCGGCGACAACTTCAAAGTCTGTGATGGCAGCAACTTCAAGTCCATGACCTCGGCGACAACTTCAAAGTCTGTGACGGCAGCAAACTTCAAGTCCGTGACCTCGGCGACACCAGCAAAGTCTGTGACGGCAGTGTAAGTACTCCAATTTGAGTTGTTAGCATTTTCGTTAGAAAATTAACGAAAGTTTTAACATTCCTAACATTTCTAACTATTCCTAACTTTTCTAACAAAGTAAGGGTAAAGTCGGCATTGCTATTTAAAGATAAGCCAAGAAAAGAATCTCAAAAAGAAAAGAAATTGGAAAAATCCTAATCTGGTAAGCTGAAAAACACCAACCAGTTTGAATTTTCTGGAAATATTCCTTGTGTCCAAAGCCTGGTGCTGCATTTAATGAACAGTGCACGCTTCCACTCATGTCCGCGCGGATGACTATGGCAATTTCAGAGGGCTATAAATTGAGGCCTTCAGTCACAGAAATGAGGGGAGACAACACATTTCACAACTGCACCTTGGCGAAAATAGGGAGAAAACAGTGAGAATTCTCTAGAATTGTCACCTTTTTCTCTTAATTATTTTTCCAAATCTCACTCACTCTCAAATTCAAACACTCACATATTCAAGCCTCATACACAAACACAAGGAAGATAGGTATAACCTCCCTCTCCTTACCCTAAATCTCTCTCATCCATGCATGCATTTTCAAACTCCAAAATGTAGTTTGTTCATCTTCTTGCCCTAGATCCAAGAAGATCACCATGACAGTCCATCTCCATGGTTGATCTTCTACAAGGATTAACATTATCTTCAAAGTGTTCTTACTTACTTGCAAGTGCATTTTCAAAACCCTAAAAACCATTTTCATACATCAAATCTTCATTTTCAAGGATAAAATCCCCCCTTCCCAAGCAAATGAAATGCTTAAGTCCTAATGTACCCCAAGGATGGTTTGATATAGTAGATCACCACTAAAATGTCTAGTGACTACTAATAGAAACCTAGGGAAATGGGGACAAGCATGGATGCAAAACCCCCCTTAAAATCATGTTTTTCTTCTTAAGAAAGTTGCTGTCCAGTAGCAATTTTCTAAGACCTCTGTCCATGGTCTAATTTTTTGGACACAGATAAACTTGGAATTTTGTGTTGACTACAAAACACTTTTTGTATCCAACATTCATAGCTTTCCAGACATATTTTTATTTCATTTTTTACGTTAGTAAAACTCCCCTTTTCAAATTTTCTTTTAAAAGTCAGTTCCTCAGTCTCTGGAAGTCCAGATTTCATATCTGAGATTTCCAGAATGTTTTGGTCCACCAAATCATCTCCAAATGGGAAAGTTCTTTTAAATAAATCTTATTTAAGGTGTTTTAAACAACTTTCATTCTTGGACTTTCCCCAGATTCTGAGATTTTTAAGCCCTTAAACCCATTTTAAAATCAAGTGTCCACTGCTTTTTTCATTCTGGCAGAATTGAGTTTTAACTTCAAAAAAAATCTTTTGAGTACCAAAACTCAACCCAAAAATCATATCAAAAATCATGGGACTTTTACAAAGTCTAATAAAGAATTCCCAATTTTTACTTTTCTCAGTTTTAATTTATTTTGGCCAAAGTAACACACACACACACAAATGGTTTTTAATGCTTGGAAGACTCGTCTTACGAGGCATTCCGGGTGAACACTAACGTTCTTCCCGGCGTGTAACGTGACCTCCGAACCCAAATCTCTAATCTCAGGCATTTTTCAAAATTTTTGCCCTCAAAATAAAAATGGCGTGGCGACTCCGTTTTCCGAATTTATTTGATTTTCAAAGAAAAGAAAAATCGAATTTTCCGCGAATGGCACATCGTTACAGTGGCGACTCCGCTGGGGAATATGTAAGCTCTATCTTAAAAAAAATGATATTTGGTATATTGGTGGAAACCATTAAACTTCCCGTTATCTCCTCCTAACACGAGTCGGGAATAAATTGTGGTTTAACAATCCCACGTACCGGTATCATTGTTTTCAAAAAAAAAGAGAAAAGCTTTTGAGGGTCAAGCTTCCGTCCCGGCATTCGAAATCATTTGCGGTGTGTGTGTTGATTTTTCAAATTTTCGGGTTGTTTTGGCCGCCTCGGAAAAGTCAAAATTTTGACTATCGGACCCGTTACTGAATTTTGAATTTTGAATTATGTGCTTATGTGTTATTTGCTTTCAAAAAAAAAAAAAAAAAAGAAAAAAAAATTTCAAAAAGAATTTCAAAAAAAAAAGATTTATCAAAAAAAAAAAAAAAAAATTTATCAAAAAAAAAATCATGCATCATACTTTTTAAGACACATGAAAAATTTATATTTTACTCGGAAAAGAAGATAGGCGCTTGCACACTACGCGCACGTGACCTACACCGCACACTACGTCCCTAACCCGGAAATCCTGTCGCGGCCCGTTTGGTCTTATTACGCCTCTCGGTGCAAGCACGGGACTACCCAAACATCCCATAGAGCCTCGTGTCGACCATGCACTTGTCCGTGACACACTTTGTCCGAGACCCGGTTGGTTTTTAGTGCAGTGCGTGTCATGCCACTGTACGTGTATAGACCTTTCCTTTCAAGCCTTAGTCGGCATACCAAGTCAATATCTTTCGGGGACCCTAATCGGTCGAAGTTCTGCGGTTTTCCGTCACGGACTTTGACCGGATATTGGCCAGCGCCTTGACTTTGACTCGGCGCACAAATTATACACGACTCCCGGCATGACCGAGTCATCAAGAATTAACGATTATTCCATGCCTAATTACGGCCTAATTGACGACAAGTCAAGATCAATCGTGGACATTTATCAGTCCAAATCATGCCGACTTTTTGTCGAGCCCTCGGACATGATCTTGACTTTGACGTCAGCTTTGTCCGTAATTTACATCGAATGCTTGTTAAGACTCGATTACCCGCCAGACTTTTAGGATCGTTTTTCTTTCGGTCGGTGGGACCCGCTTGCCCTATAGGACCCTCGCCATTTGTCCACCCTGGGAGGTCGAAATACAGGTGGAATACGAGGGGCTAATAGACGTAGTGACGGGGCCCACTGATCCAGGATCCAGAATAGTTTGCGAAAAAGAAGAGAAATCTTTTCCAACCGATTAGGTTAATAAAACATGTTTTAAGTAAACAAGAACGAATAACTGCATGTTGCATGAGCCCAAAGCCCAAACACTTACCCTCCTTCATTCCCAGACATCTGAACCCTCGTGCCTTTTCCCCCATAGCTCCTCACAAAGGTTGGTTCCGGACATCGGGTCACCGTTTAATCAGTTGGGAAGAGTCAAGCACATCGTCAGCTTCGCCGTTTGTTCCGACTCCGGTTTTCAGAATGTCTGCATCAGCTGGTAATGATGGGGACAACGGCACTCCGCCTCCTGGGACCCCTCAGACAGAACAGCAGTGGAATCAGTTAGCAGAACAGATGAGATTACGACAGGAAGCACGGTGAATAGCCTTATGGAGGCTATTAAAAGCCATGGTTTGGCCGCCGGCCTCAATCCCGATGGCACCTTCACCGTGGAAGAAGAAGAGGATGCCAATCCCACTCTCGGTCGCCACGATTACTCCAGGATGCCACCACCCACCTCCTATGGTACCACTACCAAACCCATGCTCCTCGATCTTCGGGACGGCCGGCTCCCGGCTTGAGACCACTTTGGATCCATGCGGCCAGACGGCACAAATCAGTTTGCAGTTCCTCAGTGGGGGCAAAATCAGTACGGAATGTCTTCTCATGGTTGGGGTTACCTCGGAATGCCACAGCTAATTGGGATCCCACCTCAGTTTGGAAACGATCAATCCGGGCCTTCGCAGCAACAGTTCAAGGGCCACAACAACGGTTCGGCATGCCTCAACGGCCGTCGAGCCCCTCCTCGAGAATGATGCTAGCTCGGTTGCTCCTCCCACGGCTTTCACAAACCCATTTCTCACTCGGGGTTCGATGGGTTGCAAACCTCCATCCCGGTTTCATCAGAATCACCAGGACCGCAGTACCCCCCGGGTTATACACCATCGCCTCAGCCAGCCATGCAATTCAACAATCAGGGACAGCAGCCCGCACCTAAGCCTACTTATGGGTCCCACTCCGGAAATCCAAGCTACCCAGCTACATCAGGACTACCTCCACCCACTTTGCCAGTTGAAAATCAACAGCAAGCCGGAAGGTTCTATCCCTTCGCCCAGGCTCCTACTCATGCTCCCCCTGGCAATTTGGGCCAAGGACAGGTTTTCACCTACGTCCCCGGATCGGCCGTTCCCTCCACCAGTCCGCCGCCAGTGGTAACTCCTCTCTCTAGCTCAGTCACTGGTTTGAACGCCATGGTTCCACCACAAGATCCTCATCTGGCCTGGTTCATGGAACAACATAAGGAAATGAAAGCGCAGATTCTTTGAATTGACCGCTAAGAAGTACGCCTTCCGGCCTACGGACCCGGACTCCATCGTTCCCTGCCTCACAAATTTGTTATGCCGAATTTAGACCTCTTTGATGGTGCTGCATGCCCGAAAACTCATGCTGGACACGTATACCTTGGCGATGAAGGCCAAAGGGTGTACCAATCGGCGGTTGGTGACTATTTCGATCTGTCTTTGAAATCCGGTGCCTTAAAATGGTTCTTCCGCTTAAAGCCCGAGGCCAGGGCTACATGGGACCAGATTACTAATGCCTTCACAGAAAAGTACAAAGCTAACTTGGAATGGGAAACAAATAGAGTTGATCTGCAGACAACAGTGCAGCGTCGCGACGAGAATGTTGGGGACTTCTACAAGCGGTGGAATCTAAAACTCAGTGAAATGGCCATCCCTCCTTCGAAGAGGAACAAGCTGGATATCTTTCGGTCATGCACGAAACCACATGCGAGAGCCTCCCTCGGTCACTTCCCGTACTCGAGACTTACGGGCCATGGTTAACTCCGCGGCTAAGTTTGAAAAGGCTTACAATCGGCAACATTCTTTGCACACCTTACAGATATCGGGCTCCTCCTTCAAACACCGCCCCTTCTCCTGCTAAAGGCAAAGAGGTGATTAACTACGCAGGACAGGAATGTAATAACACAACTCCTTTTCCTCCCAGAAAAACAGCCGAGCCCAGGCCACGGGTCATGAACCTCGAAAACTTTGGAATGCCTCTGAACGACATCTTTAGGGGACTGGTGAAAGAAGGCTTGCTGCGGCCTTTGGAGAATTTCCAACCCAGGAATCCGAATGCTCCCGTCGATACTTCAAAGTATTGCGCTTTTCATCAAGCCCATGGACATCTAATAGATAACTGCTTTACTCTGAAAAAGGCAATCCAGGGACTGATAGAGCAAGGAAAGTTGGGAGGCCCCGAGGGGCCTAATACAGTAAAAAATCCTCTGCCAAGGAACCATAATCAGGTGAATATGATTGAATGTGGAGAACCTTCGCATGCCCAGGAAGATGCTGATGAAGGTCCCCAAATACCCATGGCCAACCTTGTCGAAGATCCTGAATTCGGATTCCCCATCAACCTTGAGCAAGTCAGCCAACCTTGGTCTCATGTCAGAGATTTCCTGCAAGAATACGAGGCCCGCTATTTATCGGATGAGGGGAAAGCTGATACTGAAGAACTGGGGCTGTTCCGGTCAAAACATGAGAAAACCATTTACACAAGGTGGTTAGAACAATCGAGAAGAATCGAGCAAGAAAGCTTCCGGCGGGCGCCTGTACTAGGGCTTATCAGCAAAGAGGCCGAAGAGCATCTGGAGCTAGTATACTTTTGCAAGTTGGTTTTGGGAGAGGCTGAATATGATCCCGAGAACAGCGAAGAATTAGAGGAGGAGGATTCCTTCTATATCCTGCCGGAAGTCAAATACGTGCCACCCCCTCTCAATCTTCCCCCGCAGTTTCTGGGAGGAGAAGCTGAGTCACGATTACCACTTCCGGGAATGGGAGCATATGACAATTTCTGCGGTTGCACGCACCCATATTCCCTAACGGGTTTAATCGGCGTTCCCTCTCGGCCCGAAATCCCGGTAGTATGGGAAGATGATTCCGATGACGGCGATGACGATGATGATGACGAGAGCGAAGAGTCAGCGAGGCCCCGGATCCGGAATCAATCTGGAACAATCGGCGGAAATGATACCATGGGAGCCGAGACACAATGGTTGGTTGTCGGCAAGCGACGATGAAGAACCACCGGAAAATGCAAGTCAAATGCCAATAGGGATGGGTCCCAGAGCTGCACCTCGTAAGATGCACTGCGGTCGGTGTCTGTATACTTCAGAGGATGAGGGACAACAAAGCCCGCGCCCAGATCCGTACACATCCGAAATCCTAGAACACAATGTTCCTTATAAGAACCTAACCGGTGAATGGAAAGGGTTCATTGAAGCACTGGTCGAGAATGGAGGGTTTCAACGACCAGAAGATGAGGAATTCGTGAACGTCATCGGATCTTTTTCTTCTTTCCCGAGAACGGATGGCATAACAACCGTAAGGGTCACAACCGGGCCGCTTGAGCACAGCGAGTGCCTGCAATCACTGAAAAGGGTTATTGATCTAAACGTCTCCCCAGTGGCTTTCATACCTATGGATCCACATGACGCCTTCCTAATTGCTCCAGTGCCCGACAGTGGACCCCGGGTGCTCCTTATTTGGACCCAGATCTATCGAGCTGCTACATCGAACTCCGAGGGGGAACGTTGCCTATCCTTTACTTGTGGCTGCCCTACTTGCAAGGGTGAAAGAAAGAAGATGTATGATGAAATGGAGGCTGATAGCCATAAGACCGAAGACACTTCGGAAGACGAATATGAAACCGAGGATATGAAGGCCATGAAGTTTCCTGGGTCTGAGCACGTGGATGTCTTAGAGTTCAACACTGCCTACCATGCTTTGGGGAAAGGGTTTTCAGGCATCCGATCCAGGCTGATAGTCGAGGATCTGTTAGAGAGAGGGAAACTAACTCCCATCCTCCCCAATGAGAAAATAACCATGGTCAGATCAAATCCGCCCCAAAACAAAGTAACACTCCTTGTCAGGGTTACCCAAGAAGAGGTCACCTTCCCCGAATGTATGTCAGCTCTCAGAGAAGTCCTGGAAAACGGCATGATACCGGATGCGCCTCCCACACAGAGTGCTATAATCATCTCCAGCTCTGAGTATTACAGAAAGGAACCAGAATGGCTGCACTATACCGGGGATGAAATCGAAAAGCCGCCGAGCCCCGAGAATAGCGACTCTTGTTGTATGATAACTATGAGCAAGGCAGGCTATGGGAGCGAATCGGAGGACGCCCTAGCTCTGTGGGCCATCCAGGGGGCAACAACACAACCCCAGACTCAAAAGCCTGTGACTTGGGAAGCAGTTATAAGGGCCGCCCAGGAAGGAGCCAGTACAGCTCAAGCTCAGCCCCTCACCGTTGCTAGACTCCGTCAGAACCAGTGGCCGATAGCCAAAAAGGCTCCCCCGTTGACCTTAGCAGCATTGAAGAAATCTAGTCAAGAAGCAACTGATGAGGAAGTCAACCTGTTGACCCGATCCGGGCAAATCTTCCAAGGGAATCCCAAGACAGATAAGAAGGTAGCAGATCAAGCATCCGGAGAAAACCATAATCCCGGTGTCAAGACAGCCGAAGCTCCTAACCCCCGAGAAAGAAGACCCCGTACTCACCCAGTTGAAGCAAACACAGGCCAACATCTCTCTTTGGTCCCTGCTCACCTCATCCTATCCCCACAAGCTAAAGCTGGAAGAAAGCCTGGCTCGCACTCTAGTGCCTATCGATGCTACTCCCGATGATGTGGTGCAATTAATTGGGAACATCCACTATGGGAACATAATCACTTTCACAGATCTCGATCTCCCTCAATTTGGGGCCGATCATAACGAGCCTCTCTTCATCACAGTCCAATTGGATGAACGACGCCTCCCTCGGGTCCTGGTTGACAATGGGTTCGGAATGAATATTCTTCCGGCAAAGATCATGAGCCTGCTTGACATCAAGTCCACAGACTTGAAGCCTTCCTCCCTCACAGTCAAAGCTTACGACTCGACATCTCGAGCAGTCCTTGGAGTTGCTACTTTGGACCTCTGGTTTGGCCAGAAATTGATACCTGTGGAATTCCAGGTTATTGACATCCCGATCACTTTTAATGCCTTATTGGGAAGACCTTGGCTGCATCAGGTCAAGGGGGTCGCCTCAAGCCTCCACCAGTGTGTGAAATTCGTCTCGAATGGGGACCTGACAACCATTTACGGGGATTTAGTCACCTTGGAGGGCACATATACGGGTGGAATACCTATTCTGGAAATCAAACATGATGAGGAAGGTCTCATGCTAACAGGCTTCACGGTCGAGCCTCCCAAAGCCCAAGTGTGCAACGTAGATCTGACAATCACCCGGGATAAAATCCCTCCGGTCTTGAAAATGATGAGAAAGATGAGCTATCTACTGGCCTCGGTGCAGGGAAGCACCAACAAGGAACTCACAAACTCATCGAGGTGAAAGGACGAGAAAACTCGCCACGGCCTGGGATATGAGGCCACCTCAGTGGACACCGCGAAAGAAAAAGAATTTGCTCTACAAAGGAAAGAAGCTATCACAGGAAGGGTCCCGGTCAACAACCCTAAATCTCTCCCCTTCAGTCCTAATTTGGCTGACTACTTTGTAAAGGGTCCCACACAACCGGGTAACATCACAGAGCCCACTCCTACAGAAGGGTGGCTGAAGCTACAGGATAGCCTCAACAAGTTTAGGGGAGCCAAAGCTAACCCGGTCCGTAGAATGTTTCTGGACCTACCCAAGATACCCGGGGCTACCACTACCATGAAAAGTGAGTACACTTTCAAAGGCGTGCCAAGCCTAGTGGAACAGTTCGAGAAGCTTACTACCACAATTCCTACTGCCCAGGAAGGTCCGAAGCCTGAGTTTGAATTGACAGTGCCGAAAGCCAAAGCCACAGAAGTCTTTTCAGATGATTGGGATGGTCCGATTATGCAGCAGTTATTCGGGGAAGAGATCCAGGTGCCAGACCTGATTGATTTCAGCTCAGTCAAAGAAATGGTAGCGATGATCGAGGAAGGAGGACAGAAACAGTATAATTCCCGAGTCGTGAGGTCACTGGCAGCGATGCCATTAAAGAATCGGGAAACTCTCTCAGGCCCGTCCGCGACCAAAGAAGAAATGATCACCAAGCCTGGATTGGTCCCCCGTCCCTTTGTGTCAATCTAGGAAGAGTCCTCCGAGTCTCTCATTGTTAAGGTCGAGTCTCTAGGGTCGTCTGATGGCCTTACGCCTGAAGACTACAAGTCTGTAGCAAATGCTGTATTCCTTTTCGTTCTCAATGAAATGACCTTTCTGAGTATCCCTTGATTGCCACTTTAACTAATGATAAATTAACTAATAAAAAAAACATTTAATAATGATTCATTAGATAAAGAAGCAGACACATTAAATAAACAAAAAAAAGAACAAAAATCTTTAAGCAGGTTGTTCGGAAAGAGGAAAATCGAGCCCAAGCTGCCGAAGAGATTTTGACAAGTGTGAATCTGGGAACTGCGGAAGAGCCTAAAGAGGCGCAGATTGGTAGTTTCTCCGAGGGAACTAGAAAGGATGCCCTACAAAATCCCCAACTCAAGGAAAGTAGCCCTCTTCATCAAAGAGAACATCATATGCAGATACGGGTTGCCAACTGAAATCATCTCCGATAATGGATCCCACTTTGAAGGGGAATACGACGAGTGGCAGCGGAATTCGAATAACCCGTCACAAGTCATCTCCCTATAGGCCCCAAACCAACGGAGCCGTCGAGGCGGCAAACAAGACTTTGGAAAACATCATTCGAAAAATGGTTGTCGGCGAGAGATTGGCCCGAGAAGCTACACCTGGCACTCTGGGGCTACAGAACATCCGTCAGAACGGCAACAAGGGAAACACCATTTGCTCTTACCTACGGAATGGAAGCCGTACTCCCAATCGAGCTAGAAATCCCTTTACTCAGGTCTTTGTTGGAAAGTCGGATCAATGAGGTCGAATGGCTCCAAAGTCGCCATGATGAATTGGCCTGCTAGATGAACGACGATTGAAGGCCATGGAACATATCCGAGCTTACCAAGGGAGAATGGCGAGCCTTCGACAAGAAAGTGAAGCATCGGGAGATCCGAGAAGGTGATCTCGTTTTGAAAGAAGCCCCGGATCCGTGTCAACCCGCTTGGCAAATGGGAGCTGTGCAGGTCGGGCCATATGTCGTCCAGAAGATCTTCTCGGAGGAGCCATGCAACTTGCGGACCTCGACGGAAATCCTTTTGTACACCCGGTGAATGGTGACAAGGCTGCGCAGATACTACGCGTAAAACAACGAGTCAAAAAAAAAAGAAACAAAAAAGAAAAAGTGTGCTAAAAGAGTAATACCCAACTAGGTTAAAAACCCGAAAAAGGTAAAAAACAGGGTTGCACCAAAAAAAAACAAAAAAAAAAAAAAAAAAACAACAAAAAAAAAAAAAAAAAAAAAAACAAAAAAAAAAAAACAAAAAAAAAACAAAAAACGGGTCGAACTACGGAGACCTGAGCCCTTTTGTTCGAAGGGAACGTAGGCAGCCGGAAACGGTTCGGTCTAAAATATAAATAAAAGTCATACTTTGACATCAATACACTGATCAGACCATGAAAGCATCTCGAAAAACTCTAAACCAATTCACATATTCATTACAGTTAAAAACTTTTTGATGAGTCTAAGTCCGGTTCACTCCTACGAATTACAACCTGCTGAAAGAAACTAAAATACATAATCAAACTAATGTGTCTGCTACAACAAGAAGGGGATACTCGGAAAACTCGAGGTCACTCTAAGCCGCTCGTACTGGCATCTCCCCTCTTCTTCCCCCTTAGGGTCTTCTTCCCCCTTCGGGTCTTCTTCCTCTGAACAGGAAAAATGTCGGTCTTCCTCCTACCAAGCTCTGGTATAGGAAAAGGATCTATCAAACCAGCCTCTGTCAGGGCCTTAGTGGCCCTAGCATCATCCCTCATCTCCTGTAGCCGAGCTGGTAGCATAGGAGTCCTCCTCTCCTGCCTCTTGACATAAGCCTCATAGTCGGTCACAACATCTCCGCTTCTGTCATGAGGGTTGGCCCTCGCCTCGGCCCTCCTCCTCTCCGAAACTGTCAGGTCCTCCGCACCCACAATGGCCTCACGCCGTCTCAAAATAGCCATCTGAGTCTCCCCCAAATGCCTCTCGTACCAATCCAGGTACCAAGTGGTCAAGAACATAGGTCTCGGACGCCTGAGGATAACCCGAGGAGGAAAGACGTCATACCTCCATACTCGGGAAAGAAATGGAAACACCGAAGGATCATCCATAGAAGCAGAAGCCACCACCCTGGTGGCTATATCATCAAAGTCCTCCAAAGGAACCTGCTCCAAACCGAGGCTGTCTCGGAACCAAAGCCGGAATGTAAAAGGCTGGGTGAGAAAGCCCGGAAGCATAACCACGGGAGATCCGTCTGAAGCACTCTCCGAGTCTCCACCCGCCAATGAGGCACCGACCATCGATATCTTCGGTCCAGACGACTAGCCATCCAACGCTCCCACGAGCCACGATCGTCAAAATCCGCGGCAACCCCTCTCTGGCAAATGTCCAAGGCTTGATCATATCGAAGTTTCCCGAAGAACCCCCAAGCGCTCCATCGGCCACGGGGTCAAAAGAAACGGGCGCCCCGTGCATGTACCGCCTCCCGTGCTTGACTGTCAAGAGCATGAAAAGTCTCCCCGGGATCAAAGGTACAACGTCTACGCAAGCGACGGTGAACGACTACATCTAGCGAGCCCGATGACGGATCCCAAAAGAATAAACCATGAACAAGGTCCCGAACATGCAAAGTGCAAAGGCATCCCAATAGGCATCGTCAAACAAGCCTAAGCCCCTAAATCTATCGGGGAGACCAGAAATGTTAAAATGATCGGGACCACGAGATCATACCTTGTGCTTCCTCCGGGGAAAGATGAAGAAGGATGCACAGCTTGTCAACAAAAGAGGCTCCCCAGGGCAAAGGAATTGCAATCTCCTCCACCTCAGGACCACCAAGCAAAGCCCGAAATTCTTCAACAGTCGGGACCATTTCATTGTAAGAGAAGCAAAAAACATGCCTTCTAGTGTCCCAAAATGAGGAAGAAGCTCTCAAAAGATCATAATCCGGAATCAATTCCTTGAGAGACCACAAGCATCGTATCTTGTACCTTTCTTCAAAGAATGACCTCCTCTCATGCATAATCTCCCGAGACCACTCTTTAAACTTGTTGAAGAATGACATTTGCGAATCTTGGGATAATTTGGATGGATTTCTCATGCTCACAATTCTCTCCATAGATTTTCTCTCCTTCTCCCCGAAAATGGCTGTTTGAACTGGTGGTTGAAGAAGGTGTTTGAATTTGAAATAAAGGAAAACCAGATCTGAAGCAAAATTAAAGGACAGTGTCAGAAAACTGTCCTATCCGCGCGGACATAAGTGCCACCACCAGAAAAAAAATCTGCAACAGTCCAAACTGCTGCACCACGGAGGAATATTTTCATCCCGGTTGCTCGAAACCTGTGCAAAGCCTGCCCAAACAGTTCACATACCAAACATTCACACCCTTACCAAAAAACCGGGCTCATGCAACATTTACATGCATTAAAAAAAAACATCAAAAAAAAAAGTAGGTTATTACATTCCAAAAAAAAAAAGAAAAAAAACAAAACCAAAAAAAAAATGTGCATAAAATGTATACGTACGAATAAGTACAATCCCGGCCCAGTCCCGAAATCAATCTCGAAGTCAATCGAGAATCCTCGGTGGCCGGTGCTTTCCCCCGACCCCTCTTGCGGCTCGGGCCCGCCTCCTCGGTAGCCATGAATGTCTCGGGCTCAGAATCATCGTCCTCGTCTCCGGAAGAAGGCTCGTCAGGACCAACCGGCACGCTCTGATACGGCAAACCAAGATCCGCAAAGAAGTCATATCCGAAGGTGAATGCGTCGGACTCTGGACGTGTGAAGAAGACCCACCGTGATGCCGAGACATGCCCTGCCGTACGGATCCCGAGAATGACGTGGTCGAAGGCGGCACCACGCCGGGATCTATGAGAGGAGAAAGAGGAGTCTCGGAAGAACGCTCGGAAGGCTCGGGAAGTCTCCCGCTCGACGGGCGCCGGGTGTGCTCGCCTCGCTCTAGCACGAGGGGCTCCACAAGCAACCATCCTCCTAATGAATCTCTTAGCCCCGATCACACTGCTTCGTCGGCTTCTCCACGACCACCTCAGGAAGCGCACGGAAGCAAAAGCGTCGAGAAATAATTGAGGCGAAAAATGATGACGGGAAAGAAAGGAAAAGACGAAGCAAAAAAAAAAGAGGTGGGAAGGAGAAGCCATACCTTCATACCGGACGAGGCCGAAAAGCTCGTGGAAGCCGCTCGAGTGAGGATATGCACCCTCAATCGGACCCCATCTGGACATATGAAAAGTCCGTCCGCGGTGCCGTACGATCCCTACCCCTCTCTCTCAAGGACACAGGGCATCCTCGGCCTCCTCAAGATAAATACCGGATCTTGCTCAATCGCCACGAACGCCGAGAAGTGCTGGCCACCTCGATAATCGCCCCTGGTCTCCGACCTCTCGCTCGGATGCATCATGTCGGCGGGAGGCTCCTGGAGCCATCAAGGCGAGTTCACGCCATGCTTTGGCGCGTCACTCTCTCTCCCGGATAATACACGTCGCAAGTCAAGCCCCTCAAAATCCTCCATTGCACGGTCCATCTCTCGGCACCCTTGGTGCTCCACATCGAAGCGGTCCCGGGGATAAAATATCATCCTCTCATCTGTCTCGGCCCTCGTCAAAGCGAGGCACTCCACTGTACTTAAGGGTCGTGCGCCCCTTAGAACCTATCTTTTCCCGAGCATGCTTGCTCCGGGAGAGCATGGCCGGGTATGCCCCGATGTACTCCGCCATTTGCCGCCACATCGTGACGTGAAAGAACTCCGAGCCCATACTGCGAAAGGGAAAAATCCCATCAATCCGGTGCAAAAAAATGAGGAATACGTGCTTAAAGAAAAGAGAAAGCAAAAAGAAAGCTTGTACCTCCGGAGGAAACTCGAAGCATGTCAAAGAGGCGCGGCCTTAGGCTATATCGATCCAAGGCAAAATAGAGCTCTGCCGGCCACTTCCTCTCCCCAAGAGACCTCCCGGCCATCTCCACATCCTCCAAACTCCTCGGCCAAAGCAAACATCGCCGTCCCCTCGGCGTGTCCAAAAGTGTGCTCGAAAAGGCAAACCACAAGAAAGCCACGGCAATGCACCGCACCCACTCTCTCGTCCCCAGCCTCGTAATTCCCGATGCTCTCCACGATCTTCCCGTAGACCACGGCATACTCCATCCCCATCCCCTTTTTGGGAATGGGGGTAAAGCCCAGAAGCTCCTGCAGGTCCCGATCAGCTTGTAGCCGTCTCTCCACTCAATGCTCCGTCCTTTAAAGGACGGGCCCGATGTCGCGGGCGTAATCGGAGGGTGTAACCGTGGCCTCACCCCAGAAAAAATGACATGTGTGGGTCGCGTCCCACCAATGATGTGCCAAAGCAAAAATCAGGCCCTTGCTCTTGGAGAACTTGACCAACCCCCTCAGGCACTCGATAAACTCATACTGCCCGGTCCCAATGAAGATCTGTCTCGGACTCATCAAAGCTCCTCGGCCCAAGACTGGAAGCCGGTCCCACAGGTCAACCACAGACTCCACTGACCCTCGAGTCTTCATCTTGTTCGCTGCGTCACAAAGCGATCTCCACCACACAATTGAAAAAAAAAAAAAAAAAAAAAGAGTCAAAAAAAAAAAAAATTTGCATTAAAAAAAAATTGCATTAAAAAAATTGCATTAAAAAAAAATTGCATTCAAAAAAATTTGCATTCAAAAAAAAATTGCATTAAAAAAAAAAAGAGAGCATACACATGCATCATAGACATAAAATTTTGAAAAAAAATCGGGCAGCATAACGGCATACAATGGACTCAGCCCCATTTTTCTTGCACAGAGGAAAAGAGTTTTTAACAATCACCATTCATTCATTCATGCATAAAGAAAAACATTCATACATTGAGTCAACGGGAATAAAAACTCCGTCTCATTTTTCATAAAATAACATACATTCAATCAACGGGAGCAAAAAAAAAATCCGTCCCACTTTTCACAGAAAATCACATTCTCAAAAAAAAAAAATGCATTCATATCATTCATATCATTCACATCACATTGCAAGAATCCTACATTCAACAAAAAGTCCGTCCCGAATTTGGGCAAATCATCATCTCATATTTCAAAAATGGCAAAATGCCCATTCTCTTCTCCAAACAAAATGCACATTTGAGTTACCCATATACTCATTACAACATGCAAAGTCAAGATTCAAGGTCCAAGAACACAAATTTTCGAATTTTAACATTAATTTTCGGATAAAAAAAAAATGGCAAAATGCCCATTCTTTTCAAACAAAATGCATATTTTGATTACCCACATACTCATTACAACATGCAAAGCATCAAAATCAAAATTCAAGGCCAAGAGCATTACAATTTTCGGATTTCAAAAAAAAAAAAAAAAATCAAAAACCACCAAAAATCTCTTTCAAGCAAAAATCGATAAAGGGAATGGAGAGATTCGAAGTATACCGTGCGAAGACTCGGATCAGTGGCCCAATGTTGCCACGCATCGGGATATGGTTCCTCCGCAATCGATTGCGAAAGGGTGTAATGCCTCCTCATTCGAACGAGCTCCAATCGTCTCTCCGCAACCGGACCACGTCCTTGGCCTTGGATAGCAGCTTCCCCGTGTTCCATTGCTTGAAAATCAAAGAAAATCGGAAGGATTTCGAAGCTTTTTAGGCCAACAATGGCGGTTTTTGCACTCTCTCCCTCGTCTCTCTCGAAAAGCTGTAAAAACAATGAAGAAGAAGGAGAAGGGGCGTTGGCCCTCATTTAAACCCATCTGGGCTCCTCTCCTATCCGCGCGGATCATAATGGAAGGGGCAAAATGACCCTTTTACCCTTTAAAATTCCAGGACTCTGCAATTTAGTCCTCAACTTAACAGGGTTAACCAAAGTTAATCCCCTTCATCAAAATCATCAACGGCAGTCAAACGTAAGTCCGATTTCTCCGAGAAAGATAACGGAATCCCGTCTCTTTCATCAAAATCATCAACGGCAGTCAAACGTAAGTCCGATTTCTCCGAGAAAGATAACGGAATCCCGTTTCTTTCATCAAAATCATCAAACGGCAGTAAAACGTAAGTCCGATTTCTCCGAGAAAGATAACGGAATCCCGTTTCTTTCATCAAAATCATCAAACGGCAGTCAAACGTAAATCCGATTTCTCGAGAAAGATAACGAGATCACGTATCTTTCATCAAAATCATCAAACGGCGGTCAAACGTAAGTCCGATTTCTACGAGAAAGATAACGGAATCCCGTTTCTTTCATCAAAATCATCAACGGCAGTCAAACGTAAGTCCGATTTCTCAGAAAGATAACGGAATCCCGTTTCTTTCATCAAAATCATCAACGGCAGTCAAACGTAAGTCCGATTTCTCCGAGAAAGATAACGGAATCCCGTTTCTTTCATCAAAATCATCAACGGCAGTCAAACGTAAGTCCGATTTCTCCGAGAAAGATAACGGAATCCCGTTTCTTTCATCAAAATCATCAAACGGCTGTCAATGGTAAGTCCGATTTCTCCGAGAAAGCTAACGGAATCCCGTTTCTTTCATCAAAATCATCAACGGCAGTCAAACGTAAGTCCGATTTCTCAGAAAGATAACGGAATCCCGTTTCTTTCATCAAAATCATCAACGGCGATCAAACGTAAGTCCGATTTCTCCGAGAAAGATAACGGAATCCCGTTTCTTTCATCAAAATCATCAAACGGCGGTCAACGTAAGTCGATTTCTCAGAAAGATAACGGAATCCCGTTTCTTTCATCAATATCATCATCGCGGATAACGTAAACTTCTCAGAAAGATAACGGAATCCCGTTTCTTTCATCAAAATCATCAACAACCGTAAGTCCGATTTCCCAACAAAGGCTAACAAAATCCCCCGAAGTTCGTTTCTTTCCTCTTTATCATCAAGCGCTAAAACGTAAGCCCTATTTTTCTCCAACAGGCGTTTCGAACTACGATTGGCTTGATTCCTCTTAAGGATACGTAGGTAGCCTACCATAGGTCCAGCCACCCGACCAAAACGGTCACCCTTTCCTTCAACAGCAGACGAAGTCCACCAAAGGACCATTTATCCCAAATCATCAAGGGAAAACATTTCAAATCAAGGTTCGAGGCACCTAAAACGCCATCAAGGTCTGAGGCACCTAAAACGCCATCATCTCCAAAGGTTCGAGGCACCTAAAACGCCATCAAGGTCTGAGGCACCTAAAATGCCATCATCTCCAAAGGTCCGAGGCACCTAAAACGCCATCATCTCCAAAGGTCCGAGGCACCTATTAAGCCATCATCTCCAAAGGTCCGAGGCACCTAAAAAGCCATCATCTCTAAAGGTCTGAGGCACCTAAAACGCCATCTTCAAGGTCAGAGGCACCTAAAACGCCATCATTACCAGGTTGACACCTCAAAATAGTCATTCCAGGGTCAAAGACCCGAACTACGACTGGCTTGATTCCTCCTAAGGATACGTAGGTAGCCTATCATTAGGTTCAGCCACCAGACCAAAATGGTCATTCCTATCCCCAGCAGAGCGGATATACAATGTCAGCCACCAGACCAAAATGGTCATTCCTATCCCCAGAAGAGCGGATATACAATCTCAGCCACCAGACCAAAATGGTCATTCCTATCCCCAGCAGAGCGAATATGCAATTTCAGCCACCAGACCAAAATGGTCATTCTTATCCCCAGCAGAGTTTCTCTCAGCAATCGACTGCAGAACTCGCTCATCAAGGTTTGAGGCACCTGAAACGCCATCATCTCCAGGGTCAAAGATCCGAACTACGACCGGCTTGATTCCCATTCGGGATACGTAGGTAGCCTATCGCTAGGTTCAGCCACTCGATCACTCGATCACTCGATCACTTGATCATCCTGTCAAATATGGAGCCTTACTCTTATCGACGACCCCGCTTCCTTCGAAAGCACCGTCGCCGAGGGCTCTTGTAAGTACTCCAATTTGAGTTGTTAGCATTTTCGTTAGAAAATTAACGAAAGTTTTAACATTCCTAACATTTCTAACTATTCCTAACTTTTCTAACAAAGTAAGGGTAAAGTAGGCATTGCTATTTAAAGATAAGCCAAGAAAAGAATCTCAAAAAGAAAAGAAATTGGAAAAATCCTAATGCGGTAGGTGAAAAACGACAATCGGTTTGAATTTTCGGAAATATTCCTTGTGTCCAAAGCCTGGAGTTGCATTTAATGAACAGTGCACGCTTCCACTCATGTCCGCGCGGATGACTATGGCAATTTCAGAGGGCTATAAATTGAGGCCTTCAGTCACAGAAATAAAGAGGAGACAACACATTTTACAACTGCACCTTGGCGAAAAATAGGGAGAAAACAGTGGGAATTCACTTGAATTGCCACCATTTTCTCTTCAATCTTTCCCAAATCCCACTCACTCAAAAACACTTTCAAAATCATTCTCATACATATATTAACCCAAGCTCAAATCACCCTTTAGGAGGAGGATTAGAGAGAAAACATAGAGGACTTCATTGTTATCTACTTGTTTTCTCTTTGACCAACTCTAATCACAAACCCTAAACACATTCAAACCCTAAACATTTTCAAGCCTTGAATCCATTCAAACACAAAACACAAAGAAGATAGGTATAACCTCCTTCTCCTTACCCTAAAACTCTTTCATCCATGCATGCATTTTCAAACTCCAAAATGTAGTTTGTTCATCTTCTTGCCCTAGATCCAAGAGGATCACCATGGAAGTTCATCTCCATGGATGATCCTCTACAAGGATCAACATTACTTTCAAAGTATTTTTTACTTACTTGCAAACATGTTTTCAAAACCCTAAAAATCATTTTCATACATCAAATCTTCATTTTCAAGGATAAAATTCCCCTTCCCAAGCAAATGAAATGCTTAAGTCCTAATGTACCCTAAGGATGGCTTGATATAGTAGATCACCACTAAAATGTCTTGTGACTACTAATCAAAGCCTAAGGAGATGGGTACAAGCATGGATGCCAAACCCCTTTTAAAATCATGTTTTTCTTCATGAGGAAGTTGCTGTCCAGTAGCCTTTCTCTAAGACCTCTGTCCATGGTCTAATTTTTTGGACATACAGAAACTTGGAATTTGGTGTTGACTACAAAACACTTTTTGTATCCAACATCCAGAGCTTTCTAGAAATATTTTTAATTTATTTTTTTAGTGAGTAAAACTCCCTTTTTAAAATTTCTTTTAAAAGTCAGTTCCTCAGTCTCTGGAAATCCAGATTTCATATCTGAGATTTCCAGAAGGTTTTGGTCCACCAAATCACCTCCAAATGGGAAAGTTCTTTTACAAAAACCTTATTTAAGGTGTTTTGAACAACTTTCATTCTCGGACTTTCCCCAGATTCTGAGATTTTTAAGCCCTTAAACCCATTTTAAAATCAAATGTCCACTGCCTTTTTCATTCTGGCAGAAATGTTTTTCAACTTCAAAAAATCTTTTGAGTACCAAAACTCAACCCAAAAATCATACCAAAAATCATGGGATTTGTTCAAAGTCTAATAAAGAGTTCCCAATTTTTAGTTTTCTCAGTTTCAACTTATTTTGGCCAAAACACACACACACACACACACACACAAACACAAACGGTTTTTAATGCTTGGAAGACTCGTTTTACGAGGCATTCCGGGTGAACACTAACGTTCTTCCCGGCGTGTAACGTGACCTCCGAACCCAAATCTCTAATCTCGGGCATTTTTCAAAGTTTTGGCCCTTAAAACAAAAATGGCGTGGCGACTCCGTGTTTTTTCGATTGATTTTCAAAAGAAAAGAAAAATACCAAATCTTTCGGGAAAATGGAACAACATCGTCACAAGCGCACTCTCCCATGGTCATCATTTCCTATAAGATTTGTGAATATCTTTTCTCGCTTGCTTGGAGAGTTTTGTTCCTCCTCTGGTAGGTCTTCAATCGCATCATTGAGCGTTAACTGTGACAAAAAACATCATGTTCAATATAATTGTTTTAACTTTAATTAATATAATGAAAATGGAGTTAGAAATGGAAAAAATATTATATACAAGAACAAAACTGAAATAGAAAAGGTTGAAACTTTAACTTACGATCATACGAGAGGTGGTTTCGTCTGCAGCTTGACCAACTTTGTCGGTGCACGTAGCTATGAACATGCTTACTCGATCAGTGGGTAATCCCTCGTCTTCTCTCTATCATTTATAATAGAATCATTTGACAAAAAAATTATATACGATACAAAAAGAAGCATTAATTGACAACTTAAAACTAAATTGAACGATGACAAACCTCTTTTCGGAGTGTGCAATGCGACTTTTTTCAAGTCCTGTTAAGACACTCTTGCTTTGATCGATTCACTTGGTATATTTGAGATAATTCCTGGAAAAAAAAATAATATTACTATTAATTTGAAACATATAAGACATTCACGATAATAGATTGAGATTAATTTGAAATATACCTGAGCCTTTTCTGAACTCCACATATGCACAAGTTCAGCCCATTGATTTGAATTAACACACGTATCAGGTTTGTGAGCCAATCCCTCCTCGTCGGATGCATACCTATTATATGCACATCTCACCTGTCATTTCCATATTACAAAGTCATAATCATAAATGTGAGCAAAATTGCATAGTAAGCAAATGAGATCTAAACAAATATATATTACAAGTAAATAAAGTCATCTGTTGCATACTTATTATATGCTTGTCACACCTGATATTTCCAATCTCTCCATTGTTTATTGAGAGCTATATACATAATTGGCTCATACTCGGAAGGCGCATTGGTATTATCCTATATACAATTCAACAAAGAAAAAGAACAATTGTTAGAGAATCATAAGACTTTTGACTACTTACTAGAATACAAAACTAAAGCCAAGAAAAAATAATCAAGTAAACATGAGATTTATGTGAGGAATATGGATTACAACTTACTTGAACATCTTGCCATAGGTTCTCTAGAACTGGACGTTCCATCTCATGCCATTCTTTAGTTAATGGGAAATGTTCCCCATTTCTCACAAAATATCTGAGCTGAGTAGCTAGTTTTGCACTTTCGCCACCACAGGGTTGTCCAAATTCATTAAATATTACATTTAGTTTTTCTTTACCCCATTTCTTCTTTGATTTTGCCAACCCTCTCCCTTTCCTTGATGAGGCCTCACATATTTGCTTCCTTGGCGGCATATCTGGCAAAAAAAAAATAAGAAACATGAAAATACATATTACAAAGTCATAATCATAAATGTGAGCAAAATTGCATAGTAAACAAATAAGATCTAAACAAATACATATTACAATTAACAATATTTATATTCAACCATATAAAATAACAAGTTTGATTGAAACATGAAACATGAAACATAAGTAATAACATTGTCTTAGTAATAGTAAGCAAATAAGATCTAAACAAATACATATTACAATTAACAATATTAATATTCAACAATACAAAATAACAAGTTTGATTGAAACATGAAACATAAGTAATAACATTGTCTTAGTAATAGTAAGCAAATAAGATCTAAACAAATACATATTACAATTAACAATATTAATATTCAACCATACAAAATAACAAGTTTGATTGAAACATGAAACATAAGTAATAACATCACTGATGAGAGCCGGAGCCTTCTCCCTGATAGTAGGTCTGACGGGAAGAATGCCTCTGAGCACGAGCAGTGGTTCTTGAATGCATCATAGCCATATATGTCTCTGAAATTGGCTCGTAACTTCGGGGCTCTATCTGCGTCGCCCAAGCCTCCAACTGCACAGACCGGGCTCTCAAAATGGCAGCTTCATCCTCCAACCCCTCAAAATGATCCTGAACCTCCTCCCATCTAACATCCTCTAAAGCATGTCGGCTCTGCTCCCGAGCGATCCTTGAACTTTCCTGCTCATCCAAATATGCCTTCATCATAGCCCATTGATCCAAAGAACCTTGCGGGTTCTGGTTCTGCTCTCCACTTTGACCTCCCTGCCTCTCCTGATCTTTCTATTTGTCTTCCTCCTCATCAACTGGATCCATTTCATCCTCTACACCTGGCATACGCCATTGCCTGGCCTGCATACCACTCGGAAAGGTGGCCCCTACTCTGCAAGAGACCGTTCTTTTGGGAACACCATATTCAAACAATAAAGCCCTATTGTCTCCCGACATTGGATCCCTCACAAACTTATCATATTGCACAAGCCAATCCCTAGAATAAATACCCGTGCCCCCCGTCAATTTCATCGCCTCGGGCTTTAGATTTTCCAAACACGCTTCCGCTAGCAAAGTAATCATCCCCCCTACTGAGATGTTTCCCTTTTTGCTCAAAGAAAATGCCTCACATCTACTAATAAAAATCTCAACCTAGTCCGGGATCACTTGCACACTCCTCAACCCCGTTCTCAAGAGATTTAACATTGCAACATTAAGCTGGGCTGGCTCTCCATTTGCCAACCATGACATCGATAAACCTCTGTAGAATAATTTCCAGGCCGGGTGTGATAGAGAGGAAGCCCGAAGGTGCTTCTTATTACACGGTAATCCCGTGAGCTCAGAAAAGAAAAAACACCCCGCCCCATCAACTTCCAACCAGTTTCCCCTAGGCTGATCAACACCAAAGACTTCCCTCAACTCAGTAAAGGTTACCCTATATGTTTTATCATACAAATTAAACTTAATTGAATTTCCTTGTGACTCCTTAACCACCTCCAAGGTTGATAAGAACTCTAAATAATATCTCAAATATGTATCAGCCCTCTTCCCCAGAAAGTTTCCTAGCCCAGCCTGCGTCATCAACTCCGTTACCAATGCATCTAAACCCAAATCCCGCAAAACCGGCAAATGAAGGAAAGTAGTCACTTGTAACTTTCTTCCCTCCAAATTCTTCCATTTTTTCTTTTGGGTGGCAGTCAACTGGGTCAAACCCATATAAGGCAACGATGCATTAGGGGGAGTGGGATCATTTGGGACTACGGGTTGCGGGTTTTGTCTAACCCTCTTGTTGCTACTTCCACTCCCTCTAGCGTCTCTCTCCTTAGGAGGCATAATTATCACCACAAAATTCACAAAGTAAGTGCAACAATAAACACACCACCACAATCAAATTCTCCTTCCAATTCCCAACCGAACCACCACACTACAGTTTCAGCACAACCCAGCTATTGAATGTGCAAGAGAGGAAAAATGCAACCTATATATAATACGAAGAGACACAAATTTTAGTATTGTCTTAGTAATAGTAAGCAAATAAGATCTAGACAAATACATATTACAAGTAACAATATTAATATTCAACCATACAAAAATAACAAGTTTGATTGAAACATGAAACATAAGTAATAACATTGTCGTAGTAATAGTAAGCAAATAAGATCTAAACAAATACTACTCAAACTAATCATCATCATTATCAGCCATATCAACATCATCATTATCGGCCATATCAACATCAACATCATTGATATTAGTAGTTTCAATCTCGACCCCATCAACTCCCTCTCGCACCCACGATGCTTCTTCGTTAGTAACATTTTCATCCAGATCTTGTGAGCAAAATGGTACCAATTGTGGAATCAAATCTTAAACTTGTTTATCATCATTTGAATATATGTCAAAACTATCTCTGTTGGTGTAATGCCCTAGGCTTTAGTTATGTTTAACTTAAGACCGTTATGTATCGTCTTTATCGTTTAAGTTTATTATTAGATTATTATACATTTTGCATATTTATTGTAATAATCTCCGTCCCTAATTATTAAGAGAATAATCAGTATAATTGTCAATGGATAATCATATGATGATTATATGCATAGAGATGCACATTGAAATTATGGGTACTTATTAGAGAACAAGTGACTGGACTTGACCCGTATGAGATTTATGTCATGGTCAAATGTCATAATTAAATCTCATATGGTCACTTCATTAAGTCCCTAGACCTGAGATTATCATGACCTTACATATGATGAAAGTCATGTTTGATTTTAGTCAAACGATATCTTAACACGATATTTATAAAGGCTATCTTTGGCATGATCGGATTCATGATGGGAAGGATGATAAGTCAAGATGGAATTTGTCCCTCGAAAGAGAGATGTTTTACTTGGGCCCCTCGATGAGTGATAATGATGGAAATTGTGTGGCCACACCCCAATGCGGTTGGATTATCATTATACTCAAGATCGAGAAAGCATTGAACAAATACAAGTTGACGAGGACCATGACTTGTGTTCAATATAACATCGTGAGACAAAGGGAGAAATGGAAGTGTACCATTGGAAACATGAACTGTTACGTTATATTATTTGGGTAGACATAATGGCTTGCTAGAGTCCGCTTATGTCTTATGAGGGTCGATATGATCGAGCTCATTGCCAACATAATATAATTCTATTGGGTCACACACAACTAGAATGAATTGGTTAAACCAAAGGAAGAATGATTGAGTGTTCCTGAAATGGCTTGTGTAGCCGGGCGATTGAACTAGCCATATGGAGTCCTGAGTCATGCGACACACCTTGCCATATGGCGTGCTGGGTCGTGCGACATACTAAGGCTTGAGGCGTTTGACAGACAGTTTCCTAATAAGATTAGGAAACTAATACCAATACTAAGGTAGTATAAATATGCAGTCTGTAAACCCTAATATGTTAGCCGAATTTTCTAAGAAAAATTCACAACAAAGGTTTCTCAATATCTCTTCCTAAGGTTTAAGAATCTAGCAATTCTCAAGAACCGTTCTTGGTTCATTCTAACGTGTGGATACTACTAGAGGGTCTTTGCTCGTACGACGATCAAGGCCTAGAGTTCTATTGTTCAAAACAATACGATGATTCATGTTTTTTGAAGATCGAAGTTTGTGATTCAAAATCACATTGATAATTGTTCGATAGCTCAAGAACGGAAAGCAATAAAAGGTTGGTAAATTCTATCTCATAGGAATTCAATTTAATCATATAGAACGGATCTTAGGGCTTGGGTTTTATGTTATTTAGATGCTTATTCCGCTGCGCATGGACCCATAAAATCCAACAGTGGTATCAAACCCCCGTTCGTATGGTTAAATTTGAATTGGCATGCTAGAATTAAGATATAAATTGTTTATATGCTTATTGCATGTTTTGTATGCGGTAGAATCTTATTGTTTATGCGAAACAATGTGTAAATCGTCTTCTGATTATGCTGAATTAAATCTGTAAAAGGGTTGTTTTATTGATTTAATTGCTTTATGATTAGAATTGATTGAAACTGGAAAACTACATTTGGCAACTTATGCCACGCGACACAGTTGGTTTGTGTCACGCGACAGAGTTGGCCATGGGTTTTCTGGTGGCTTCTCTAGGTTGCGCAACATATCATGCCTCTGAAGGTCTATATCACGCGACATAGTTGATCTGTGTCACGCGACACTCCAAGCCCAATCTGGGAAAAATCAGTTTGGTTCATAATCCTGGTAATCTGTGAATATGTTTGCAATCTGATATGTTTATATGTTAATCTGGATGCTATAAATTTCTGAAAATTAAATTTATAGGGCTATGCTAGATTAATTCATTGTTTATGCATGCTTAATTAATTTAAATGCATTTTTATTAATTGTTGCGATGCATGAATTATGTGTTCTTAAATGTTAAGAATTTTATTAGATGTTTAGTTGAAACATTGATTCATAATTTCCTAAATGTTTAGTTGAAACATTAAATTTTGGTTTTCTGATTGTTTATGAGAAACAAGTCAGTTTACGCAAAATTTGAACGAGTATGATTGTTTATGAGAAACAAGTCAGTATACAAAGTATTGATTATGTTGCATTCAAATTGATAGTATAATTGTGCATGACTAGGAGAGTTCTATCGAAGGAAGATTTGGTACTTAAGCAGTCCTTGTGGCTCACCTATTTTCTTGGGAACTTACCTGGTGTACGATTATGACTATCTTTGTTGATATGCTTATAATCTTCTTTAAAGAACCTTCATTTAACTTTAAGTTCTTTATGCCAATCCATGATTAAAACACTTGAGACCACTCGGATATTTTTGGGTGGGCTTGCCATAGCAAGGTGCTTTGATTCTATTTCATTTGCAAGCAAGATGAGGAAATGGTGGTTCCTATACGTTTAAAGTGGATGAACTTAATTGGGTTATCAAAATGGTTTTGGACCCAAGGCATAAGATGAGATTAAAATATGCTAAGACATATGATGTCTTAAATGAATCTCATAAAAGATCTAAGAGTCATATACGATATGATTGATGTTTTCTACCTAATTAATTTAATCTTGAGCGGTGCGCCATAGCGTACTTGAGATTAAATTAAAGTTGGATCTTAGCCCACTAAATGCATATTATGCTTATTTGCATTGGAAGGTGTATGATTTAGTGGGAGTATTTATAAAATACATTATTTGCTCTTAGATGATAAATGTGTTGGTACTGATATGTGTTCATATAATTTGTATATTTTGTTGTAGAAGTTGCATTACATAATGATAATTGTGATTCGTCCTTATGAAGGACAACGTTCGAAAGGAACGATACAAATAATTCTGATTGGATCAGAAGCCTAAAGAATGATTCTTAGGTAAATGTGTACGTTCTTGATGAATCTGTTCCTGCTGAACTCACTGCAAATGTTGCAAAGGGCAAATAAGGAGCAACTTTAGAAACATGTTGATGATTCTAATAGCATTGCTTGCCTTATGCTTGCCACCATGTTTAAAGGCTCTTATGAAGAACCTTGAACACATGAAATTTACTTTTGTTCTAGCACAACGCAAAAGGAAATGTTTCAAATGCGAACTAGGCAAAAGATGTATGTTGTGGTGAAGGCTCTTAATGCATGAGATGCAACAAGGAGCAATCCGAAATAGTGTTAATAGTTAACACAAGAAAAGGGTTCAAAAGGAAGGAAAAGTAGGTAAAGCAAAGGTTGCTAAACCTAGGACAAAAGTTGTCAAAGCCGAAAAGGCTAAACTCAAAGTGTCTCAAAAGGATGCAGTTTGCTATCATTGCAATAAGATTGTCATTGGAAGCAAAGTTGCAAGGCTTATTTGGAAGACCTAAAAGGTGAAGAAGGGCAATATGATTGCTACTACTTCAAATATCTATATGATAGATATTTTCTTTTCGACTTCTTATTCTTGGGTATATGATACCGGATTCGATCCCACATTTGTTGAAAAATGTGCAAGGAATAATGAATAGAAAGCTACTAAAAGAAGGTAAATTAAACCTATGCGTAAGAATGGAGCAAGAGTTGCTACATTAGCCATAGGGACTTATGAAGTCACTTTACCTTGTGAAGTAGTACTTGTTTTGAACAAGTATGACTACGTTCCAGATTTGAGTAAAAGTATTATTTCCATTTCTTATATGGATGATGAAGGATATAATTTTCTTATTAAAATAAGAAGTTTTATATTTATTTAATGATATGCCTTATTGTATTGCATATGTCATTGAATGGTCTTCATATCCATGATGGTAAGAAACAAAATAATATTGAAGATATCTATAATATAAATGGGAGATCTGAACTGAACAATATGAACAACGCGTTCACATAGCATTGCCGGCTTGGTCAGATAAGTAAGAAACATGTATCTAAACACCACTAACATGGACTTTTAGACTCATATGACCATGAATCATTTGCGGAATGTGGATCTTATTTATTGGGATTGTTGACCAAACCACCCTACACTAAGAGTAGTGGGAGGGCTAGTGACTTATTAGTCATCATACATGAGATGTATATGGACTATTAAGCATCATTGCTAGGGGAAGACTTCGGTATTTCATCACATTTCACTAAAAGACTTATCTAGATATAACTATGTCTATCTGATGAAGTCCAAAGGTGAATTGATTGAGATGTTTCGAACATTTCAAGATGAAATACAAAACAACTTGGTAAAACTATTAAGCACTTCTATTAGATCGAGGTGATGGATATTTGAGCCAAGAATTTGACAATCATCTCAAAACTATGAAATCGTTTCAGAGTTGACTCCAACCGGAACACCACATTGTATGGTGTGTCTGAGAGGAGGAATTGAACCTTGTAGGACATGGTTCGTTCGATGATGTGTTAATTAGACTTTCCTATTTCCTATTTCCTTTTGAGGATATACATTAGAAATAATGCGGTTACACTGAATCGAGTCCTTACTAAATCGGTTCCTAAGGCCCCACATGAAATGTGGCATGGAAGAAAACTTAGTTTGTCTTTCATGAAGATTTGGGATTGCGAATCTTATAAGTTGGCACCAAATCTGACAAGATTATTTTTGGAAATTAATCTTACAATCGCAAAAGAGAACAAAACGTTTGTTTCTCTATACGATTCGTTTCTTGAGAAATAGTTTCTCAATAAAGAATCTAGTGGGAGTAAAATTAATCTTGAAGAAGTTCAAGAATCCGAAAATAATATGGAACCAAGAGTAGAGACGGAACCAAGTTCACAACGAATTGTGGAACCGGTTCAAGATGCACAAGTCCATCGTAGATCGGATAGGTTACGATCCGAACTCAAGAAATATTGATTTCTCATATCAGAAAGTAATGAAGTAGAAGTCATTGCGAATGACGATCCTACTTCCTATCTTGAGGCAATGTCCACTCCTAATTTGGATAAATGGTTAGGAACCATGGAGTCCGAATTGCAATCCATGTTTGATGATCAAGTTTGGAACTTGATTGGGCTACCTGAAGGTGTAAAAACTAAAGGGATGCAAGTAGGTCTTCAAGACCGACATGAATGGGAAGGTGTATACTTTCATGACTAAGGATTGTAGCAAAGGGATTTAGGTTTATTCATAGTATTGACTATGTTGAAACCTTTTCGCCAGTTACAATGTCGAAGTCTATTAGAATTTCAAATTGCCATGATCACATATTATGACTATGTGATATGACAAATGGATGTCAAACGACTTTCTTAAGGATGTGTATAGGACACATCAGTCCCTTACAGTTGTCAGTGGTATGCCCAACGTACTTGTGGTATCTGCAAAACTTGGATGTATCCAAGTTAGTTCTCTTATTAATAGGCTTGTAATTCTCGAGTGGCTTGATCAAACCCTTTCCCACCAATACTTCGAAGAACTCACCCACAGACATTCCTAAGTCATCAAAATGCTCCTTGTCGATCTTCTTCTCTTGGATTGAATTTGGGGGTGACTCGGGTATTGGTGCCCTTCATTGGTTGGTGGCCGCAGCAGACATCCTGAATGAGAAATTTTGATGTGTAGGACCATAAGTGGGACCACAAGCATGTGGATGGTAGGGACTCTGGAATTGAATAGGAGGAAGAACTCTTCTCAAGTACTCGTGAATGTAAGACAAATGGCGCTGCTCAATTTCATGCATGTCTTTGAGGAGGTTGATCACTCCCAACTTCATGTCTGAGATTTCTTTAAGGGCTTCAATGCTTTTCTCCATAGACATGATGTAGAATTCTGTAAGAACATATGGCAGAGTCAAACCAATGAGTTGAATTAGACTCGTAATTAATCTTAAGGCATATTTGAGAAAATAGTTGATCTCCACAATTTGATGGTTTGACCGGGCTGAAGTTGCCTACGTAACCCTTACCATTTAAGGTACGAGTCTCAGGTCACCGTAGTTCGAGGGGGCCCCGATTGATGATACAACCAGGGTTAAGTTTATAGAAAGAGAGAGGATGAATGAAAAAGAGTCCGTTTGGTGAAAAAGGAAGATGAAGATGACTCGATCCTTGGTCAAATATAAGTGAGGGTGATCTAGATGAGTTAATTGGACTTGGATGAGAATTGGCCTTGATTGGTAATTTGGCTTAGGTAGGCCCTAGATGGTGGTTTGATCTAGATGAGTCGAGAGAGGTTTGATCTAGGTGGGTCTTTGGCTAAAGGGTGCTAGAGATAAAGGATCTAAATTATGGATGGTTTTAAGACTAAGGGAGCAGACTGTGGATGGTTCAAGAGATAAGAGGTAGAACTTTGAAGGGTCTTAACTTGAAGGATGTAGACCATGGGTGGTCATGGTTGGTCAAAGGGATGAAGAGTGGACCTCGGATGGTCTTAGAATGGACCAAGATTGGTCCAAGAGATGACAGGTGGTCCTAAGTGTAGGATATAGACCATGGATGGTCTAAGGTAGAGGAGTGGTCCATGGATGGTCCGAGAGATGAGAGGTGGACCATGGAGGGTCCCAAGTAGAAGGATATAGACCACGGGTGGTCTTAAGATAAAGGGGCAGACCATGGATGGTCCAAGAGGTGAGGGGTGGACTTCGGAGAGTCTCAGGTGGAAGGGTGGACCTTGAAGGGTCCAAGAGACGAGGAGTGGACCTTGAATGGTCCAAGATAGAAAGAATGGACCTAGGGTGGTCCTTAGTATAGGATATGGACCTTGAAGGGTCCTAGAGATGAGGAGTGGACCTTGAACGGTCCAAGATAGAAAGAATGGACCTAGGGCGGTCCGTAGTAGAGGAAGTGGACCTCGAATGGTCCAAGAAATGAAGAGTGGACCTCGGAGGGTTCTAGAGATGAAGAGTGGACCTCGGAGGGTCCTAGAAATGATGAGTGGACCTCGGGGGGTCCTAGAAATGAAGAGTGGACCTCGGAGGGTCCTAGATTGAGAAAGTGGACCTAGGATGGTCCCAATTAGAGAGAGCGAACCGCGAATGGTCCAAGCGGTGAAGAGTGGACCTTAGAGGGTCCTAGAAATGAAGAGTGGACCTCGGAGGGTCCTAGATTGAGAAAGTGGACCTCGAAGGGTCCTAGAAATGAAGAGTGGACCACAAATGGTCCTAGATTGAGAAAGTGGACCTCGGAGGGTCCTAGAAATGAAGAGTGGACCGCGAATGGTCCAAGAGGTGAAGAGTGGACCTTGTAAGGTCCTAAAAAATGAAGAGTGGACCTCGAATGGTCCAAGAGGTGAAGAGTGGACCTTGGAGGGTCCTAGAAATGAAGAGTGGACCTCGGAGGGTCCTAGATTGAGAAAGTGGACCTCGGAGGGTCCTAGAAATGAAGAGTGGACCGCGAATGGTCCAAGAGGTGAAGAGTGGACCTTGTAAGGTCCTAAAAAATGAAGAGTGGACCTCGAATGGTCCAAGAGGTGAAGAGTGGACCTTGTAAGGTCCTAAATTGAGGGATAGTTAAGCATTTTATTTACAAAAAAGCCTTCTATTTTTATAGAACCTACATTTAGTTGGAAGGGATACCCCTTTTTCACAACTATCTAGTATTCCTAAAGTGGTGGATCCTAACAACTAACCTTCGCCTATAGACGTTTACTATAATATTCATTGTGGGTCCGACAATTCGATGATAGGACAAATCGATCACTTACCTTTCATGGCACGTCTTTAAAAGGAAATAGATCTCGAATCATCATTGACTCGTGTTGACACAATATGAATACTATATTAATTGTCTATAGGAAAAAGCTAGTCAAACCAACCGGTCACAAGGAGTGTGTTCTTAGTAAAAGTGGGTGACACCAAAGTTAGGCTTCAGGTTTCCACCGTGCAGCCGAAGCGCACTGATGAATGGATGGCCAAGTGAGACTCGAAAGGGAGGCGACATGATCACCACCCTTCCCGCACTTTGGCTTCTCCGATGGATTAAGGGGTAGCTGTGCAGTGTGACACGGACTCTAGTGGTAGTGTGAGGTGGAAGATCTAATTCTTTTTAAGGAAAAAAGAGAAAGATACTTTTTTTTTGATTTTTTTAAAACTTTTATGCATGCGAATGCAACAGTTAAAAGTGAAAGGGGGTAAAGAGAAACAATGTACAACACCACAAAAAATGAAAGTCTGACCCACTAAGTTTGAAAAAGTTTCAAAACAGTCCCCAGCAGAGTCGCCACTGTGAATACCCCATCCCGATGCAACGCGCATTCGGAGGTTTAAAACAAATAATCATATAAAGTCGGATCGAAATGGGACATTCATTCAAGTGACACTCGATTTAAACCATATTAAAAATATTAGTTTAATTTTATGAGAGTCGCCACGCCGCTTTGATATAGCCCAAAGCATTGAAAAAAGGCTAAACATGCGATTGGGTTCGGGGGTCAAGTTACAACAGAAGAAACGTTATCACTCCTATTGCTCAAAACAGATGTCGGTCTTTCTAGCATGTGGGGTGTTGGTTGTGTGCGGTGTTTACAGGAATAGACAGAAGAAGCGGGATCATTCATAATGAGGAGGGAAGAGAAAGAATTAACTGATGATCACACCCTAGAACCTTTGATTTAGGCCCTTGGAAGGTGCACTAATCAATGTTCATCCTTGGGGAATTGTTGATCATGGGATGATTATTACTAAGGCGGAAGGAAAGAAATAGTTCCTAGATCCATCGGGTTTCTCAAGTGAAACCTTAGATCATCCTCGGCTATGCATACTTAAATATATTAAAATAGTCCTAAATCTAGCATATAGGCACAATTAAAACATATTAAGCATGCAAATAAATCATTTAGTATGGCAATAATAATAAAGAACATAATGTTAAATAAAAGACTTACCAATTGTGGCAAGGCTTTGGGGTCGAATCTTAGTAAGATTCGAAGAATGTTGGGAGATGTCTGGAAGAGAAATTCAAGTCTAGTCTTGACTTCTCCGTTGAAAATGTGTGTGTTGAAATGTGTACCGAGTGCACATATTTATAGTTCTTGGGAAATGGGCTGGACTGAGGAAAGGGTCGATCGGCACTTCTAAGAAGGGTCGATCGAACCTTTTAAGAAGGGTCGATCGGCACTTCCAAGAAGGGTCGATCGGCACTTTCTGTAAGCGTAACTTCCACGCCAGCTGCAGTTGACGGCGCGAGAAAGAGAGGATTTTTTAAAAGATTAATTAGGGTTTTGTCAACCCTAATCAAACCAGTCCAAAATATTTAAAATACCTTTTTTAGGACAGGGTACTGACACATTCTAAGTCATCTTTCTTAGCTTGAGAAATCTGAGCAAACAACCGGGCCTCCCGCTCACAAGGAAAAACGGCTTCAAGGGTATCTCGCAACTTTTCGATGGGTCGCACTCTGTTGACCCATGGGATACGAACTTCCCGACTGGCGGGCCATACTCTTCTCTGCACCAAACATCTCGAATACCGAATCAGATGAAGATCATTCGGACATTTGAACTACCTTCGTCTCGGGAATATGGACCAAATGAGCCCTGGGGACAGGAGTACGCACCTAACTTGCCATAGCCTTGTAGAGGAGAGAGCGCGTATAAGGTGGAGTATGGGAGAACTTTGAGGAGGTATGGGAGAGGGAAGAATATGGAAGGAGACGGATTAGTGCAACATTTTATTAATGTTCAAGTAGAAATCGGTGTCTTTTAAGTCCTATGAACGGTTGGAAAAGGGGGAAGCCTTTATTTACGCAATCTAGACCTCGGGGGAACCTAGGGACACATCATCCAAAAATACACCAAATGTATTGATTAAAAATTAATAATAGGCAATGATACCTAAATAAAACCGAAGCATTTATGGGACGGACGAGCAGCCCCAATTTCTGGAGAAATTTGGGCAGCATAACGGGTATTCCTGAAGAAATTCAAGGAAAAATCCGGCATGACCTCTCGTCGGTGCACGTTGACAATGCGGCATGATCTCTCGTTGGAACATGCCGTGGGAACGACATGTCCCTACGCGAAACCATGTTGCGTTGGCAACATGCCCACACGTGCTAGGTTTGGGATAGGTACGAAAGCCTATTATAAATTTTGAAACAATGCATTTTAGTGTATTTGAAAATGGCGTGTCAAAACCAACCATTTGGGTAAGCTGAAAAGTGTGGCTCCACCTATGATGCGCTAGGGGGAAAGGTTTGACATTAGGCGCTCAAGCGTAGGCGACATACATCACCGTCCGCGATGCCGTCAATCGCACCCGAGGGTTCTAGATCTACATGACGTAGTGTGCGGATGACTAGATTCCTTTATTTGCGAAAATGATTTTTTTTTATTTTATTTTTTGGAAAAAAGAAGGAAAAGGAGAAACACACACACCCCACAGAGATACAATAATCAAATGATCAAAATTTTGATTGTGGGGACTGCCCACAATCATAAGCTGCACCAAGAAAACCAATCCTGCAAATTGACCACTTACGTCGCGTGACATAGGACTGATGAGGTCAAATGTGTCGCGTGACATAAGGAGTCTTATATCCAGAATCTGAACAAAAGCCAAACCACCCCCAGCCTCCAAGCACAATGCAATAGCTCAAGCCCCAGCACCAGCACAATCTCAACAGGAATCAAGGAAGGGGGAGGGAATAAAGCAAAGCAAGGAATGCATTTACACACATATAATGCCACCAACAAATTCACACACAAATGCATGAAATGAATATTGAACAAGCCCGAAAGTTTGACCCACTTTTGAAAACCAAGTTTCAAGTCCCCAGCGGAGTCGCCACTGAATGTGCGCTCGCCCGAAAATAAATGAATACAAAATAGGAGTTGCCACGCCATGTTTTAAGGTACACTTTGAAAAACCTTTGAAAGAGAAAAGGGTTCGGGGTCAGGTTACGTGTTGGGAAGAACCGAGAGTTCACCCAACACGCCTCGTCCGTGGACGAGTCTTTCTAATTAAACATCCAAATAATTCAAAGTGTGTGCAAGCAATGATGATAAACAAGAGTGGCAAAACTTGAATTTTATTGATTAAACTGAGATCTTACAACTTGTGAACCATTTGAATAGGGAGGCCACATCCCAATTACATAGATCAAAACAGATTACAAAGGGAAATTGATCTCTGCAAATAGACAAGATGTGTCGCGTGACACATAACATGTCTGGCTAGATGTGTCGCGTGACACAGGATCTACCCAGACATATTGTGTCGTGTGACACAAGGTGTCCATCTGCAGAGATCTAACAATTTGCACACAGAAGAACCAGAAGCTAAAACATATCTAAAGATACAATCAATTCAGCTTCGGAAATGAACAAATCAACAATAATTCGACCAAGGGGGTGTGGATATGGGAAGATCCACACTCCTTGGGAATTAAGCACCAATTCCAACAAATTCCAACCTATGAACACTCAATTATGCAAAATACAATGATTAAACAGAGAGATGGCGATTGGATTTCAGTAAGATAGTTGGAGTCGAATTACTAAAATCAGATGAGACTATGATGATTGAATTATGAAATGACAAAAATAAGAGAGAGAAGAGGGATTAGATGTGTTACCCTTGAAGTATCCACGAATTCTATACCAAGGCTGGTATAGAACCCTTCTACAAATAGCTTCTGAACCTTGGTTGAGTTTGGGAGGATTGGTTGATGGAGGATCTGAATGATGGAGGAAGGCTTGTGTTGAATTGGGGGAATTGGGGGAGAATTGAGTGGATTTTGGTTAGGAGAGTGAGAGGTGTATGTTGTAGTGTGTGTGGTGCATAGAGAAACTGGCAGAGTAACAGTAGGCAAAAGAGGGATCCATTTTTGAGAGGGGGAGGGTCTTATTTATAGGCTACAGATGATGGACAGAAGGTGTTGCACGACCTTCTGTAACTACTTTCCAAGGCTTCGAGCTGTCGCACGACTGATCACGTCCATAACCGTTTCTGGCGCCAATTTGCCATTATGGAACCTTCCAAGGTAATTGCTCTTAGGTCCAAAATGGTTTAATTCCCTGTAGGTCCTTCTGTAAAAAAAATGACTTAAAAGCACTTCCTTCGCGGGAAACTTATAAAAAGTTCCCGGAAGTCTCGGAATGGACCGAGAATTTACCAAAATGCCCCTAGTGCAATTTTATCATATTAAAATGCACCTAAGAAGGGTCGCGAATTGGATTGGCATACTCACAACTGTGACTCTGGCGAGGCGCTGACCCAGAATTCTGAACCACTTTCTGCTCGCTGCAAGGAACGAAAGGCAGGATTTAGGCTTCGGAAAGGTTATTTGGCTCAGGGTTCGGGCTAGTGCAATGTGCAGTTACCGATTAATTTTTACTTAAAACGCATTTTCTCAGAGTCCTAATCGGTTGGAAAAGATCGTGTCTTCTTTTTCGCAACTAACCTAAGGCTCTAATCAGTGGATCTCGTCACTACGTTTATAAGCCCCTCGTTTTTCACCTGTAAATTGTCTTCCTGGGACGGATAATCCCGAGCGAGGGTCCTATAAGGCAAGCGAGTTCCACCGACAAAGGAAAAAGTGAACTTAAGGCTAGCTGATCACGCAAACTTCCAACGTATCTGACACACGGGCCACGGTCGAAGTCAACGTCCTTAAGTTAAGGCAGGGATCGTGCCAAAATTTCGGCATGACCTCTCCTGACTCGCTTGCGCGAGGGGCCTTAGCTTTTGGCGTTGGCCAAGTTATGGCTGGTACGGTGTATACGTTGAGGGTTTGGTGACACGGTGTCACATTAAACCATCGGGTATATTTTTCGGCAGAGCTCCACGTCAAAGTCAAGGCTGAAAAGCTCAAGACTTAGGGTCGGGAACGACCTTCGGTCTCAATCCTTCGAGCTTGACTTGTGAGGGAACCTGGCGTAAAAAACATACACTTGGGCTTTATGACACGTACTAAGCCAAAAACCAATCGGGGTCTTGGACGAAGTGTGACACAAAGAGTGCATGGCTTACACGGGCTAGGATGGGATGTTTGGGACGACCCCGTGCGCGCTCGAAAGGTGTCTGGCAGACCAACCGAGCTGCAACTGAACGGTCATCCTGAGTTACGGGTCATAGTGTGCAGTGTTCCGAGGCAGCAAGTGCACGTAGCGTGCGGTGTACCGAGGCAACAGTACAAGTAGTGTGCGGCCACTAAATTCTTTTTTCTGAGTAAAACAGAGATTTTCAGAATGTGTTTTAAAGAATTTTATGCGCAGTTCAAAATGTAACATGAAAATCAAGTATGAATGGGAATGCACGAACATGTTATGATTTTGAAAGAGATGAAAATGCAACACCTTTTTTTGAAAACTGTTCGAGGTTTTGAACAACACACGCACATAAAAACGAGGAAGGGTAAACGAAAGTTTGACCCACTGAAGGCTTTTTGAAAACGACGGCCATTTTGAAAAAGTATCCTTGTCCCCAGCGGAGTCGCCAACTGAAATTACCAGGATTCACGCGCGGGTCGGTACGGCGAAGCAATTGTCTTTCGCGGATGTTTGGGACCTCGCTTTCGGGAAGGAGAGGAGTCGCCACGCGGTTTTGTATTTTGAGCCCAAACGTTGAGAAACAGCTTATGGAAAAGGGTGTCATTTTTATTGGTAGCAAAAACTTGGAAAAGGCTTTGAAAAGGGTATCATTTTTATTGGTAGCAAAAACATGACAAAAAGCTCTTTTAGTACCAGAGATTGTTAGGTTCGGAGGTCACGTTACATTTCGGGAAGAGTATTTTGAGATCACCCGAAATGTCTCGTATGACGAGTCTTTCTACCTTTCTCGAAGATGAGTGTGTGTGTGTGTGTTTGCATTTTGAAAATGAGGGCTTTAATGACAAGCTTAATCTTGGTTTGAATGTCAAATGTTGATTTTGTGATTCTTTTTGGAAAAAATGAGCGTTTGAATGACAAACGTTGGTTTTGGAGTTTTAGGAAAAGTGGTGCGAGTGATGATTTTGGACTTTTAACTTAAGTGTCAAATGTTGACTTTTAAGAAAAGAGCGTTTGAATGTCAAACGTCGGATTTTGAGTTTTAAAGATAATCGTTTGGATGCCAAACGTCACTTTGCGCGTTTTGAAAGAGAGTTCGAATGTCGAACTCCGGTTTTAAACCGGGCATTACATTGTTAGCGATTTTACGGGAAAAAAGCATTAAATGATATGCGATCAACGAATCATTTTGCGACTCGGACTTTGATAAGTAAATACTATCATGAGCCAAACGGCTCGGACTTGTAAATGACAGTATTTAAAATGCAGTGTCAACGGAATCAAACGATCCGGATTTTAAAGGTGCGTAATTTAAATGACGTTCAACGGATCAAACGATCCGAAATTGTAAATGGCTATCACGAACCGAACGGTTCGGACCGTAAAGTTGTGTAAAGTAAATGATATTCGATGGATCAAACGATCCGGAATAATTAAATGACATAAAAGTAAAGAAACGGGGCCGGAACGCCGTTTTAACCCGAGATTACTTCTCTTACGGGAAGAGAAGAGGATCTTGGACTAAAACGTATCGGACCCCGTTGACGGTGACGTCTACATTTCAATGACTTTTGTCCGAAATGGTTGTAGCGACTGGCACGTAAACCGAGATGGAATGAGTGTTTAGGGAGAGAGAGTGTTACCTATGGCTAGGGGTTGACTCTTTTGGCTCGGGAGACGTATACGGGATACGATTTAGTGTTTGGAAAGGTGTTTCGAGGTTGTTTGGTTGAAAATTGAGGTTTTCACGCAAATCAAGGTAAAATGGGGCTCGGGAGAGGGTGGAACTGGGTTATGCCGTGGCTATGGTGAAAATGGATAATGTTTTTCTCTTTTCAAAATGTTTGACAGCCCTCTGTATTTATAGGGTAAATTTGCAGAAGAGTCCGGACAGACTTAACCTGAATTTCAGGGAGTTTTGTGGTATTTTGGAAACAGGGAGGACTTGCTGGCAATTCTGTTTTGCCTGAAAAACAGTCCGGACGGATTGTGACAACATCTCAGGGGTATTTTGGTCTTTTCACTCTGAAATCTGATTGATATTGACTAGGGGGCTGTGGCATGCGTGCCACGTGCCCCTGTGACTCACCAGGGCATGGATTTTTGTGCCATTATTCCCAATTTTATCCGTTTTTTAAATAACTGTCCGAAAAATGTCCGAAATGCCCCCGGGAAGTGTCGGAAAGTGCGTTTTTCGGAAAAAGCTGTACTTTTACGTGTGACAACGTTTGTTGAGTACGCTTTGACGTTGGGATTTACGGGGCAGTCCCGGGATGTCTTGTTGGCTTGAGAACGGGGAGCTTAACGGGTTCCGGTTAACCTGGAGCGGGCCAGTTAACGGATTCCGGTTAACTTTTAACGGATTTTGACGATCCGGATTTGGGTACTTACACCGTCACTCAATCCCGAGTAAGATAAAATGCCATTAACCATTTCTTCAAGAGTTCTATTTTTCCTTTCAGCCACACCATTTTGTTGTGGTACATAAGGAGCTATAGTTTCATGAATTATCCCTACGGTTTGAAAATATTTAGAATCATAATATTCACCACCTCTATCTGTACGTAAGGTAAAATCAAGCCATTTAGTTGTACTTCAACTTCTGTTTTATAAATTTTAAATTTATCTAGGGCTTCATCTTTTGCATGCAGCAAGTAAATATAGCAAAACCTAGAAGCATCATCTATAAAAGTGACAATATACTTTTTATTGCCTAAAGATGGAGTTGCATGAAAATCACATAAATCACTATGTATTAATTCAAGTTTTACAGATTTCCTTGTAATACTTTTAAAAGGTTTTCTAGTGATTTTTGTCAACATGCAAGTATTACATTTTCCTGTAATTTTATCAATAGCAGGAATCAAACCATCTTTGGACATTTCAATCATTCTTTTATAGTTCACATGTCCTAACCGAGCATGACATAATGAGGAATTGATAACAATAGAAGAAGTCATATAAACAGAACTAGAGTCAACGGGAATTTTATTTAAATTCAACATAAACATCCCATTATTATAATAGCCAAATTCTACAAATACACCAGACTTCGATAAGATATACTTATCGGATTCATACACTTGTTTGTATTCACACTTGTTCAATACAGGACCAGAAATTAAATTCTTACGAAGTTTTGGTACATACAATACATTAAATAAAGAAATAGTTTTTCCCGAACTGAATTCCAACACCACACTTCCTTTTCCTTGAATAGGAGCGGAATGGTCATCACCCATGTAGAGGACAGATCTGTCTTCCATTGGTTCATATGTCTTAAACCAACAACGATCTTTACAAACATGAGTTGTGGCACCGGAATCAATCCACCATGCAATAGCATCATCCTGCACATATAATTCTTCAGAAATTATGAAACAGAATTTTCAATAAATCTATTCCAACCATGTACTAAATTCTGACCTTGGTCTTGAGAATGGTCCTTAGACCCCTTTCCCGAACCACTGGTGCTTGGACCATTCTTTTTGTTTCTAACACGACAATCCTTCTTAAAGTGACCAGTTTTGGCACACTTTCAACATGCCAATTTAGGCTTCTTGTTGGGACCAGAACCACTGTCTTTGAAACTACGTTTCTTTCCTTTGTTTTTATTGTTTCCACCCTCACCAATCATATTCACCGAGGGTCCAGCAACTTCGTTTCTTTTGCCTTTGTCATTCTCTTGCGCCCTAAGAGATTTCTCTATGCGCAAGTGACTTCCAATTTGAACCAAAGACAGATCGTCTTTACCATGTTTCAAGGTGTGTTTGAAATCCTTCCAGAAGGGAGGCAACTTATCAATCACACTTGAAACAGATATTGACTCATCTATCTTCAGCCCATGTTGTGTAAATTGTCCAAGGATTCTAAGGAGTTCATTGAATTGTTCCATGACATGCCTTGAATCGACCATCTTGTAATTATTGAATTTACTTACAAGGAACTTCTTACTCGAAGCATCCTCTGCCATGTACTTAGATTCAAGAGAATCCCACAACTGTTTTGCAGATTCCTCATTCTGAAAAATATCAAACAGAGAATCAGACATACCGTTTAATATGTGTCCTTTGCAGATGTAATCATCGTTTTCCCATTTCGATCTGCGTCTGACTGCTTACAAGTTATCACCTTCCAACAATTCTGGAATGGGGGTAGATAGAACATACACTACTTTTAACGTTGTTAAAAGGAAGTGCATCTTCTTCTGCCAACGTCTAAAATCTTGCCCTTCAAATGTGTCCAGCTTCCCAAATTTAGTCGTCTCCAGCCATGAATATCACAAAAATACTTTATTCGTTTGTTGGGGATATAGGGTCTCAATATTGATAATAATGCTGGATATATGATTGAATCGTGTATAATCCACTTTCCGAATAAAGTATTTCGATCCTTATTGCCTGGGTTACACGAAATCTCTATTGGGATAAGACAATCACACAATTTGTTTCTAGGCAAAAAAGACAAATCTAAACTTGAGAATTGTTTTGTGTTTTCGTTGTTGTTGTATATCACTTGTGTGTAATACAAATGAGATCAAACTCTGTATTTAAACAGATGGAAAGGTATCAGTTAAAGGGTTTAATCAACAGTCATGATTTTAGCCAACCATTGTGTCTTTTCAGTTTGAAATAACACCTGTTCAGGAACTGCTCGGCCGAGTCATGTGACTTGCTCGACCGAGCAAGGATGTCCAAAGACTTTTTGCCCAGCTGCTCGACCGTGTCATTTGAACTGCACGGCCGTGTCAATCATACTGCTCGACCGAGCAAGGCATATGCCTCGGCCGAGCAAGGCTGTCCAGAAACTTTGACAATTTGCTATGCTATGCTCGGGCGAGTCAAGGCTCTGCTCGGTCGAGCACATCAGCAAAGTCAAATGTGCTACCCTTTAACCTTTACTTCTTTATCGTGGTCGATTTCGTATTAGCTCAAACGAGTGTGTACTCCGCACTTTCCCTTACTCGTATCCGAGTCTTAATACGAATCACATTGATCTCTAGCAAATCACCATTACAATAAAATAGCTGATGACACTAAAATCACCAACAATCGAAAGAATTGTCCCAAAGAAGAAAGTATTCTATGTACCATAGTTTGGACAGAGTCCCTGAAAATATTGGTTTTACATGTTTCAATTAAGACATTTGAGAGACATAAATGTGGAAGGGGACGGTGACCTAGTAGGGAGGGAACGAGAGCGCTGGATGGAGTGGAGAAGGGAAATGGGCGGGTTTAAATGGGGGAGGGGGATCGTTTTCTGGTGGTGGTTGAATGGTGGCGGGTTAATGGTGGTGGTTGAATGGTGGCAGGTTAGTGGTGGTTGAATGGTGTAGAGATCGAGATGATGGGGTTGATGAAAAGTTAGTTTTCACATCATCGGTCATTAGAATTTCAACACCTCATTTGTCATGTTATCATTTTGTTAATGAAAAACAAACACCGTTAGTTAACAAAGAAATTGGTTGCATTGTTTGAGAACTTCTTACAAAGTATGTTTTATTTTTTTAGACACTAAGGAGTAGGTTGCATTATTTGATGTGAACCGCAAAAGTACATTCCATATTTTGGCCGATTGCCCCAAAAACAATTATAACTACAATTTAAATAATAAAGTGTCGTATATATTTGTCTATTTCTCACGTATATTATCTTTCACAATAAGACAATTAATAAATTGCAACTATTTTCAATGTCACAGTAAAAGAATCATTTTATTGCTTTTATCCAAAAGTGATACTCCATCTATCCCAAAATACTTGCAATTTTAGGAGAGATTTTTTATCCCAAAATATTTACAGTTTTGTTATTTTCCATAAAATATTGACACTTTCCCTAAACTAGCCTTATTTGTAATTAGGTAGTTGTCATTGTGATGCAGCGCACAAAGGATGACCGACAAGAAAATCCTTAAAAAGAAGAAATCTAGAGATTCTTAAGAGAAATAAGCCGAAAAAGGCTTTTAGGTTTCAAAACCCACAAATGTAAGAATGGAATTTATATAAAATTAATAATATCAAAAGTTAAGTTACTTAAAACCATAAGTGAGTATTTAGAGTTGGTCTTATAAAAAATGCATTTTTTTTTTCATTTAGAAAAAAAGTGTTTTGTGTTTCTCCGTTTGTGTCAGTGCCAGTTAAACAAAGTGCCAGTGTGACAAAGTGTCAGTGCATGTGTAACAAAGTGCCAGTGAAAAAAGTGTCAATACCAGTTTAACAAAGTGCCAGTGTAAACTGGCACTGGCACTTTGTTAAACTGGCACTGGCGCTTTTTACACAGGCACTTTTATATACATGAACTGGCACTCTTCACACTGGCACTCTGTTACACTAACACTGGCACTTTGTTACACTAACATTTTTGCTGGCTCTCAAAAACACAAGCACTGGCACTCAAAAACACATGCACTGGCACTCAAAAATACATACACTGGCACTCAAAAACACTGGTAATCATTTTTGCTTGCTCTCAAAAACAGAAGCACTAGTATTTAAAAACACATGGACTGGCATTTGAAAACACATACACTGACACTTTATATATTAGTAGCCCGTCCCCTCTCCTTGGAAATTTCCCCATTTCGCACACACTTCGGAAAAACCCTTTCCCCATTTGGGAGAAATCTTAATACAATTAAACCCATGAGTCGTGTTTTTTATGAGAATTCTTGGTCCTGAGTTCGATGCCACGAGGTTAGTTCTTGGGTCTTTTCTTATCAAACGTATGTTAGATACATGGATGAGTTAGGTTTTCTTCTACTTTTTTCTCCATAGATTCGAGTATGGAAAAAGGTGTCGATTCTTTGTAGGCTTCCAATTTTTGCGAAGGTCTATGTTTGAGACTCCAATTTTGGTGGTGGATTTGGTAGAACAACCGACGATTGATGAGGTTTAGGTTTGGAGGTGCGGGATTTGAGGGATTGGAAGCGACTGTCGAGATCGGGGCGGAAGAGTCAACGTGTTCTAAAAACACGTTTTTTGTTAAGCTTAAAAAAACGTGTTTTTTTACAAGTTTTTGGCGAGTATTTATACTCCTAATATTCTAAACTCTAATAAATAAAAAATTAACAAACCGTAAATAAAGTAAATAGAAAATAACCTAATTAAAATAGACAAAAACTTATGTGAGAACACTATGACCCGTCTCATGCATGAGACGGGTCGCCCCGAAGCGTGAGGACAAGACATAGATGTTCCGGATAACATCTATATTGTGCTCTTCTTTTTGTCACTTGGGACTGTTCTGGACAATGGAGCGAGTGGTGAATACGCTGCTAGGATTTCAACTCCAGGAGCTATTATGTCCGGCTGCAAAAACATTAATACAATGTATTATGATACCAAATCCAAGATGTTGTCGTAATATAAAAAAAAAATTAATTTTATATTTTGTTTTTTTCGGTTTGTAAAAAGTAATAGTTACTATAACATAATGTAATAATTGTATTCATATAAAGTAATAGTTTGTATACATTAAAGTAATACATATATACAGAAAAGTAATAGTGTTTTTCCCTATGTTTTCTTTGTTTGGCAAAAGTAATACTTATTATAACTAAAATGTAACAATCGTGTTATTTATATGCAATAGTATTTGTACATAATTGTAACACATACTCCCTCCGTCCCGTCCGACTTAGGACGTTTTGCCATTTTGGGCGTCCCACCCGACTTAGGACGGCCCAAAATGGAAAGTTTATATTTCTTTTATATTAAATGGGACCCACTTGTCATACTCACAACAATAATCCCATCACTATTTATCCCACTCATTCTCTCTCCTATTTAATTTTTCACACTCACAACACATCCTCCAATCATTCTCTCTCCTAATATTATAATAGTATTCCTTAATCTCCGTGTCGGGAGTGAATGTCCTAAGTCGGACGGGACGGAGGGAGTATGTATAGATATCTATATGTTTTCAAACAATAAGTTACAATGAGTTCAAATTTATCATGATACATGTAAAAGTATTACATTATCTATAGAAATATGTTACAATTTCATCTATCAAAGTGTTACATTTACTTGTATAAACTATTACATTCATATACATAAGTTATTACATTTCAAATGTAATACATATAGTTTGTATTACATTTGAAAAAATGGATGAAAACGAGCTTTTGTTTTTTTAAAACAGGTATTACGTTTACTTATGAACAATGTTACTTTATATGTATACAATCATTACATTAAGAGATGGTAACTATTACTTTTTCTAAACCACTGAAAAGCCAAAAAAATAATATAAAAACTAAAAAAAAAAAAAAGCAAAAAGCAAAAAAAAATTAAAAAAATTAAAATAAATTGGGATTTGCCAAAACATTAATCTGGGTTTCTTACATTTGCACTTTTCTTTTCTCACTGTGTGTATTGTGTGTGTTTTTCTATATACAGGAGGCTAAATGTATCAGTATCCCGGCGACAAATGCTGTCAACCGACACAAAAGTCCAAAATTCATGTCTCACCGGAAACCCAATCGACGACTGGTGGCGGTGCGACTCAAACTGAGCAAACAACCGTCAAAATCTAGCCGAATGCTCCATCGGCTTTGGTCAGTCAGATCTACGTCGTAACCGACTCCTCCGACCATGACCAACTCCGGGCACCCTCCTGTTGGGATTGGATCCTAAACTGCAAGGAAGGAAGCGTCGGAGGAGTTTCTGTCGTGGAGCGCGACCGCGCCTGTGATGGAGGGCGGCCGCGCTGGTGAGCAAAATTGGGAGGTGAATCTTCGGCAAAGGAGGGCGACCGCGCTGCGAGGAGTGCTTGGCGGCGCCCAGCTGGCGTCGGGGAGTTTGAATCCTGGTCTGATTTTGTTTCCTATTTTGTGTAGATCTCTTCTTTGACTGAGCTAGGTTCCTTGTATAAACTATATAAGCATAATTTCGGCCTAGAACATATTATAGCAACATATTAGAATACATATTGGCTTGGCAATTGCCCCCGGACGTAGTTCACGAGTTGGTGAATGAACCGGGTAAACAACTCTTGTGTTCTTGTGTGTGATTGTTTCTTTCTTGTACGTGTGGGTGTGTTGATTTATTTATCTTGATTGCAACGGGGGAGCACCAATTTCACAACAACTGGTATCAAAGCCTGGTTCGGAGGATTCAAAATCTCTTCATTAGTTGATTAATTTTGAATCGCGTTCTTGGGGATTTTGGTGAAGCGGTCAAGATGAAGAACTCAATCGAGAAATTCAACGGTGTGAATTTCACGTTTTGGAAGACAAGGATTGAAGACTACCTTTATTGTAAGGATCTTCATGGACCCTTGAAGGCGAAGCCCGAAGACATGTCACAAGGAGATTGGGAGACGTTGGATCGGAAGGCGTTAGGAGCGGTAAGGAGTGCCTAACTGGCGGCGACGTTGCACGGAACGCTATAGAGGCCAAGACAACGGTGGAGTTGCTACAAACGCTGTCGGACATGTATGAGAAGCCGTCGAATATCAATAAGGTGCATTTGATAAAGAGATTTGCGAATGCGAAGATGTCAGAGGGGTAGACAGCGGCAAGTCATATCGGCAATTTCAAAGGTATGGTGGACCAATTGAAAAGTGTTGATATTACTTTCTCCGATGAAGTGCTAGCTTGTTTTCTACTAAAATCATTGCACGATAGTTGGGAGGTTCTTGTCACAGCGATTAGTACGTCGAAAAAGCATTGGTGTATACGGAGGTTAGAGATCTCATCCTTGAGAGGAGTTGCGAAGGAAAGAGAAAAGGGGAGAATCGTCCGTAGATGGGGCTGCAATTAGGGTGGAGAGAAATAGGGGAAGACCTAAGGGAAAAAAGGTCAAGTGCTACAATTGTGGTGAATTGGGGCATATCGGTTATATTTGTCAGGGAAAAGGTGGTGGTGCAAACGTGGTGGATGATGGGGGTGATGTATTAATCCTAGAGGAGGAGCAGTCGGGTGAAGATTGGGTGTTGGATTACGGAGCTTCTTGTCATGCTAGTGGGGATGCGAGAACCAATGAAGCGATACAAAGCTTAGGAGATTTTGGGGTTCTCTATCTTGGTGATGGTCAACCATTGAAGATCAAAGGTAAGGGGGCCGTAATGATGAAGACACCTAATGGAGCTGTTTTACAACTACACGACGTGATGCATGTTCGGATTTGAGGAGGAGAGTGATTTACGTGGGACAACTTGACGAGTGAAGGGTATGGTGTTTCTTTCATTGGTGGGTCTTGGAAACTCACAAAAGGGGCTAAGGTGTTGGCTCATGGGGTTAAGGGGAAGAGGTTGTATTCTACCTACAATATCGATGTTCGTTCCGGTGGGCGCAAGAGGCTTAAGAACCGGCACATGTTGGTGTGAAAAGGGAGACATCAAGAAACGGTATGTTGGGGAGGACACAAAGTTGATCAACGCGGTGTGGATGTCCAAGGGCCCTAACAGAGAGCGGTTTCAGACCAAGAATAGTCGATGCAAGAAACAAGGTGTGTCCAAGTTTCAAGGGGAGGCATTGCGAGGAAGGTGGGTCTGGAGGGAGAAGGCGAAGTTAGACTTGCGGGAAGAAATCAAGGTAGAAGCTGATTTGGGGAGGCAAGAACGATCTAACACGGAGAGGTTGAAACGTCGCTTGGTTTCAACTCGCCTTAGTACTTGAGGAGAGGTGCGGTAGTGTCAAGCCAATATGGAGGAGGGGGAATGTGTTCGAAGGTCTTTACTCCGTGGTGGGAGTTAATGGGTGATTTTATGTTTATTGGTTTAGTCTCCGGTGGGAGATTGTTGGGATTGGATCCTAAACTGCAAGGAAGGAAGCGTCGGAGGAGTTTCTGCCGTGGAGCGCGACCGCGCTTGTGGTGGAGGGCGGCCGCGCTGGTGAGCAAAATTGGGAGGTGAATCTTCGGCAAAGGAGGGCGACCGCGCTGCAGGGGTGCGCGGCCGCGCTGGCGTCGGGGAGTTTGAATCCTGGTCTGATTTTGTTTCCTATTTTGTGTAGATCTCTTCTTTGACTGAGCTAGGTTCCTTGTATAAACTATATAAGCATAATTTCGGCCTAGAACATATTGTAGCAACATATTAGAATACATATTGGCTTGGCAATTGCCCCCGGACGTAGTTCACGAGTTGGTGAATGAACCGGGTAAACAACTCTTGTGTTCTTGTGTGTGATTGTTTCTTTCTTGTACGTGTGGGTGTGTTGATTTCTTTATCTTGATTGCAACGGGGGAGCACCAATTTCACAACACCTCCGATACGCCGTCCTCCAATCAGAACCCCTCTGGATCGTTTTCGCCGCCAATATGCAAATCAAGCTCGAAAAAAAATTGGGCCTATGAGAGGATGTCACGTGGCGGGTCATGCCCCATGGGTCATGAATCGACCCGTCTCATGCATGAGACGGATCCCCTTGTTCTCATGAGAGACCACCTCATTAAAATATTCCAAAACCGGCAAAAGTAAATAAACATAATCCTCTGAAACCTCTTCGAATTCCGTCAAACTCGGACACGTGCATTTGTGCAAATCGACCCTTTTGTACAACAAGACCAAACGACCAGTAGCTTTTGAATTCCTTTGCACGGGTGCGCCCTTCATCCAACATGGCTGTGCATATTGGGTCGCAACTCTTGTTCCTCTGGCCAAGTCCTGCACGTTCATGCTTGAAGGCATACGCGACTGTGCAACTGCTTCTCTTGCTTGTCTAGGTCGTGCTGCATCACATTAAAAGCATTTAATTGTCTAGTTACTTAAAAGGTCTTGATTGCTTTTTTTAATAGGCATGAAAAGTGCTAAAACTACAAGTATTTTATTAAGATGGAGGGAGTAATTAGTTTGAATGAAAAATTTGGTCCAAAAGCAACGGGTATTTCCGACTTGAGTGAGCTTTTTCAATTTAATTATTTTTTGATTTGAAAATTATAACATTTTAACTATCCCTAATGAATAAAAAATAATATAACCTTAAATAAAGTAAATAGAAAGTAGCCTAATTAAAATATTCCAAAATAAGTAAAAGCAAATAAAACATATTCTTCTGAACCTCATCAAATTCAGTCAAAATCCGGACCGGGCGTGTGTGCGAATTGACACTTTCGTGCAACAACGCTACAAAGAAAAACGGTTTTAGAGACGACAAATTTCGTAGCTAAAATGAAGATTTCGTAGCTAAATTGGGCACCGCTGTTTTGTAGCTGTTTTAGAGACGAACATATCCGTCGCTAATTCGTCGATGTACATATCCGTCTCTCAATTAGAGACGGATATGTCCGTCTCTAAATTAGAGACAGATATGTACGTCGACGGATTAGCGACGGATTTTCCGTCTCTATTTAAATTATCATTTTATTTTCGAACCATTTTAGCGACGGATATTTCCGTCGCTAAATTGACATTTTTTAAAAAAAAATTATATATATATTTAAAAATATATATTAATATATTTTAAATATATATTTATTTCCAAAATCAAATTGGGATGAATGAGAAATCTATATATATATATATATATATATATATATATATATATATATATATATATATGTATATATATACACATATATATACACATATATATACACATATATATATACATATATATATATATATATATATATATATATATATATATATTAAAGTTGGTGAAGAGAGATATGGTGTTGTCACGTAGACGAATCATGGACAAATGTTGTATTTGTTGATGCCACATCAACAATACCCTCATAAATAAGTGGTTTTTCAATTTTTTTTCCTTAGCTAATAGTATTAGCTAATAATATTAGTTACTAGAAAAGATAACTATTATAGTAACTAATACTTATAATAATAATAGTTAACTATTTTGGTTAACTATACTCCCTCCGTCCCGGTTCACTTGGCACCAACTTTTTGGGTGTAGGAATTAAGAAAAAGTGATGTAAGAAAGAGAAAAAGTTAAATGTTGTGAGTATGAAGAATTAAATAGGAGAGAGAATGAGTGGGAGGAATAGTTAGGAGAGAGAATGTTGTGAGTGTAAAAGTGAAGTAGGAGAGAGAATGAGTGGAGGGAATAGTGAATATTCTTTTCCATTTTGGGCAGTGTCAAGTGAAGTGGGACGACCCAAAATGGAAATTAGTGCCAAGTGAAGTGGGACGGAGGGAGTATGTGTTAACTATTACTATTAATAGTATTAGTTAACTATATGTGTTAATTATTACTATTAATAGTATTAGTTAACCATATAATTACTATATAAAGTAACTATTACTACTAATAGTATTAGTATTAGTTAATTATAATACTTAAAATATATGTTAACTATTACTATTAATAATATTAGTTACTCATAATAGTTACTATATATGTTAACTATTACTATTAATAGATTAGCTAATTGTAATAGTTATTATATATGTTAATAATTACTATTAATAATATTAGTTAATTATAATAGTAATTATATAAGTTAATTATTACTATTAATAGTATTAGTTAATTATAATAGTTATAATATATGTTAATTATTACATATAGACTTATTTGAATATGAAAGGTCATAGGTTAGACATTCATTTATTAAGAGATAATGTATACATTCATGTATGGAAGATTATTTGTTCATAACCATTCAAGAATTTGAAAGATTTGATATGTTTGAATGTATTTTGTGCATGTCTTTTTAGTTTTCGTTCCTTCAACTCCCTAATTAATAATTAATAATATAAATAATATTTAATCACTTTTAATATAAGAATACATACAATCTTTGCATGAAATATAAATATGAGAAATGATGTTTGTTTTTGTTGTTGTTGTATAGTTAATTATAATAGTTATAATATATGTTAACTATTACATAGACCCCTTTGAATATGAAAGGTCATAGGATAGACATTCATTTATTAAGAGATATTGTATACATTAATATATGGAAGATTATTTGTTCATAACCATTCAAGAATTAGAAAGATTTGATATGTTTGAATGTATTTTGTGCATATCTTTTTAGTTTTCGTTCCTTCAACTCCCTAATTAATAATTAATAATATAAATAATTTTTAATCACTTTTAATATAAGAATACGTACGGTCTTTGCATGAGATATAAATATGAGAAATGATGTTTTTTTTTTGTTGTATTTCAACTCTTACCTTCATGTGCGTGATACTTTTGATTGATTTTGTTGATGAAAATTGGTGGGCTTCATTAATATTGTCATGTTTATATTTCTTGCAGCTACCTATGTGGATGCTTTTGAGATTGTTTTTGTTCAAAGTTATAAGATTCATTTTTTATATTTTGTTTCTTTAAGTTCCTATTTTTGTTTATGATTTTTTTTAATATTACATACTCCCTCCGTCCCGGTTCACTTGGCACCAACTTTTTGGGTGTAGGAATTAAGAAAAAGTGATGTAAGAAAGAGAAAAAGTTAAATGTTGTGAGTATGAAGAATTAAATAGGAGAGAGAATGAGTGGGAGGAATAGTTAGGAGAGAGAATGTTGTGAGTGTAAAAGTGAAGTAGGAGAGAGAATGAGTGGAGGGAATAGTGAATATTCTTTTCCATTTTGGGCAGTGTCAAGTGAAGTGGGACGACCCAAAATGGAAATTAGTGCCAAGTGAAGTGGGACGGAGGGAGTATATAACTAGACGTGTCCATTTTATAAATCGAACCGGCCAATCGAGAGGTTGAAAACCGGCCAAAACCGGTCAAAATCGGTCAACGGCGGTTAACCGGAACCGGCTAACCGAAACCGGTAATTGGCCGGTTCGGTTAAGGTTTGAAATTTTGAAAAATCGGCCAACCGCCGGTTAACCGCCGGTTTTGGCTTGCTCGGCCGAGTCATATGAGTTGCTCGGCCGAGCATAACCTTCCAGTAGTGTTAATTTCCAATAACGGTCATGCTCGGCCGAGTCATATGAGTTGCTCGTAGAAGCGAGAATGCCAGAACTCATTCCAACGGCTACTTTTTCAAACTAGCCGTTATGTTCACCACCACCACCACCACCACCACTACTACTACCGGTACCACCACCACCACCACCACCACCACTACTACCACTACTACTAGTACTACCACTCCTACTAGTCTACACCACCACCATCCCCACCACCACCACTACCACCACCACTACTACCACCACCACCACTACTACTACTACCACTAGGTCCACTACTACTACTATCACCACTACTACTACCGCTACTACTACCACTCCTACCAATACCACTACTACCGATCACCACCACCATCACCACCACCACCACTACTACTACCACTACTACTACTACCACCACCACTACTACCGCTACCACTATCACTACCACCTCTACCACTCCTACCAATACCACTACTACTAGTCTACATCACCACCAACACCACTACTACTACCACTACTACTACTACCACCACCACCACTACTATCGCTACCTACCACTACCACTACTACCGGTCTACATCACCACCATCACCATTCACCACCACCACAACTACTATTACCACTACTACTACTACCACCACTACCACTACCGCTACTACCACTACTACTACCACTCCTACCGGCTACCACTACCACTCCTATCAATACCACTAGGTCCACTACTACCAGCCTACCACCACCACTCCTACCAATACCCTCGTTGTAATTGTATTTTAATTAATAAAATTTAAGGGTACCGTCGCTTTTTTCTTTTATATACTTTCGTTTCTTATAAAAAAGTTAAGTTTTATTTCTTTCAAAATTCATAACATTTTTTATAAACCTTTTTTCAAAAAATGTATGTAGTAAACTTAAGTCTAAAATAGTCTTATTTATCCAAAAAAAATTGAAAAAATTAAAAGTTAACTTTTTCAAAAACCGTTAAATTTTATTTCTTTAAAAATTCATAACTTTTTTTATAAACCTTTTGCAAAAAATGTATGTAGTAAACTTAAGTCTAAAATAGTCTTATTTATTCAAAAAAAAATTGAAAAAATTAAAAGTTAACTTTTTCAAAAAACCGTTAAAAATTAAGCGAAAAATGATATGCTCGGCCGAGCAACACCAAAGACTCGGCCGAGCAACCCTCAACCCCTAAACCCTAAAAGGGTTGCTCGGTCGAGCGACACCAAAGACTCGGCCGAGCAACCCTCAAAACCCTAAACCCTAAAAGGGTTGCTCGGCCGAGCAACACCAAGGACTCGGCCGAGCATATTCAAACCGTCAAACCGGAGGTTAACCGGATAACCGTTAAAACCGTGAACCGCCTAAACCGTAACCGGTCTAGCCGGTTAGGCGGTTCGGTTCCGGTTGGGAATTTTGGAGGTTTTCAACCGCCGATTTTCAACCGGCTAACCGGCGGTTTGGTCAATCGGCCACCTCTATATATAACTTTTGTTGGTTGTTACTAATTTTTCTTTATCTATTTGCAGAAACCTTTATACATTCTTTCTTCATTTGACTTGATTTTAGACCTCAAATTTGAAGTAATAAAAATCTGCCCATGAATCACTATTAACGGCTACTGTGACTTGCAAAAATTATAGTAAAATAAATACATGAAAATTTTGAGATTTGTAAATTGCAATCTCTTCTTAACCCATGAAAGTATGCTCATGGATATTCACATGATTTTATGCATATTATAATATTTATTTTAACCCATCTCGCATGACCATAAAATTAGCCAAAATGTGTTTCAGTTTCAAGACTTAAATGTTTCCATGTGTTTAATTGACCAAAACTATTTTTCTGAAGTTGAAAACTTTTGGATTCATGTATTTTTATGTTATGTACAACTTTCATGCTTTGAATTTTTCCATTTGAGTTCGTTTTCATGATTGAATTTGTCAATATTTTACTAATGTGCTTTATTGCCAGCAACTAACAATACTAATTGATGAGTGAGAGAAGTCAATCATCTATAAAATAAAAATTTAATTCGTAATAATAATAATTCATCTTTATAATCAAATATCACTTATCATAATAAATACAAATTATGTAAACAAAAGCTAAAAGAAATTAACACAATTCTCCTAAATTTATAAGCAAAAGTCTTAATTCATATATAGTATACTTATATTACAAAAAAATATTATGTAACTTTATTAAATAAAAACATAAAACAAAATATAAAAAATTGATAAATTAGTTTCCCGTGCAAAGCACGGGTTACCCACTAGTCAATATTTAAAGTAAGCAAGTTAATATTGTAATTTGAAAGAGTTAATGTTATGGAAATGACATTTGGGTTCTAAGGGGCACCCAAATTATATGAAGGATTGGTTAGATCAAAAGATTTAATATATTTGTTTAACATATTTTCACTTTTGAGTCCTAAAACCTAACTTTGTTAGTTTTTCGTTACAAAAATAGCGAAAAGCCATGTCTATATGTTAGATTTAATGAAAAGAAATGACTTCATGTTAGAAATTCAACAGCATCTACCTGATTCTGTTAAAAATTGAACAGTAACCACCAGTTTCCATCGAAAAGTTTGCAAAAACGCCACTTTCTGTTAGAAACTTAACGGGATTTGCGTATTTCAATTAAATATTTTACGAATTAAGCTGTTTTGGAATGATTTTCAGTTTAAAGGCTAAAGGAGGTGTCCTTTTCTTGGATGTAATAGATTCAATGTATCTATATTTATGTCTTTTGACATAAAAGACATCATAACTCTTCAATTACTATATATAGACCCTCCTTATTTGACATTTATCGTCTCATTCGCAATTTAGAAACATAATTCAATAGAATTATGTGATTTATAAAATTCTCAAAACACCAAGTAGAAATAGATCATCTTGTTGCATAGAATCTTCTTCAAAGTCTGAAAGTGTCAAATACAGTTTTGTTCGCTGAGTTTTAGATTTGAAGTGCTTCTATCAAAAATAATAAGTCGTTTTATCTTAAGAAAAAAATATTACAGAATCGTTAGCGGGGCAATATTTTCTTGCGAAAACTGTGTTTCACTAGACTCGACTTCCTTTATTTGTCCGATTGATTTAATTTTTGCATTTCTGGTTTATACTAATTTCCTGCCCTATTAAATATTATTTTGGTTCATTTATTATTTGTCATTTCGTTAAATTTCAAGAAAGCCTTTATTTATTGTTGTATAATTTTTATTAACACATTGTACTACAGTTATTTGCATGCTTGATACATGATGATGATCATCATCGATGATGATGATGATGATGATAATAATGGTGGTGGTGGTGATACGAACATCTATATAAATAATCACGTTAAAGAAATGCATTCCATCCCAACATAAATGATTTTTATTTTTTTAATTTAAGGTATACTGTGTTATGTTTGACTTTTAATAGAAAAAATCTTAAACTTTTTTGCTTTCCACTTTAAATTGTTTGTTTTGTAAATATAAAAGAAAAATAAAAAAATAGTAAAAATTAATTTAGTGTTATATTTTAGGACAAAAAAGTCATTTATATTCAGAAAAAAAAAAGATTTTTTAATTTAGGATGGAGATAGAGAATTATAACAATAAAGAAACTTTTTCTTATAACAGCTCGAGTGACACATGTCACATGATTTTATTTTCCAAATCAATTAAATTAAAGGAGTTTTTTGTTTTAAAAGAATTATATTAAAGGAGTTTATTGAATGGAAGATTGAACTATTTCCGTTAGCTTTTGTCTAATTTAGTGGATTTTCGTTATGTTTGATTTTGTTGTCAAAAGTAGAAACATATATATTACTCCCACCGTCCCAGAACATGGGTATATGAGATGGATTTCACGCTTCTTAAATTTTTTTTTTTAAAAAATGAATAAAAGTTAAATATGAGATAGGGAATAGTAGTTAAATGTGTCGTAGGGAATATGAGAGAGAATGTAAAAGTTAAATATGTGGTAGAGAATAGGAGAGAGAATGTAAAAATTAAAAATATTTAATAGGAGAGAGAATGAGTGGGAGGAATAGTAGTTAAATGTGTGGTAGGGAATAGGAGAGAGAATGTATAAGGGTATAATGAATGATTTTTTTGTAAATATATGGAGTTGATAAGGGTATAAATATATTCAAAAACTTGTCATTTATGAAAATAAACTCTTGATCTGAAACGGATCAAAAAGAAAAGATGAACCCTTGATCTGGAACGGAGGGAGTATATACTAGTCTCTAGTGTAGTGCTGCCTTTTCAATCATCTTATTGGACAAAAAATATATCTATTCTAATTATTAAAACTCCCTCTTGCCCCTTTTTTTTTTAAGCTAACGACAACATCAATTTCATTTACAATAAGAAAAAAGATGGCATTCCATAAATGATGTCAGAGGCTCAACCCAAATATCAATAATATATTTATCTCTTAATTTACGATAATAACCCGTTCGATCTAAATTTTGAGACATACAGATTCTACTCCAAGTAAAAATTGGATACTGTCTCAATTCGACATTTAAAATAATTATTTTTAATCATACTAATAAAAGTATGCTAAATTTTAATTTTATTTAATTATTATTTTTAAAAAATATTTAAAAAATGAATGTGTTCTTTTATCTAAAATTTTGTCCCTGACATTTTTAACCAAATTTATATTACTATCCATTATATGTTTGCAAAAATAAAAATTTAGAAAGTGAATAAAAGTATTTATACATCTTAGGCATTAAATTTTATAAAAATATTTTTTTAGAATGTTCTACAAGTAAAAAACTTGATACTCATTTTGAGTATTTATTTTATTCATATTAAAAATATAGTTAGTAGAGTAAACAAATAAAATTGAAAGGTTTTCCAAATAATCGTTATAAAAAATTTCTTTTATATATTTTACATACAAGATAATATTTAATTTACTTTTATTAGTATCTTCATTCTTCATCAAATCTGCCATTTTCATTCCTTTTCTTTTCTCTTTCTTTTCTCTGTTAATTTTATTGTGACGCATTCGTTGAGATTCTGTTATTTTCTCTTTTGGTGAGAGAGAGCCTTTGTTTTCTCTTGGTGAGAGAGAGCCTTTGTTTTCTCTCATATGTGCGCGTCTATATTTGTTTGTTTGTTTTGTTGTTTGCTGTTTTTATAATTTCTTAATGGCGACGATTTTTAAATTTTTTTTCACAAAAAAGTGGATGTCAATGTTCTTACTGCACAAGGATGATTCTTGAATTTAGAGATATCTGGTTAGGAATGGCAACGGGGCGGGTTCGGGACGGATTCTTCATTTCCCAAACTCGCCCCTACAGTGAGATATCATTACCCGAACCTGCCCCGCCCCGTATTATGCCTTGCCCGAACCCGCCCCGTTTAACCTGAAAAAATCTTTAGTTTGGCACAAAAGAACAAAAAATAAATATAAAAAAGAACAAAAGAACATGAACAGTATAAACCGAGATACGAACATGGGTTTGCTCAAGCTGGGCCTAATTGAATTGGGCCATGAATATTATCTAAATAATCAAGTATCAGGGCCGAGTAAGGTCTTCCTCGTATGACGAGGAACGTTTATCTCCATGCTTGGGCCGTCATGTCGCAAGTGACGAGGAGAGAAAAGTTCTTTCCTCGGCATTTCATCACCATGACGAGGAAACAAAATCATTTACCCCGGCATATATACAAGCCGGTTAATCTCCAAATGACGAGGAAGCAGGATCATTTACCTCGGTCTATTTGCCAAAGCCGAGGTAGAACATTCATGTTCCTCGGCGTTCCGGCTAGCAGATTATACAGTCCTTATACAACAAGGATTACACATTCATGATTCAATCAGGATTGTAACCAACTACACCACTTCAAGTCAAACAAGGACTCCTTAACAGATATAATTCACATAGGATTACATCTTATCTCCTTACAAGTTCACTTCAACATGGATTCTATCAATCCATCCCTATAAATACAAGCCCCATGGCTCATTATTTGGTACGTTACTTTTTACATTGGGAAAACTCTGTCAATTTGTTTTCTCATATACAAACCGTGAACTTACTCTCACGCCGGAGGGCCTTTAGCCGGATCCGCCCCGGCTTAGTTTATGTGTTTTCTCTTATTTTCAGGCCTTGCAATCACCGGAGCAATCATCGCTTGGATTTGGGCTGTTTTGAGGATTTTGGCATCATCAATTGGTTCCATTGCCGGGAAATCGATTCAAACACCCATTGTTTGGCCTGGAAAAGTCGCCTGCAGCCTGTTTTCGGCCGGAAATTTGTTAGTTTGAACATAATTTCTTGTTCCGTTTGGGTTCTGTTCTTGTTGCCGCCGAATTCTGCAGAAATTCGGCCGGAATCTGCCATTCGCGTCTGAAGTAAATTGTTTGGCCTGAATTTTTTGTGTTGGAAAAATCGCAATTGGCTGTTTGTTGTTGGTCAAAATTTGCCCTAATTTTGGCCAGAAATTTGGATCTATTGGAAATCGTGATTTTGGAAAATTTACACTTGTTAATTTGCTGGTGACTTACAATGGATGGACAATTTGCAAGTGTAACCGCTGAGGAGGATCAAACCCAAGTGAACGGGGCAAACACTGGAGCCGAGGAGCTGCCTCCTCCTCCTCCTCTACCTCAGCCAGATGCCCTTCCTCCCCTCTCCATGACCCTTCGTTCCAAGGGTCAGGTGAATGCCGAGGGTGAAGGTGCTGAGCTTCCTCGTCCTACACGTACCCGCGGAAAGCAAATAGGAAGGAAGAAAACAAAGAATGCCGACGCCGGTCAAGCAGGAGGAAGTCAACCCATTGACCGACGCTCTTTGTTACATAGGCAAATGGAGACATTACAAAGAATGTATGAAACACAGGCTGCTCTCTTGCAATTAGACCCAGAGCATTCCATGGCTGAATTTATTAGGCCCTCTGTGGGCAACCCCCTCGAAAAGGGACAGGATGAGCAACAACCTCCTCCCCTCAAGACCGGGGACCTACCAAGGCAAGCCCCCCGGGATTCTCCTCATCTTCGGCACAACAGTAAGCAGAGGGCTCCAGTGGTCGACTTGAGAAGCCACTTAACTCCTAAGGAAGAGGAAGTAAATTCCAGGGACCTAAGAACGAGACTCAGCTTAAACAGACGCCTATCCCCTGCTCGTCTTGTCATGGCACCTAGGCATCCCACGCCACCTCGATCTCGTCGACCAAATTCTCCTCGACCTCGTCGACCGGATTCTCCTCGTCCTCGGCATCGAGAATTTGCAAGGCCGAGGACACCAGAGCCGTACATGATGATACTTGGCGGTCAAGACCTGGAATTAAGGCGTGACAAAGCTCCTTCCAAACGGGACAGCCACCGACATGACGCGGAGCACAGTAGGGTGAATGATCGCCCCAAGGACAAATCCGTCAGAAGCTCCCAACGAAGCACTCGCTCAAGCAGTGACAAGGGAGTGGAAACCAAGCAATGGGAGCTGTTGAAGCAAAGACTGGATGACATGGAGAGGGGAAAGAAGTTCAATGACGATGATTATGACTGGGCAACACGTCCATTCTCTTTGAGAATAACTGCAGCTCCACCTAATCCCCACCTCAAGCTCCCTAATTTCGAAAAATACAATGGCACTACTGATGCAAAAGACCACGTGCAAAGTTTTGAACAAACTATGAATCTCCTCACCACTGCTGATGACCTGCTCTGTAAAGCTTTCGCGAGCACCTTCTCCGGAACAGCTTTGACCTGGTTCCGTGAGCTTAAAAGAGGTAGCATCGATTGCTGGAGAGGCATGAGGAGAATGTTCTTGGACCACTTTGCTACCGCTGGTAAGAGGAAGATAAGGCTGGCCGACTTGGCCAACATTGAGCAGGGAAAGGGAGAGACCACCCTCAGCTATTATAATCGGTTCCGAAAAATGGCAGACCAGGTTGAAGAGAGCCTCACTGATAGGGAAGTTATTGTCTGTTTCAACTCTGGCCTAAAATCTGGTCCCCTCGTTTATGAACTCTCAGCCAGGGAACCTCAAACAAAGTCCGAGCTATACAAGGTAGCTTATGCCATTTCCATGGCTGAGGACAAAACAAAGAAAAGGGGAGCTGACAAGACAGAAACAGAGGCGACAGGCACTCGCCGAATAATAATGGAAACGGCGAGGGTTCCCAAAGGGAAAAACAAAACAAGGAGCACGAAGAAGCTTGAATTTACTCCTCTTACTAAGCCCATTTCAAATCATGCAGCTGGTCAACCTTCCCCCACCTCAACCAATGACAGACAAGCCAAAATTCCCTCGTAACATGAACAAATACCGTGATTTTCACAAAGACAACGGGCACACCACCGATGGCACGTTGGGCCCTCAAGAAAATAATCCAGGAAATGGGTCGACGAGGGAAAGTTAGATCGTTATGTCATGAAAAAGATAACAAAAAAGCGGAAGCGGAAGGAAGAGGAAAGTGAAGATGACGACAAAGCGAGGATGAAGACCGCAGCCTCCTAGGGCCAAGTTGCATGTGATACGGGAAGAGGTAACTTCTACCAGAAAACTAAGGGACCAGATCCACGAGCTGAGCAAAGTATACCATGTTCCTGCTTGGATCCATAAAGCAGAAGAGGTCATTAGTTTCTCTCCTAATGAGTTAGCTGGAAGCCGAGCAGCTCGTGAACAACCCTTAGTAATAAAGGGCCGAATAGACAATGTTGAATCCGAAAGACTTCTCGTTGACACGGGGGCCTCCCGTGACATCCTATATTATTCAGCCTTCCAACAGATGGGCTTGAAAGACACCATGTTGGAACCCTACCACGGAAGGCTAGAAGGATTCACCAATCACAAGGTGGGAGCCAAGGGAACTGTGGAGCTAGAACTTGAAGTCGGTGATCATCCCTTCTTAGCCAAAGCCACAGTCAATTTCATAGTCATGGATTTGACTAGTGATTACCATGCGATCATAGGCATTCCAAGTCAAGCCAAACTTGGGCTGGTGGCCTCACTTCCCCATCAACGAGTTAAATTCCCCACTCGGGCAGGGATTGGATGTGTGAGGGCCACCCCCAAAGACTTCTTGGAACATGTCGTGAAGAGCAGAAAGAAATCCAAAAGTGTGGAGATAAATACCCCCGAGGAAAACATAAAGATCTCAAAGTCTCAGAAAACCACCGAAACTGGCTCCAGAATGAGCTATATTCGTGAGGTGCTTGCAGAGGAAGACGAACCTATGGTCCAAGAAATTGCAGATGACCAAGGCATAGTCCTACCTGTACCTGTGGAAGATCCTATGGTCCAAGAAATTGCATATGACCTAGGCATAGTTCAGCCCATATCAGAAGAAGACCCTGTTCTCTTCAACGGCCAGAACTCGGGGGCCAACCACGACCTAGGGAACGTCAGTCTCCCAGATGTTGATAAACTTATGGAGGAAGAGGGCCTCAACGTGAATGACAATGAAGGAAGAAGAATTAGAGAGATTATTATCGAGTCTCTAGAATTCCGTGACGGTCTTGAAATGAAGCCTGTTGACGAACTAGAAGAGGTAGTCATCAATCCTGACTATCCTGAACAAAAAATCAAGCTCGGGGGCCAATTATCTCCAGAAGAGAAAGAAAAAATCATCTCCCTCTTGAAAAGCAGTCTCGACGTCTTTGCTTGGAGAGTCGAAGATATGAGGGGGATCAATGAAGAAGTAGCCCTCCACCGCCTGGAAGTTGATCCTTTGGCAAAGACTATCTCCCAGACAAGGAGAAATTTTGCAAGGGATAAAGAGGAAGCTATAAAAGAAGAAGTGCAGAAATTACTTAGCGCTGGAATAATTCGTGAAGTTAAGTACCCCGTTTGGTTGGCCAATGTAGTTATGGTGAAGAAGCAAAATGGGAAATGGCATATGTGCATAGACTTTACTGATCTAAACAAAGCCTGCCCCAAGGACAGCTATCCTCTTCCTAGAATTGACAAGTTGGTTGATTCCATTGCTGGACGTCAAACTCTCAGCTTCCTAGATGCCTATTCAGGCTATCATCAGATAAAAATGGCGGAAGAGGACATTGAAAAGACGACCTTCCAAACACCTGGGGGAAATTACTGTTACATCATGATGCCTTTTGGGCTCAAGAACGCGGGTGCTACATACCAGCGAATGGTAAATCGAGTTTTTTCAAGCCAAATAGGTCGCAACATGGAAGCTTATATTGATGACATGGTCATAAAGACCAAGGAAGGCAGTCACGTTCCTGACCTGCAAGAGACAATTCACAACCTCCGAGCTAATAACATGAAGCTAAACCCAAGCAAGTGCGTGTTTGGGGTAACAGCCGGAAAGTTCCTAGGCTTCATGGTATCTCAAAGGGGGATTGAAGCAAACCCCGAAAAAATCAAGGCGCTCGTTGACATGAAGGAACCTACCACCATCAAGGAGGTTCAAAGACTTAATGGAAGAATCGCAGCCCTTGGAAGATTCATCGCCAAATCCGCCGAAAAGTCACTGCCTTTCTTCAAGGTATTGAAGGGTACCAAGAGCTTCTCCTGGACTCCCGAGTGCTCCGAAGCATTCCTCCGGTTGAAGGAGTACTTGGGTTCCCCTCCCTTGCTTAGCAGTTCGACTACCGGTGAGATGCTGTACGTCTTCCTAGCTGCCACTGATCATGCTGTCGCTGCTGTCCTAGTTCGAAATAATGAAGGAATTCAAATGCCTGTCTACTATGTCTCTAAGGCACTGTCCGACGTAGAAAGCAGATACTTCAATGTGGAGAAGATAGCGTACGCACTAGTCATTGCATCGAGGAAACTACGTGCCTATTTTTCTGCACATCCTATCACCGTGTACACAAATGAACCGTTGAAGAAGATACTACATAAGTTGGACGGCTCCGGGCGTCTCCTTAATTGGTCCATCTCTCTCACTGAGTTTGATATCACTTACCAACCAAGGAAGACCCTCCTGGCACAGCCTTTGGTTGACTTCATGGTCGAGACTGCCTTTATGGGTGAGCATCTCCCCACCTCTAGGAAGCAAAACTCACCAGAGGATAAAGACTCTCCCATTGAACTCCCATCCAACGGTTGGATCCTGTATACGGACGGATCAGCCACCAAGGAAAGAAGCGGAGCTGGAATCGTACTAGCAAGCCCGGAAGGAGAGTTTACTACTCAAGACGCCATCCGTTTTAAGTTCCCTGCCTCCAATAATCAAGCGGAATATGAAGCTCTAATATTTGGCATTGAATTAGCCTCCTTCTATGGAGCAACTAAGGTGGCGGCCTTCTGCGACTCCCAACTCGTTGTCAAACAAGTAAAGGGAGAGTATAATGCCCAAGACCCCACCCTTGCCAAGTATAGAGACCTGGTCCTAGATATGACGAAGAAGATGGAATTTTTCGAGCTCAAACAAATTGGCAGGGAAGATAACCAAGTCGCAGACGTTCTTTCCAAACTGGCAACCATGGATGTGTCTAAGACCAGTCCATATGTAGTTTATGCCGAAGAACCTGCGTACGAAAGACTACAAGTCATGCTCTTAGATGGAGAGGATAGATGCTGGATCGATGACTACATTGAATATATTGAGAAGGAGAAACTCCCTGAAGATGAAGCTCAAGCTAAACTCATCAAGAAGAGGTCTCCAAGGTTCGTGGTTATAAGCGGAGTCCTCTACCGAAGATCTTTCACAAAGCCCCTGCTAAGGTGTGTCTATCCCAAGGAAATTCAGAACCTCTTGGCAGAAGTACATGAAGGCGTTTGTGGCGGGCACCCGGGGGCCAGAACCTTAGCTGACAAGATCATATCGCTAGGTTACTACTGGCCAAACCTAAGGGAAGACGCACACGCCTATGTTAGAAAATGTGACAAGTGCCAAAGATTTTCTGACATTCCTAGACTACCGGCAGTGGAGCAAACACTTGTAATACCTACGTGGCCATTTGATATGTGGGGGATCGACATCATCGGACCCTTCCCTCCCGCCCGTGGTAATTGCAAGTACGTGATAGTAGCTGTTGATTACTTCTCCAAGTGGATAGAAGCCAAGGCATTAGCCAAGATAACGGAAGAGAACGCGATCAACTTTGTCCATGACAACATCTGGTGCAGATTCGGCCTTCCACATACAATTGTCTCTGATCATGGACTGCAATTCTCCACAGCATTCACCACAGAATTGGGAAGGGTAAAAGTCCGCCATGCAAAATCTTCAGTTAGCAGACCACAAGGCAATGGCCAAGCAGAAGCAGCAAACAAACTGGTCCTAACCGCCCTTACAAAGAACCTTGAGGGACGCGAGGGTAGATGGTTGGACGAACTTCCCCTAGCCTTATGGGCTGTTCGCACAACCACCCGGGGGCCAACCGGGGAAACCCCATTCGCACTAACCTTCGGTTCCGAGGCTATGGCACCAGCAGAAATGGCCATCCCTACTGTGAGAAATTCCCATTATGATGAGCAAGTCAACAAGGTCAATAGGCTCCTAGACCTGGACCTGATAGATGAGAAACGACTAGCCGCACAGATGAGGATGGTGAATTACAAGCAAAGGACCAAGGCGTATCACGACAAGAGGGTCATCAGAAGAGTATTCCAAGTAGGCGATTGGGTACTTAGAAAAATTGAAGCTACTGGTCGGAAGGCAGAACAGAACAAGCTCTCCCCAAATTGGGAAGGTCCTTATATCATCACTCAAGTCGTTCGAGAAGGGACCTACAGATTGAAGACCAAGGAGGGGAAGGACCTCAAACATCCCTGGCACTCCGACAACCTTAGAAAATATTATCACTAGTCTAGTTTATTTTACAGTAGATTAGTTTCTTATTTCCTGTCTTTTAGTTTTTGATTAGTTGATAGGATTGCAGTTCGATGTAATCGCATTTCAGTTTTACGAAAGCAGTCTCTTCCAGCATGCAAAGCAACTATCAACTCTTCATACAGACACCAGAAGACGAGGACTTTATCCCAGACTCTTCTAAACACATCCTGCCAAGGGTCCACCTTGATGCAGGATACCAACAGCCAAGACCAAGGGTCCTCCTTGGCCTGATGGCTTACAACACATCCTGTCAAGGGTCCACCTTGATTAAGGATACCAACAGCCAAGACCAAGGGTCCTCCTTGGCCTGATGGCTTACAACACATCCTGTCAAGGGTCCACCTTGATTAAGGATACCAACAGCCAAGACCAAGGGTCCTCCTTGGCCTGATGGCTTACCACACATCCTGTCAAGGGTCCACCTTGATGAAGGATACCAACAGCCAAGACCAAGGGTCCTCCTTGGCCTGATGGCTTACAACACATCCTGTCAAGGGTCCACCTTGATGAAGGATACCAACAGCCAAGACCAAGGGTCCTCCTTGGCCTGATGGCTAACACATCCTGTCTAGGGTCCACCTTGACTCAGGATTACAAACATAACAGCCAAGACCGAGGATTTTCCTCGGCCTGATGGCTTAACTAACGTCCTACCAAGGGTCCACCTTGATTCAGGATTACAACACATTTAAAGCCAAGGAAACCTTCCTCGGCCTAAATAACTTAAGGGTATAGTTAAAGCCGAGAGTCCTTCCTCGGCCTAACCACTTGCCCAACAATTTGGGAGCAAGGAACCTTCCTTGGATCCCACCTTCTTAAGTCTAGTGCCTCTGCCTAGCATACAAAAATATAAGCAAGTTATTGAAATAACACGAATCATGACAAAAGGATTTTTCATTGATGTTCAAAAAGAATTACAAGTCCTATCGTCTATTACAGAAAGCAAAGAAAAGAAAACTATCCTAAGACTGCTGCCCGTCGTCAAAAGGCTTTTCGAGCCAGTCTTCTGTGATAGTGCCAGGGGGAGGAAGGACCGTTTGTTCAGTAAGGGCATTAGTTTCCTCGGCCCCTCCTTCCACCTCGGCTTCCATGGCCTCAGGCTCTTCCGCATCCTGGATCGCCTCCACCAAGTCTTTTATATTGCCGGGGACAACAGAGGCCGGCCTCCACACCTCCCTGCAAGCTTGAGCATCCTTGGCTGCCATTATCTCCAAGTTGCTTTCAGAAAAAGGGACCAAGTGGTGGAGAGCCCTGACTTCCTCGGCATATTGGTCCCGGCAAATCAGCTGGGCAACCTTGTTGATGTCCAAACCGGTGGAAGGGTCAGCCAAGATGCTTCGGGCCAAGTGAAGATAACCATCTTCAAACATAGTGGCCGTCTGCTCGTCCACGGCATCTTTAAAGGCCGAGCTGGCCATCATCAACTCCTTGAAGGCCGAGCTCTCCTTGAACCGAGCAACGGCCTCTTCCTCCCTAGCCGGGAGGGTAGCTTCCAATCCTCGGCACTTGGCCTCAGCTTCATCGGCCTTTGTTTGAAGCTCGGCCTTATCAGTCTTTGCCTGAGCAAGCTCCTCTTCTTTAAGCCGGAGATGCTCCTCGGCCTTGGCCTTTACTTCCTCGGCCCTCTTCACTTCGGCCTCCACCTTGGCCTTGGCTGCCACGAGCTCAGCATCCTTGGCCTTTAAAAGCTTAGCCAAGGAAGCCTTGTCAGTATCACTCTTCACTTGGGCGGCCTTGGCCTCATTCAGGCGCCTGGCTTTTTTCTTGGCCAAAACATTTTCATACGCCGTGACGGAAGCCAACTGAAAGAGAAATCAATATTAGAAATGTAAACAAATCTCAAGATCAATGACCAAGAAAAGGATAACACTTACCTCGGCGATTAAGAGTCCCTTGTGGCAGAGCAAGGTATCTTCGTTGGGAGCCTCTCTAACAAGAGTCTCGTAGGCATCCTCGTCCATAGCTCTCTGAATGGGAGCTCGTCGGAAACTGGGTTGAACAAGACTAAGATCGCCGGAATGCTTGTCGCCTGAACCTTGTTACTCGCTCTCAAATACTTGGGGTTTGTAAAGAGTGAAATGAGAAGGGTTTAGCCTTTTATAACCCCTCAATCGGGTCAAACCCATGGGTAAAGCTTAAATCCGGGTCTGGCGCCCCAAGAATTAAATGCAAAATGACGGTTTCGAGGCGTGACAAGACTGGGGGGCCCCCAGAATGGCAACCGTCAGTTACACGAATCGACGCCGAGGGCACGTGTCAAAACCCATTCATATTCCATATGCCGAGGACGAGGTGACTTTCTACTCGTCCTAATCCGAGCTAGAAAGTCGGGGGCCACTGAACAGTATAAACCGAGATATGAACATGGGTTTGCTCAAGCTGGGCCTAATTGAATTGGGCCATGAATATTATCTAAATAATCAAGTATCAGGGCCGAGTAAGGTCTTCCTCGTATGACGAGGAACGTTTATCTCGGCCTTATGTCGCCATGCTTGGGCCGTCATGTCGCAAGTGACGAGGAGAGAAAAGTTCTTTCCTCGGCATTTCATCACCATGACGAGGAAACAAAATCATTTACCCCGGCATATATACAAGCCGGTTAATATCCAAATGACGAGGAAGCAGGATCATTTACCTCGGTCTATTTGCCAAAGCCGAGGTAGAACATTCATGTTCCTCGGCGTTCCGGCTAGCAGATTATACAGTCCTTATACAACAAGGATTACACATTCATGATTCAATCAGGATTGTAACCAACTACACCACTTCAAGTCAAACAAGGACTCCTTAACAGATATAATTCACATAGGATTACATCTTATCTCCTTACAAGTTCACTTCAACATGGATTCTATCAATCCATCCCTATAAATACAAGCCCCATGGCTCATTATTTGGTACGTTACTTTTTACATTGGGAAAACTCTGTCAATTTGTTTTCTCATATACAAACCGTGAACTTACTCTCACGCCGGAGGGCCTTTAGCCGGATCCGCCCCGGCTTAGTTTATGTATTTTCTCTTATTTTCAGGCCTTGCAATCACCGGAGCAATCATCGCTTGGATTTGGGCTGTTTTGAGGATTTTGGCATCATCAGAACAGAAATTAATATAAAAAAGGGCTTGTAATTGCAACTTAGGAAGTGAGAAGAGGAAAGGAACCCAAATATATATTCGGGGCGGGGAGGTGCAAACCCGAACCCTCCAAAAACTCGGCGATCCCAAACCCGGCCATTTAGGAGCGGGGCTTTTCGGGGCGGGTTCGAATTTTTTGCCATCCCTATATCTAGTGAGCGTTCTCGTCAATCCAGATTATGCATATCAAGTGTTCAACGCAAAATATTATCAGGGGTGAAATTTCTTAAATGTCAGATTGAAACAATTTTCAAATTTTACTTGGAGTAGAATTCAAAAATCTCAAGATTTAGATCAAAATATCTTTGTTGTTGGTTAAGAGATGGAACTACCTACTATTGTCCTTGGGGTGAGCCATCGACCTTTGTGAAGTGTCATCTTTTTTCATATTTTGAATGAAAATGAATCTATCGTTTGCTAAAAAAAATTACTTTTATTAGTTGATTAAAAATAATTATTTTATAAGACAAAGAAAATTAAAATTTCATTCACTTCTATTAGTATGAATAAGAATAGTTATTTGAAAATATCAAGAAAATTAAAAAATAATTTGATTTTATAAGTATGATTAAAAATAATTATTTGAAAATACCAAGAAGATTAAAATTGAAAGAATATCTTCCTTGCTTTGTTTATTCATAGAAGTCAATATATATACACATACAATCGTGAGTCCAAGCCAATCACTGTGAAGTCCAAACCTATCTCTAATCTAGAATAATTACTAATTAGCTAGCACTAATCTAGAATCTATACATACTGACTATGACTATGGAAGAGATAAGTAAATAAATTACAATAAAATATTATCTAATATACTAAGAATATTATCTAATATTCTAACACTCTCCCTCAATCGGAACGAAAGGAGTATGGACGTTTAGATTGAAACGAAAATCTTCAAAAAGTATTAACGGAAGCCCTTTTGAAAAGATGTCCGCAATTTGGTGTCGAGATGGAATGTGTAGCACACGTACCTCCCCACGGGAAACTTTTTCTCGTACAAAATGGATGTCCATTTCAACGTGCTTGGTACGTTGGTGCTGAACCGGGTTCCCCGACAAGTATATTGCACCGATGTTGTCGCAGTACACCAAAGTAGCCTTGAGAATGGGACAATGGAGCTCAAGTAATAAGTTACGAAGCCAGCAAGATTCCGAGGCTACGTTGGCAACACCCCGATATTCTGCCTCGGCACTAGAACGGGAGACGGTTGCTTGTCTTTTTGCAGACCAAGAAATCAAAGTGTCCCCAAGAAATACACAATAACCTGAGGTGGATCGTCGGGTGTCGGGGCAGCCTCCCCAGTCGGCGTCTGTGAAGGACCGAAGGCTGTCAAACGAGGATGGACAAAGATGAAGACCGTGTGTGAGGGTGCCACTGATGTAGCGTAGAATACGCTTGAGGGCAGCCAAATGTTCATCTGTTGGAGAGTGCATAAACAAGCACACTTATTGAACCGCGTAGGCAATATCCGGCCGAGTGAAATTGAGATATTGAAGGGCCCCCGTGAGACTATGGTACAAAGTTACATCTTCGAATGGTTTGCCACAAAGGGCGCTGAGCTTGGACTTCGTGTCTACCGACGTTGGAGAAGGCTTGCAGTTATCCATGTCAGCTCGATTAAGGATTTCCTTAGCATACTTGTGTTGTGATAAAAATAGGCCACCATTGTGATGTTGAACTGCTATACCCAAGAAATAGTGTAAGGGACACACATCCTTCATAGCAAACTCCGAGCCAAGAAGAGAGATGATGGAAGTACGGAGAGAGTCGGAGGATGTTGTTAAAATAATGTCGTCGACATATAACAACAAATAAGCAACTGTCCCCTTATGGTAAACGAATAAAGAATTATCCTATATACTCTGTTTGAAACCATGAGATGTACCAAAGTTGGCAAACCGTTTGTACCATGCCCGTGGTGCTTGTTTAAGCCCGTAAAGAGACTTCTTCAACAAACATACGTGATCGGGATAAGTGCGACTTTGAAAACCTAATGGTTGATGCATGTACACTGTTTCCACAAGGTCCCCATGTAGAAATGCATTTTTAACATCAAGTTGGTGAATTGACCATTTTTTAGAAAGGGCTAAACTCAACACGGTACGTATCATAGCTGGCTTGACAACTGGAGAAAAAGTATCGCCATAATCAACCCCAACATGCTGGGTTTTTCCATCACACACTAGTCGTGCTTTATGCCGCTCAAACGAGCCATCCGACCTGTGTTTGTGAGTAAAAATCCACAAAGAGTGAATAATATTAGTCTCAGGTGGACGGGGAACCAACTCCCACGTCCTATTACTAATAAGAGCATCAAATTCATCGTTTATAGCCATTTTCCATTTTGGATCATTAAGAGCCGACACGGGATTACGAGGTAATGGAGACTCAATAGTACAAGTATGGAAATTAAATAGTTGTTTGGGCTTGAAAATTCCATGTTGACTACGAGTCACAAGTCTGTGAGTCGGGACTGAAGGAAGGACAGACGATGGAATTTGAGAGGCAGTAACAGAAGGTGACGAGGTAGGTGAAGGAAGAAAAGGCACTGGACTAAGAGGAGTAGATGGGCCTGTTTGGTCTAGGCATGTTTGGTCTGGGCCAATGGGCTGAATTGGGCTTGTTGGAGCTTGTCCAGGAGCCAGACTAGATGTATGAGGGAAATGGGCCATCAAAAAAGGACTGGGCCCATCATCTAGGAAAGAATATGTATGAGGGGAAGGTGTATGGTGAGATGCAAAAGGGAATCGTTTTTCATCAAAGAGAACATGACGATTAACAATAATTTTCTGGGAAGACAAATCATAACACTTAAATCCCCTATGGTTGAGTGGGTATCCCAAGAATACGCACGGAGTAGACCTTGGTTGAAGTTTATTTAATGTAGTGGATGGAAAAAGAGGGTAACAAAGGCACCCGAACACTTTCAGATGAGTGTAGGAAGGGTCTTTTTGGTAGAGAATTTTAAGAGAAGATTGATAGGAAAGAAGTTTACTAGGGAGAATATTCAGAAGATAAGTAGCCATTTGGAGTGCATGATGCCAAAAAGAGGAAGTGAGGCATGAGTCATTATTGTCTGATTAATATTGTTAATGGAACGAGTTTTCCGTTTCGCCTTTCCATTTTGAGAGGAAGTGTGAGGACAAGAAAGACGGAAAGAAAGACCATTAACTTTACAAAACTCCCAAAATTTGGCATTATCAAATTCTTTTCCATTGTCACATTGGATATTTTTTATATTACGTTCAAATTGAGTATGGATATATGCTTTAAAGGAAAGGAATGTGGAATAAACATCCGATTTCTTATCCAAAGGAAAAGTACAAAGAAAATTAGAATAATCATCCAATAAAAGCATGTAATATCGATGGCCCGAAGAACTTAAAACGGGAGATGTCCATAAATCACAATGCAAAATATCAAAAGTTAACATAGTAATTGAATTTTAATCAACAAATGGTAAACTAACATGCTTTCCTAAAACACAAAAATGACAAGTGTTCGATACACTAGAAGGACTATAGTGTATCATTTTATTTTTCCTAAGTTTCTCTATTACAGGTGGCCCACGGTCTCCCCATCGTTGATGCCATAAAGAAGGAGAGATGGCAACAAAAGTAGAAGATTGTGTTTTATTAGTGGTCTCATGGGTGATGACAGGATACAGCTTGCCTCGGCTCTCACATCTCATGAGACCCTCCCCTGTCCAAAAGTCCTTAACAGAAAAACCAAAAGGTTCAAACTCAATAGACACGGAGTTATCTTTTATGAATTTACGGACAGAGATAAGATTTTTAATAAGATGTGTAGCATGAAGAACATTGTTCAATATAAACGGGGGATGAGGGGAGGTATCGTAGTACTACTAAAACTGTGAACTGGAATAGAATGGCCACTACCAACGAGAATATTACGATTATTGCTCAATTTAGAATAGGACGAGAGAATACCTGACTTTGACGTCATATGATTAGTGGCCCCCGTGTCTATGTGCCATGGAGTAGCCGGTGGTGGAGTAAGACCCAAAGTATACATGGCTGCCTCAACGTCTGTCGGGCTAGAAGAAGAGGATGCCATGTGGGACTGAGCAGGCCTGGAACCAAGTAGCCCAGGCTGAGACTGAGTTGGGCCGAAATTGGGCCTGGACAAAGGTGTGGAAGAAGTGGGATAAGGTCATGGAGGAGGAGCTTAAGGCCACGCCCATCCTGTTCCCCATTGGGGCAGCGTGTTGCTCGCCTGCCATTGCTGAGGCCATGCCGGTGAAGAGAGACCACCACCACAGTAAACAGAGTCACCGGAACCCTGATTGCCTTTGCTGCCTCCCTTCCTGTAAGTACCCAAATCTGGCTCATGCCTTTCGGTTAATTTTCCCGGCAATTTCGGTAAGTTTCCCGATAATTCCCCAGACCTTCCCAGCGTTCCGGAAACATTCCGGAACTGTTTTTTATTAATTAAGGGCTGAAGGGAGCCTTCCTAATTAAGAAAACACGTTTTTCTTAATTAGGAAGAAGGTTCTAGAATAATGCCACCTTGCATGTTTCTAGAATGCTGAGTCATTGTGGATAAGCCCGCACGGCTGCATTAGCCCAAGGTCTCTGGCCGCACGGCTTCATTAGCCTTATCCAGACTGCCTATAAATAGAGCCCTCCTCTACCCATTTCAACACAACAACAATACACACAACCCATAGCAATACACTCAGTCACTCCCAAGACGTGAAGAATATTGGTGAAGGCTCAAGAAGGTGAAGAAGAAGGCCAAGAAGCTCCCTCCCTCCTCCTTGAAGATCCAAGACCAATCTCTCCTCCTAGCTCCAACCAAAGAAGCAAAGGAAGCAATTGGTAACCTCGCACACCCTAACCTTGCTTTTAATTGATATACTTGCTCATTGCATTCATATATCTTGCTTGGGACTTGGCATTCATAGTTAAAGATCACATCTTTATCACCCTTTTCCCTTTTGCATGCATTAAGACCTCATTTGTCATAAAAATGTAGTCTTTTTTCATAAAGGTGTATCCTTTGCACCTAAAACTCCCATTTTCAAATAAAAATGTCATTTTTATGCATCATTTGCATATAAAAATCCAATCTTTTCAATAAAAATGCATCCTTTGCATTCAAAACCCCTTGTTCAAGCATCATTTGCTTTAAAGACCATGTCTTTACCATAAACTAGCATCATATGCTTTTCAAAATGCAATCTTTATGCATCATTTGCATAATGAATGCCAATTTCTTCAACAAAAATGCATCATTTGCATAAAAATCAAATCTTTATGCATCATTTGCAATAAAGATTATTTCTTTAAACTAAGTGCATCATTTGCAACCCAAAAATGTCATCTTTTCATTAAAGTGTCATTTTTTCATCATGCATTTCCCCCTTTCCCCCAACCTTGGAACGGACCGGTGTAAAAGATCCTATCTTTACATCGTTCCTTCCATTAAAGGTTCCATATTTCTTTAGAAAGGGATACCTTGAACCCTATATCTCCGATTATCGCTTAAGAAAAAGTATGAAGCCTCTATACGAGCTCGACCGTCTTAAAGCGTAGGATTGATGGGCTAAGGACCCTCCTTTCCTAAAGAACCTCATCTTTGACCAAAAGAGAGTCATTCTCTCGATCACGCAAGTCCCGAGGGTCCCGAGGTTAAAATGCGATGATCACAAGTCATAAGATGAGGACGGGATCATAATCCCAAATACATAAAATTCCAAGGAATCCCGAGCGACAACCAACAAATGGTTTGTACGTCCGGAAGACGACTTGGGACATTCCCCCCTTATTTTCAAACACATGCACACAAGAAAGCACGCAAGCAAGCACGATTAATGAAATCATGGGAGACTTGCTCCGGCAAGGCACCTTGGGTGAACGCCAAACGTTCTTCCCAAGGGGTAACTTAACCTCCGAACCCATAAAACCTTTTTTTCAAAGTTTTGAGGTAATCAAAATGGCGTGGCGACTCCGTTTTTCAAATAACTCGGATGTCTTCAAACTCGCGTGAATCCAACACAAAATTTGGGCACCACATTCCACGGTTTGGCGACTCTGGGGGACATCCCAAAGGAGAAAAGCTTTTATTTTCAAAACAAAAATCGATACTCGGTATATAGGTGGAAACCACTTACCCTTCCTGTACACTCCCTGACGTGGGAGTTGGGATAACCGGTGGTTTAACAATCCACGTACCAGTACCCCTTTTCGAAAAAAAATAATTTTGAAAAAAAATAGAAGAAAGCTTTTCCCTTTGAGCGGGTTAGACTCCCATCGCCGATTTCATTAATCATGCTTGCTTTCTTTACCATGCATTGCATCATTTGCATCTTGGAATCTGTGCATACTTTGAAACGGGAAATAACCCGAAAAATAGCAAAAGGAGTGGAACCTGGAAAATTGATCCATGCAGTCGTACGACTCAATCCTCATTGGATTCTGACCGCGCGACCTCAGTGGCAATTCCACCAGGAAAAATCATGGTTAATCTGGCAGTCCTAGCAGCTTGGGGCTACTCAGCTTCATGACTGAATGGGGCTCCCAGAAAATTTACGTGCTTACGTGTTTCATTTTCCCCCGTCCCGAAAATCATTCCTTTAAAACACATTTATGAAAATCTCTGTTTTAACTCAAAAAGGAACGTTTTTAGGAGACCGCACACTACACGCACCTAATATATATCCTGTACACTTTGCACGCACGTCCTTCAAACCCGAGGGTGGTTCCAGCTGCAGTCACGGACAGCCTTACGATGCTCCCGGGCGCGCACGGAATCATCCCAACCTCCCCATGGTAGCCAGTGTCGACCAATGCACAGTCCGTGTCACACGTTTCAAAAATCCGTGACTTTTGGTTGGTTTTTGGTCTAGTCCGTGTCATATAGCCCAGTTGCATACCCACGTAAAGGTCAAGCCTTAGCTCATAACGGAAGCCAAGATTTTCGCTCAAGCGAAATTCTGCCGAAATTCCGACAAGGAAAAATCGGTGGGATCTTGACTCCGACATTGACTATTGACCTTGACCCGCACGGAATGCGTAAGAGTCAAGACCGAGTCTTTGCCAAAAATCAAAAGATCTATCGCTCAAGCGAAGCTCTGCCAAAATTCCGACAAGGAAAAATTGGCAAGATCTTGACCGGCATTGACTTCGATTCCGACCCACGCACCGTGTATGCAACGAAGTTCAATGTGACACCGTGTCATTCGGCTTTTCACCGTCCGACCCATGCCTATTATTCTCTCGGACATTACCGAAAGTCGAAACCGTCATTCGCTCAAGCGAAACTCACGCAAAGATCCGTCAAGGCGTAGAGACGAGACTTTCCCGGTATTGCCTTGACTATAATCCGCATCGCTCGTGCGTTGAAAGGTCCTATGACCCGCTAGACCCGATAGGAGCGTTATTTACTCTCGGTCGGTGGGATCCGCGTGCCCTATAAGACCCTCGCCCGGGGCTGTCCACCCCGGGAGGTCGAAATACGGGTGGAATACGAGGGGCTTATAGACGTAGTGACGGAACCCACCGATCCGGGATCTAGAGTAGTTGCGAAAAAAGAAGGGCGAGAATCCTTTTCCAACCAAATAGATATTAATAAAAGACAACATTTTAAGTAAACTTGAAGATTCTAATTTGCATATCGCTTGAGCCTTCGGCTAAACACCTACCCCGAGTCTAAACCTTTCCTATTCCTTTCCCGCGGCGACAAAGAAGTGGGTGAGAACACCGGGTCGGCTGACTTGTTAGCGCAGAATCCTCGAACAGGTTCGCCATAATCCTCGGTTTCGAGAGTCGAATGGCCGATTTGACAGAGAACAGTCTTTGGTTTGGGTAACCGAGATGACTAGGGAAGAAGAGCTAACCTATAACCAATGCCCTCCCCCATCTTCATATAACCCATTGCCAAAGACTGTCCCTTCTCAGTCTTCTCCAATACCCCAAGCTGTTAGGGTCCCGACACCCTCGCTTCCTCTGCATCCCCCCACGGGACCTTTTTCCTCCTTTCAGCCTGAGCCTACTTTGGAATCCCAGTGCCAATTTGACCTTTCCAATTTTGTCAACGCCTGTGAATTTGCCTACCTCTCGGACGGCTACGGTGAAGAGTCGAGTCGGAAACGAGAATAGGAATGGATAGGTTTACAGCGATGATGACGATTCAGTAAAAGGAATGGACTTGGAGCCAACGGAAGTGAAACCCGAGGGGCAAGATGAGGTAGAAAGCCACGGACCTGGAATAGGGGATGAAATCACTTCAAAGTGTGTCTGCAGCCTATGCAAAGGCTCGGAGAAGGATGAGGTAGTGTATGAGTCCTATATCCTAGAGTTCAATACTCCGTACAAGGACTTGGTAGGCGAATGGAGGAACTTGATCGAAGCTTTAGCCAAAAGAGGGAAGTGGGCTCCGCCCACCGATCTGGAACATGTAAGCGTCGCCGAAGCCAAACTCTCATCAGGAAGGGTAGACTCTATCACAGTGTTAGTAGTCACTCCTGAAACTTGGTCTGAAGAAGAATGTATGGATGCCTTGGAGAGAGTCCTGAGTTTAGAGGCGACCCCAGTCCCCTTTATGTCCTACGATGATAATGATGTTTTCCTGGTAATCCCTAAGCCCGAGGAAGAGTCTGAGATACCCCTCATATGGCGTCAAGTATCCCGACCTGCTTTTGCCCTCATTGGTCATCAGAGTCAAGGCGAAAGTTCCCACGAGAGCTACTGTAGTGACACTGATGAAGACACAGTCGAAGTGCCGGAAGGGACAATAGAGGAGTGGTTAGTCCAGAAGCCAAAAAGCCCGGAAAATATCTCTGATAGTAAGGAAAAGGAACCCGCCATGAGGTTTGACCCCGCAGAAATCCTTATTGATGATGGAATTTCCCACTTCAGAAAATGTTTGGCCAACGTCAAAGATGCCGTCAGAAGGTTGACCCCCATGGAAAGAAAAGACATGCTTGACAGTGATGAGGAATGTGATCCTACTCTGTTAAAGATGTTGCTAGGTTAGGATGAGAAAGCCATTTGCCAAGCTCCAAACTCCGGAAGTGATAATTCTTGTTGCATGCTGACTTTGAAAAGTTTGAATGAGACTGTGAAAGCTTTAAACGGAGAATGTGAAGTTGAAATCAGCCGGTCAAACTCAGAAAAGGTCAAAAAGCCGGTAACACAGGACCGGATTCGGGAAGCCGCCTATGCTTCCCAAGCGGCACCGTCAATCGGATCAATCAGCGAAATTGGCCATACGCCGGTAAGAATCCGCCTCGACTTTGAAAGAATTGTGACGAATCCTCCGGTAGGAATAATGACCAAGGAAAATCCAATGTCTATGTGATGACTCGATGCAGGCGGATGAGTGTTGAGCGGCTAAGGGTGACAAAAGAAGCACCGTCTCGAGCCAAAAACGAGATAAAAGACCTTATAAGCCGAAGCGTAAAAGCGACTCGATAAGGAGGATCCGGTCCTAACTCGGTTGAAGTGTACCCAAGCCAATATCTCCTTGTGGTCCCTGTTGACCTCTTCATACCCTCATAAGTTGAAGCTAGAAGAAAGTTTGGCCAAGACCATGGTGCCCATAGATGTCACCCCGGATGAGGTCGTCCAAATGATTGGAAATATCCACTACGGAAACATCATTACCTTCACCGATTTAGACACGCCAAAGTATGGGGCTAGTCATAACGAACCTCTTTACATCACAGTCCGGTTAGAAGAACGTCGATTGCCACGAGTATTAGTCGACGGGGGTCTGCAATGAATGTCTTGCCGGCTAAAATGATGGATTTATTGGATCTGAAGCCAACGGACTTAAAGCCTTCTAGTCGGACTATTAAGGCCTATGACTCCCGCACGATCGGTTTTGGGGATCGCCACTCTCAAGATGTGGTTCGGAAAAAAGGTCATGGACGTTGCTTTTCAAGTTATTGACATTCCGATTTCATTTACTGCCTTCTTTGGGACGGCCTTGGATCCACCGGATAAACGGGGTAGCCTCTACTTTGCATCGGTGCGTCAAATTTCGGTCGAGTGATGGAACTATCACCACCATTTATGGGGACAATGTCACGGTAGAAGGAACCGGCCTTTGGGGATATCCCGATATTGGAGATCAAGCACGATGATGAAGGGTTAGCATTGACCGGATTCTCCGTAGCTTCTTCCAAGGCACAAGTGTGTTGCACCGACCTCACCACTACTTCCGATAAAATCCCTCTGCCATGAGAATGATGCGAAAAATGAGTTATCTTCCAGGACTTGGATTGGGTAGAAGACTTCAAGGTCGTAACACCATCATTGATGTGAAGGAACAGACTACCGAGATATGGCTTGGGGTACAAACCGAACTCTCGGGATGCCAAGAAAGCTAAAGGCACGAAAGGTGAAGGGGTCCGGCTCCATCCTTACGATCATCTCGACCCATTACTTTACAAAAGGAGGGACACAATATGATGAAAGTGATCGCCGGATCTCCTTGCAGAAAACCCTTCTAGAGAACCTTGAGAAAGTTAGGGGAAAGCCGGCCAATCCCGTTCGAAGAATGTTCCTTGATTTGCCGAGATATCCACAGGGCTACCACTACCGTTCGGAATGAGTACGTCTTCAAAGGAAATCCGGCCGGTGTCAAAGAGTCGGCATCCGGACAATGGACTTCTCCGCCTTTGAGTTAGCTCTTCCAAAGATCGGCGGATAGAAGGCGCCGGCAGTGAAGACGGTCGGTGGGGTTTGCAAGAGTTGTTTGACGAAGGAGCACAAATCCCAGACTTGATCGACTTCGGTTCGAGATGATGAGATAGTTGCCGTTATTGGAGACGATGGTGAAAGTCATTTTGATCCTCGCACTTTGGTGACTAAGACAGAAATGCCATTGAAGAATTGGGAGACATTCTCGGGGCCGATAGCCGGTCGACAGACAAATGATCACGGAGCTTGGATTGGTACCCGTCCTTCTCAACCTAGTCGTGTCAAACACCACTGTTGTCTATTCGGTCGAGTCGGGAATCTTTGAATTCCAGTCCTCGGAGTCATCCGAAGGCCTCACGCCGAGGATTATGAAAATGTAATCGATGTCATCTTTCCCCTTATCTTGAATGAAATGACAAATCTTTACGATTATCCTCTTATTGCCAACTTAACAAATGATAAATTAACTCAAAACTTAACAACAGTTAATAATGAATCATTTGAACAAGATGCAAACACACTAAACGAACAATACATTAAAGAAATCTTTAAGCGGGTTTCGAAAAAGAGGAAAACCGGGCCCAAGCTGCCAGGAGGTTTTGATAAGTGTGAACTTGGGTACTATTGAGGAACCTAAAGAGACACAGATTGGAAGCTTCTTCCGGGGGGTTGAAAGGGACAGATTGATCGAGCTGCTCGGAGAATACGTCGACGTGTTTGCATGGTCATACAAGGATATGCCGGGGCTAGACAGTTCGATAGTAGAACACAGAATCCCTCTAGCACCGGATGCTAAGCCGATAAAGCGGCGAGAAAGATTAAGCCGGAATGGTCTCTACAGTCAAAGAAGAAATTGAGAAGCTACTGCGGGTAGGGTTCATCGAGTCATTGAATACTCCGACATGGTTGTCCAACATCGTGGCCGTAACCAAGGCCAATGGGAAGGTACGCCGCTGTGTGGATTTCCGAGATCTGAACAAGGCCGGCCCAAAGACGACTACCCTCTGCAAACATAGACATCTGGTGGACTCCCTTGCCAACTACGAAGTCAAATCCTTCGTTGATGGTTTTGCGAGCTACAACCGAGATCAAGATGGCCGAGGAAGACCAAGAAAAGACAGCCTTCTTCACCACACCATGGGGAACCTGCGTTATACAATAATGCCATTCGGGCTCAAGAATGCCGGGCTACTTACCAAAGGCGGCGACCGCGCTTTTTCATGACATGATCCACAAGGAGATTGAGGTCTACGTAGATGATATGATAATCCACTCCAAAGGAGAGGGTGGGCGGCACTTTGTTGACCTACGAAAATTCTTTGAGAGGTTGAGACAAACATTCCATGAGACTAAACCACACGCCAAATGCACCTTCGGAGTGACAAGGGGAAAAGTGCTTGGGTATATGGTCACGGAGCGAGGTATAGAAGTTGACCCCGAAAGATCAAAGCCATCATGGATATGAGGCCACCTCAAACCCGGACGAAGTCAAGAGCTTCATGGGTAAATTGCAATACATCGGCCGTTTCGTCAATCGGTTGACCACTATGTGCGAGCCCATCTTCAAGCTCATGAAGAAGAATGTGGACACAGAATGGACCGAAGAATGCCAAGATGCCTTTGACCGGATCAAGGCATACTTAGTACATCCCCTTTACTATGCCCCCACATAGACGAAGCCTCTTGCTCTATCTCACTTGTCACGAACACGGCGGTTGGGGCTATGCTTGCTCGGGAAAAGAAAGACTCTCGGGTAGAAAACGCCATTTACTTTGTCGTAGGAAGCTACGGGGAGTGAGCTCAATTACTCGGCATGTGAAAAGACACAATGCGGGGGTAGTGCAGGTAGTCGGCAAATTGAAGCATTATATACGAAGCCCACCTGTGAATTTGGTCTCGAAAATGGACCCCATCAAGTACATCTTTGACAAGCCTTCCCTCTCGATGCGTTTAGCGAAGTGGTCCTTCTTCTTGGCGAATACGACATCAACTATGTGACCGTAAAGGCCATCAAGGGTCAAGCATTGTCGAGATCACCTGGCGAATTTCCCCGATAATGAAGACGAGAGGGCACGAACCCCAATTCCCGAGATGAAGGGATCTTTGCGGTTGAGCACGAGAATAGATGGCAATTGTTCTTTTGACTGGAGCCGCTAACAAAAGAGGAAATGGTGTAGGAATGCTATTGGTCGATCCGAAAGATGAGCATACCCCCATAGCCCTCAAGTTGAACTTTCCCGCCACGAACAATGTCGCAGTATGAAGCCTGCATTCTTTGGTTTGGAGGGCGCCTTAGAAAGAAATGTCAAGGAGCTCGAAGTTTACGGAGACTCGGCCACGATCATCAACCAAGTCTCCAACAAGTGGAAGGCGTGGACCCTAATCTGCAACGGTATCATGCCCGTATGGAGGAGTTATTTGGACAGTTCGGAGAAGTGACTTTCCACTACTTGCCGAGGGAAAAGAACAGTTCGCGAGATGCCCTAGCTACTCTAGCCTCATTGGTAGAGATCCCGAGGGAAAAGCCATAAAGCCCTTCGAGTGGGTAGAAGAGAAGCCCCAGCCTTCTGTTATGAAGTGGACACAGGACCCGAGCCCATAAAGGAACCTTGGTACAATCAGTTACCAATTCCTCAAAGACGGAGAGTCGGCTTTCGAGACGAAGAAGGTAGACCAAAAGAAGGTGTCGAGCCAAAAGCTTGCGAGCCACGAAAAGGTTGGCCTCCCATTATGTCATCCTAGGAGGCAACCCTGTACAAGAAACGCTATCAAGGACCACTCCTCTTATGTGTCACTCAAGAAAGAGCCGAGAGAGTTGATGACCGAAGTCCACAATGGTCCTTGCGGTCCTCACATGAATGCCGAGCCACGATGCAAGTGATCCTCGAATGGGTTACTCTTGGATCTCCATGGAGACATGTTGCGTTCCGGCACGTCCGAACCTGCGACAAGTGCCGGCGGTTTGCCAACCTCAACCATCTCCCACCTCATGACACAGTCTTGCATGACGACTCCTTGGTCGTTTGCAACTTGGGGCATTGACGTGATAGGGAAAATAGCCCCGAACGGAAGCAATGGGCACGAGTTCGTGTTGGTAGCCATCGACTACTTCACCAAGTGGGTAGAGGCCAAGTCCTACAAGGTCCTCACTTCCAGAAAAGTGGCCCGAGTTCATCAAAGAAAACATAATGTGCGAGATATGGGGTGCCCAACGAGATCATTTCGATAATGGGTCACACTTCGAAGGAGGCTGCGATAGGCTGTCGAGTAATTCGAGTTACTCGCCACAAGTCGTCCCCGTACGAGACCTCGGACCAATGGAGCGTGGAAGGCTGCTAATAAGACACTCGAGCGGATCATCAGGAAGATGGCCACCCGTGGTCGTGATTGGCCCGAAAAAGCTGCACCTAGCACTCTGGGGCTCTGAACGTCTGTCGGAAACGGCCACGGGAGAAACTCCTTTTGCCCTAACTTACGGGATGGAAGCGGTGTTACCGGTGGAGTTGGAAATCCCGTCATTAAGGGTCCTCCTGGAAAACAGTGGCAATGAAGTAGAATGGTTGCGCAGCCGGCATGATGAGTTAGCCCCTTGACGAGAGAAGGCTAAAAGCCATGGAACACACCCGAGCCTACCAGAGGCGAATGGCGGGCGTTTGATAAAAAGGTCAAGGCCGAGAGACATCAAAGAGGGTGACTTAGTCTTTGAAAGTAAAGCCCCCTACCGAGACAACCCCACAGGAAAATGGGAACCCGTCTGGATCGGCCCTTATGTGGTACAGAAGATATTATCAGGAGGAGCAATGAAGCTTGCAGACTTGGATGGCAATCCCTTTGTCCACCCAGTCAACGGTGATAAACTCCGAAGATACTATGTCTAAAAAAAAATAATAATAATAATAATAAAAAAAAAAAAAAAATAAAAATAAAAAGTGCAAAAGAGTAATACCCGGCTAAATTTGAAAACCCCAAAAAGGGCGGTCTAGGCAAAAGACGAGGGTTGCACATATAAAAAAAGAAAAATCTTAGTGCAAAAAGAGTAATGCCCGGCTAGGCCGAAAACCCCAAAAAGGGCGGTCTAGGCAAAAACAGCAGTGCACCATAAAAAAAAATTAGTTCACCGAATGAACTACGTAGACCTGAGCCCCTTAGCCTTTCTTGTAAAAGGGAACGTAGGCATCCATATATGGTTCGGTCTAAACAATAAAAAGGGACGATTAAGTTTCCATGAAATATGTCACGATCAATAAAAAAAAAAAAGAAGACATTTGAATTTCCATGAAATGTGTCTTGACTAATTTCTAAAATAATATTTCTTGTTCATTACAAGTTAAAAACTTCTTGATGAGTTCAAGCACGGTCTACCTCTTGACTCTGCTAACCTGCTACAAAGATCTAAAATACAATAAAATGCCTAAATAAACTAATGTGTTTGCAAAATGGCAATAAGGGAATCCTGAGAAAAGACTTGTCAGTCGTCATTCGCTGAGTCTTCTTTGGTCTTCTTCCCTTTTCCTCGGCCCCGTCGAGTCTTCTTCCTCTTTTTGTCTATGATGTCGGTATCCCTCATTCCGACCTCTGGTATCCTCACTGGAGCCTCCACCAACCCCGTGTCAATGAGTGCTCTCTCTATCCGAGCACGAGTCCGCACCTCCTCCCTCTGAGCCTCAGTCAAAGGAGCGACCTCGGACAACCTCTTGTACCGAGCCTCCATATCTCTGACCAAGTCACACTGGTTATGGCAACTCGCCTTAGCCTCGGTCTCCTCGTAGTCCTACTCGAGTCGCGGTCGGCTCCCAATAAAGCTCGACGTCTATCCTCCAAGATAACTGAGTCGCTCCCGTCTCCCTCTCGTACCAGTCAAGTAGACGGTGGTCAAGATGGTGCTCTTCCTGCTCCTAAAGATAGCCACAGGTGGGAAAGCGGTATGTGTCCAAGCCCTCGAGAAGAAAGAGAAGGCGGCTGGATCCCTCATGTCCAATGACACCACCTCCATGGTCCGGATGTCCTCCCGATCACTCAATGGCTCTGTAAAGCCCCAAAGCTGCTGGATACCAAGCGGGGTATATAGAAGGATGACCGGCGAGAATCACGGAACCCTCACAACATAAGACTCTGAAATATCCTCCAGTGCGCAACCTCCAATGTGGTATCCACCAACGGATGTCCGAAGTGGATAGCCTAGCCATCATCGGCTCCCGGCTACCACTGTTCCTTGCCGCCTAGGCGCACCTCTCCGAGAAATCACCCAAGGGCACCGAGTCGTGAAGCCCCGGGCAAAGCCCCGAGCCTCTCCTGCGACCACAAAGTCAACATAGCCGGACTCCCGGACCTCATGAAATGGTCTCCCGAGCCATCCTGTCGATCCCATGAAATGTCTCTCCCAAAACCAGCGGGACAATATCCTTCCCAGCACTGCAGTCTCGACCATGTCCAAGAGGCCACTATGACGGATCCCCACGGACTCGGCGGTGAACAAAACAGAGAATACGCGAGAGAATGAAAGCATCCATAGCCACCGTGGTCGCAGCCATATCTGGAGACCCAAACCGCCGGGATATCGAAAGGTCAATCCTATCCAGGGGCTACCATCATCCTCTCGGCCTCTCCCAAAGGAATCTGCGAGAAAAGATGCAAGCTTTACCGTCACCGGCACGTCTCCGATCAGCGGAATAGATATAGCCTCGGTCTCGGGACCCCCAATCAAGGCTCAAGTCTTCGTGCGTTGGGACAATTTCGTTGTAAGAGAAGCGATAAACATGTCTCCGGACGTCCCGAACTTTCTTTGCGGCTCTCAACGAGTCCCAATCGGGCGGGAGATCCCTCAAATGCCATAAAGACTTGATCTTGAAGGAAGAATCAAGCGAGTCCCTTGTGATTTTGGAAGTTATGTCTCGCCCAAGATTGAAGACCGGATAGAAAATGGTCTCGCTTCCCCCTTTGCAATCTGACGGGCTTCTCCATCGCAAAGTGTTCAAAGATGGTGCTTTTAGGTCCAAAATATGCTCTGGGAACAATTGGGACAAGTCTAGAGTGAAAATGAAATGAAATGGCCAAGCCTTGCTTTTATTCAGAAAATAACCAGCTCAGACAGGCGTAAGCCGCACGGCTTCATTTGCCCCCAAGGCCATGCCGCACGGCTACATTAGCCCTCTGCAGAAAAAAAAATTCTGCAGCAACCAAAGTTGCTGCCCAAGGGAGTTTTCACCCCACTTTTTCAACCAAAACCTGTACAAAAACATATCCAGAAGCCATTCAAGCATTTATATACCATTATAAATCATTTTGGCCCAGTTTCAGCCCCAATTCCAAGCAAAAAGTCACCCCAAGGCTCAGATAATATGCAAATTGAAAAAGCATAAATTAGAAAAGTAAATAAAATGTAAATACAATGTTTTCGCCCCATCGGCGCCCAAATAAAGCAAAAAATAAACAAAGTGTGCATAAAAATTGTTCATTGTTTGTTTTCGTTCCAAATCTATCCTAGAGACCTCCTAGGCCTCGATTCTTCTTCCTCCTCATCGCTCGGCTCATAGATGCTAGCCTCCCTCATCAAGTCCTCACAGTCGCTCACGTCGGACAAATGGACATTATCGTGCCCGTACTCGGCCAGTTTGCTCCCGAATGTCGGCGTTGGGTCCCCGCCCCGAGGCATGGCACTTTGGAAGAGTACTCCGAGGCCGATGAGGTAGGACGCTGTGCCCCAGACGTGCCGTCTCTTGCGCCCGAGCTCCTGTGCATCAGCTGCCGCCTTCGAAGCGCAGCCGGCTTCCTCGAAGAGACCGGCACATGTCCTTCCGGCCCCTATTACGCACGACCGGCCTATCGTAAGTGCGAGCTGGAACACGAGAAAAGAAGAAAATCTCGGAAAAATCTCGGAAAAATCTCGAGAAAATTGCAAAAAGCGAGAAAATGCGAAAGCTAAAAAGGGAATAAGACCCTAAAAGTATACTCACGGTGCTATCGGGCGGCAAGGTGTGCTTGGGGCTCCCTAGCATCGGGGACAGGTATCCTCATCCTCCTCGGCACTCCATGGACCACATAGGACGGATGCGCGGGAGGGATCGGCGGGTCGATGGGCTCATCCTCCCCATATCCACACAGTGACCGCCGGCTTCGCTTCGTGGCGTCCTCGGGCGGCTGCTCCACAAACACGGCGTAGGGGTGTCCATGTCAAAGTACTCCTCTGCGGCCACGCACACTGGTACCTCGCTATCTCATCCTCGGCCAATCCACAGGCTGTAGCATCCGTCTTTGGAGGATCTGAGGAGTAATGGCGTCCAATGGAGGGACATGGCCATGCTTTGCCTCGAGAAACGGTCCCCAGTAAATGACATCACATGTCGGCCCAGTGAGCCACCTCCTCTGCCTCGTCACATCGATGGCATCTCCCGGCAAGATCTCCGGATACACGCCCCAAGGGTAGAAGTCCACTCCGTCATGCCCATCCCTGTTGATGGTGGCCTCACCATTTTGTAGTCGAAAGTGATCCGGGTCTTCCCAGTGAATTTATCCCTCGCATCTCCCCTCCGGCGAACCATAGCGGGGAAGATGGTGACATCGCTCTGCTTGGTTCCAAGGGAAGAACCCGATCACCTCACAAAACCAGGCTTGCATGTCCAAAACATCAAAGGTCATTCTCTCTCATAAAAGTCTCAAGACGGGAAAAGAAAAGAAAAAGAAAGGAGACTACCTCAAGGGCAAATGAGAAGCGGTCCATGGAAGCGGCTTTGTTCCATTTGTACATGTCCAACGAGAAGTACAACTCCGCCAATCCGGCCTCTCCCAAGAGACCGTCCCTATCCCATCCACATCCTCCAAAGAGTCGAGGAGGCAAGTCATGGCCGGCGTCCCAGAATTAGCAAAGATAGTGACGATAGCATCAACCATATGAATGCTCTAGCCGAGTGCTGGCAGGCGATCACATCATTAGCGGCAAAGTTACGCATGCAAGTACGACTGCCACCTCGGCGTTCCGCGTCTCCATCCCGGCCCCTTGGGAATCGGCTCAAACCCGACCAAAGCACAGGAACTCCTCATTTGTAATGTGGTCTCTCCAAGTCACGGGCCTCCCGGTGAGCTGTAGGCCGGTAATAGGCTGTGAAGTCGGCGGGAGTCACTGTCGGCTCTCCCGGCTCGGGTGAAAGCTATGGGTACTATCCCACGGAACTCGAAAGGGCTGGACCAAGCCCTTGCTCTTAGAGGTGATGTGAACACCCCTGCCGATAGCCTCGACGAACGCGTCCAGGCCGGTAGCCCTCACCAAATTCTTGGGGTTCACCCCATTCTTCTCAAAATCCGGCATCCTCTGCCAAAGCTTAACCGCTATCTCCGATGGTCCTCTAGACTTGTTCTCCTGTAGACAAGCACAAAAAAAAAAAAAGTGTCAGTCCTTCATCATTTTCAAAAGCATGCAAATGCACATATTTTCAAAAGAAAAGCATTCACAAAAGTTTTTCTAGCATTATTTGCATCAAAAAGCGTCTTTCATCACTTGAAACGCGTCATGTCAAGTCCCATTGCTTTCCTAAGGCACAAAATCACAATTTTCACAATTCTTTGCACATAAGCATTATTCTTTCAAAAATGGCATGCATGAATCATTTTCATCTTCCAAAATCATGTTTTCTCATTGAAAATCAGAATTTTGACCTAGTTCTAGCACAAGGCAAGGACTCCGTCTCATATTTTGAAAATTCTCATTCTTACTTCATTTTACGAGAAAAAAGTGGGTCATTCCCATTATTTTCATCAAATAAGTTGCACATGCATATTCTTAGCCTCATAGGTTGTTCATGCATCTCAAAATCATTCAAAAAAAAAAAAATCATTCAAAAATCCTAGAATTCGGGTCAAGCCCTAAATCATTCAAAATTCAAGCAAAATCATCGGATTTGAGCAAAATGAGAATGCTTACCCCAACCGATCGCGGGTTCGTTGATTTATGCTCCCTTCTCCCCGGGTAAAGCTCCGATGGAGGCGTAAGGAAGTCATACTTCCTCTCCGTCCGAACGAGCTCCTTTCTCCTCCTTCTCGCAGCCGCGGAGATGTTCCTTCTTGCTTGCCTCGGTATGGGATTGCCCTCCGGATCCATTCCAATCGATAGAAGCAAAGGGAATTGAAGAATTTTGAAGAAATTCTCTCCTTTCTCTCTCTCTTCCTCGGCAGTTCTTGGCGGCAATAATGCCCAATGCCCGTTCAAACCTGTTTTAAATAATGCAGGAAAAAACGGGTCTCTAGCCGTACGGCTCCTTTTTCTCCATCTCATGCCGGGCGGCTTCATTCGCTCTGAGCAGAAATTACAATCCTGCCCCTGGACCTTCCACTTGGGCATGCAATTTCCGTTATCTTTTAACCAAGATAACATCTTTTCAGAAAAATATCCCTTATCTCTTTAGCAATCAAGCTTTATTCCCAGTCGCCTCCGTTAATTCCGTTATAACGGGATAACGCTAGGTGACAACCTCCAGTGTCAAAACTCTAAACTAAGCTACCTCTATCCCGAATAGTGACGTATGCTAAGTTTCTATCAACTTAAGCTACCTCTATCCGAATAGTGACGTATGCTTAAGTTTCTCTCAACTTAAGCTACCTCTATCCCGAATAGTGACGTATGCTTAAGTTTCTCTCAACTTAAGCTACCTCTATCCCGAATAGTGACGTACGCTCAAGTTTCTCTCAACTTAAGCTACCTCTATCCCGAATAGTGACGTATGCTTAAGTTTCTATCAACTTAAGCTACCTCTATCCGAGAATAGTGACGTATGCTAAGTTTCTATCAACTTAAGCTACCTCTATCCAGAATAGTGACGTATGCTATGTTTCTATCAACTTAAGCTACCTCTATCCCGAATAGTGACGTATGCTTAAGTTTCTCTCAACTTAAGCTACCTCTATCCGAATAGTGACGTATGCTAAGTTTCTATCAACTTAAGCTACCTCTATCCGAATAGTGACGTATGCTCAAGTTTCTATCAACTTAAGCTACCTCTATCCGAAAGAATAGTGACGTATGCTTAAGTTTCTGGCAACTTAAGCTACCTCTATCCCGAGATTGTGACGTATGCTTAAATTATTCAAACTTTGGCAACCCATATCTACGATTCGAAAGAGATTGAGACGTATGCTCAAGTTCACCAAACTCTAGCTACCTCTATCCACTCGATAGTGACGTCGGCTCTAGTTTCAATCGGTGTGACCTCCATTAATTGTCAAAATCTCGAGAATCCTAGACATCGTTCCTAACTATCTAGTGATGCTTGAACTACGATCAAGGCTTGATTCCTCAGGGATACGTAGGTAGCCTTTTATAAAAGGTCCACCATTCGACCACTTTGGTCACCCTGTTTCTTTGTCACTCCTCGGTGATAAGCGGCCCCTCATAGAAGTTCGGATATCCGACCACCTTGGTCACTCCTAGCATATCCCCGGTAGGATCAATTGCTTGACCTCCTAGGTCATTTTCTCTTCTTTTTCCCCGACAAGAGACCGGTTTCTCTTCTTCCTCCCCAGCGGATCCTAATTCCGAACTACGGCTTTGGCTTGATTCCTCCGGGATACGTAGGTAGCCTTCCAAAAGGTTCGGCCACTCGACCACCTTGGTCACCCAATCCGTCTCGGCATTCGCCGAGATCGGATCCTTTTCTATCGACAACCCCACTCGCCTTGCAAGTGACGTTGCCGAGGGCTTCTGTAAGTACCCAAATCGGCTCATGCCTTCCGGTTAAATTTCCCGGCAATTTCGGTAAGTTTCCGGTAATTCCCGGACCTTCCTAGTGTTAGGAAATGTCTGGGCAGTCCCAAATTAAAATTAAGGGCTGAAGGAGCCTTCCTAATTAAGAAACACGTTTTTCTTAATTAGGAAGAAGGTTCTAGAATAATGCCACCTTGCATGGTTCTAGAATGCTGAGTCATTGTGGATAAGCCCGCACGGCTGCATTAGCCCAAGGTCTCTGGCCGCACGGCTTCATTAGCCTTATCCAGACTGCCTATAAATAGAGCCCTCCTCTACCCATTTCAAAAAACAACAACAATACACACAATCCATAGCAATACACTCAGTCACTCCCAAGACGTGAAGAATATTGGTGAAGGCTCAAGAAGGTGAAGAAGAAGGCCAAGAAGCTCCCTCCCTCCTCCTTGAAGATCCAAGACCAATCTCTCCTCCTAGCTCCAACCAAAGAAGCAAAGGAAGCAATTGGTAACCTCGCACGCCCTAACCTTGCTTTTAATTGATATACTTGCTCATTGCATTCATATATCTTGCTTGGGACTTGGCATTCATAGTTAAAGATCACATCTTTATCACCCCCTTTCCCTTTTGCATGCATTAAGACCTCATTTGTCATAAAAATGTAGTCTTTTTTTTTTATAAAGGTGTATCCTTTGCACCTAAAACTCCCATTTTCTAATAAAAATGTCATTTTTATGCATCATTTGCATATAAAAATCTAATCTTTTCAATAAAAATGCATCCTTTGCATTCAAAACCCCTTGTTCAAGCATCATTTGCTTTAAAGACCATGTCTTTACCATAAACTAGCATCATATGCTTTTCAAAATGCAATCTTTATGCATCATTTGCATAATGAATGCCAATTTCTTCAACAAAAATGCATCATTTGCATAAAAATCAAATCTTTATGCATCATTTGCAATAAAGATTATTTCTTTAAACTAAGTGCATCATTTGCAACCCAAAAATGTCATCTTTTCATTAAAGTGTCATTTTTCATCATGCATTTCCCCCTTTCCCCCAACCTTGGAACGGACCGGTGTAAAAGATCCTATCTTTACATCGTTCCTTCCATTAAAGGTTCCATATTTCTTTAGAAAGGGATACCTTGAACCCTATATCTCCGATTATCGCTTAAGAAAGAGTATGAAGCCTCTATACGAGCTCGACCGTCTTAAAGCGTAGGATTGATGGGCTAAGGACCCTCCTTTTCTAAAGAACCTCATCTTTGACCAAAAGAGAGTCATTCTCTCGATCACGCAAGTCCCGAGGGTCCCGAGGTTTAAAATGCGATGATCACAAGTCATAAGATGAGGACGGGATCATAATCCCAAATACATAAAATTCCAAGGAATCCCGAGCGACAACCAACAAATGGTTTGTACGTCCGGAAGACAACTTGGGACATTTCCCCCCTTATTTTCAAACACATGCACACAAGAAAGCACGCAAGCAAGCACGATTACTGAAATCTTGGGAGACTTGCTCCGGCAAGGCACTTTGGGTGAACGCCAAACGTTCTTCCCAAGGGGTAACTTAACCTCCGAACCCAAGTAAAACCTTTTTTTCAAAGTTTTGAGGTAATCAAAATGGCGTGGAGACTCCGTTTTTCAAATAACTCGGATGTCTTCAAACTCGCGTGAATCCAACACAAAATTTGGGCACCACATTCACACCGTTGCATCTGCTGAACCGGTTAAGGCAATTAATGTTGATGATATCCTTCTCCAGCAAGCCTTGGCAGCTAGCTTATTTACCGAGCAAACTGAGAAGCTCAAGGAGATTCAAAGAGCAACCATTGAAGAGTTAGCTACTCAGAAAGCCATTCAAGCATCTCTTCTACCGGTTAGTCTATCGGTAAGCCAAGTCATTCTTCCTTCCTCTTCTAGAGCCAATTCACCGGTTCAGGAGGAGGATATTGATCCCATTTTTGATGAAGACTCCCTTTCTGATTTCTATGAAGAAGAAGAAGATGTTGATTTTGATGAGAATGACCCAGCTATTCCTCCGGTTTATGATGATCCTGGTATGCGTCAGAAAGATTTGATGTCAACCTTAAACTTCTATACCTCCAAAGCCTCTATTCCTCGATCTGCCGATGGAATTCCTTTATTTGAGGTTCATGAGAAAATCATCAGTAGTGCAGTAACCCAGCCTACTCCAATGCCTCCATCTATCGCCGACGCCTTCAGAGGCAAAGGAGAGAAGATAGAATGGCCACCTTCATTGATGTTGTGGAAAATATGAAGGTTGGAGCTGCTCCTGAAGATACTCCTCCTAGATATACCAAAACTCTTGGGCCCGGTGAGATAAGTCGCCGTTATCAGAAGATTAAGGTGTTGAAACTTAAGAAGCGTCCAATTCCTCCCAAAGGCAAAGAAATCATGCCTGGAAAGGTTGAGCAACAACTGGTTACCGATTTCCCTTCTCCAAAACCAAACAAGAAATATCCTTTCTCTCTTCAGCAACACAATCGGTTTATCAGGATTCAAGGCCAGTATGCAACGTTTGCCCCCAGACCGGTTGAAAGCACCCTTTCAACCGATGACTTCTTTATCCGGTATATGTCTATCAATGGACGTATCACTCAAATTCTGGAGTTGAGGCTTTTAAATTGGTCTGGTTATGTTACTAAAATGGTTGGCTTATTGCCAAATGTGACCAGACTCTCTGTGATAAAGAAAGGCAAGCCTATACCTTGGAGCAACATTCGAGAAGCTTCATTACTTCTGCTGGCTCTTAGAGTAATTCACATTCTAAGGCGTCGGCAAGCCATCTTACCGTTAGCCTCTACTGCAGCTGAGCTCTTGGAACTTTCTTTTGCTGAGATGATGAGTTTGGAACCCCTTGAACCTCTTAATCCTGCTTCTCCTTTACCGATTGCCCCTCCTGTCTCTCCCTTGGAATTATTGGATGAGGAGATTGAGATCTCTCCTACCGGTGAAGTGTCTCGGACCGATCACACTCCAACAACCTCTCTTACTGATCCATCTTCTCCTCTTACCGATAGCCAAGTTGCCGATCAATTGCCTCCTGTTACCGATGCTCATTTATCGGCTAGCCAACCGGTCTCTCAATCCATTCCTTTACCGACCCCTCCTACCGATGATTTGAATAGGCCACTCCTTGCTTCAGATTTGACAGATCTTCATAGAGCCTTACTTGATGGTTTTGTTGAAGTCAATATTGAGTTAGCTCGTTCTTTTATTAAGTCCAATCAGGAGGAGGATGAGAGAAGATTTGATTTATTAAAGACTGGTATTGCTCTGTCTCTTGGCAATTTCTTGACCGATATAAAAGCTAGAGACAACGTCATCAGAGATCTTCAGTTACAACTTGATGAGGCTCGGCAAACCAACAAAATCCTTTGTGAGCAACAACTTTCCGGCAAAGACATTCTGAACCGATCCATTGAAGAACTCAAAAGGACAGCTGAAGCCCTTAGTAGTTGTCAAGAAAGGAACCGTGAGCTTGAGATGGAGTTAGCCAAAGTGAAAGCTAAAAATGAAGTGCTCCTGGTGGTTAGAGAAGAAAGGAAGAAAAGAAAAAGGGATGAGAAAGAGAAGAATAAATCAAAGAAATCATCCAAGAAGTCTAAAGCCTCGCATCCCCTTCGAATGCTTTGCTTGCTCCTTAGCCGATCAAGATCCAAGCCTCTTACCGGTGCAGCTCTGAGAATGTAACCGATGATGTTTTTGTCTTTCTTTCCCTCATTCACCGGTCTACAACATAATGAGAATCTCTTATCCTTAAACTTTGTGTTTTGTTTGAGTTTCCTTTACTTTTAATTATTTTGAATATTCCAACTGCTTCTAACCGATATATCTTGCAGGTCTCATTCAAAATATTTCCCCCTTTTCAATCTTTTATTTTTCACTTATCTGTAAGCTTACTTAGGTAGCATCAAGTTGTCTCTTGACTTGGGGAATGATATATTAAATAGACAAACTCTTCATCATTTCTTTTTCTAAGTCAAGAAGATGCTAACCTAGGGTGATTGGACTTAAGCAATTAGGAGGAGATTGTTAGTCAAATATATGCTTAGGCTTAGAATTGCTTAATCCCAATCATAACAAGCATTAATGAGGACCCCTAATTTAGTTAGATCAAAATAGAATTTTTCTATGTACCATAGGATCCCTTAGTGCTAGTGCCCAGTGTTTTTATTATGTATTTTCTCAAGACTTGAAGACTTGAAGACCTGAGAATTTCCTGCTGCATTGTGAAGTTACTCCTTTGGAAGCTGTCTTACCGATTAAGGTGATTAACCGGTCATCATGCCTTACCGGCTGAGTTACCGGACCGACCCCATTCACCGGTCTTGCCCCCTTTACCGGTTGAGACTTACTCCTCAAGCTTCCCTGTTAGCAGCTTGCCGATGCATTAATTGCTCCCAACTACCCAGCCATTAACTTTAGCTAAAGTTGGTAAAGTAAGCATGCTGACAAGACATCTCTGCAACAAATCAGTACCTTCTTTGAGAATGTCAAGTAACCAGTACTCACAGAGCCCCAACTATCTCTGGAAATCCTCTCTATCCAATCTCAGGCATTTAATGCAAGGATCTTCCCATTTAATGCCTGCCAGTCCAAGTCATCATTGCAACCTCTTCAAAGACAACGGCTCCTTTTCAAAGTTCACTATAAATAGCTTTCCTGGAGCATTGAAGAAGGTTGGTGCATTTATGATTCTTGAGAGTGAGTTGCTTTGAACTACCAACCTGCACAATCTCTAGTTCAAAGCATTCAAAGCAATTCCCTTTATTCACTAGACATCTCTGTTAGGACTTATACTCTGGCACCTCAATCAATTCTGTAGTGTTCCTCCATTAGACTACTTATGAAACACATTGATTGATTCACACACAACACCCTAGAGAAATCAGCTCAGCTTGTGAGCACATCTCTAGAAAACACCAGGTCTTTATTGTAGCACGACCCATTAGTGGTCACCTCTAGATTGGCAGCCTTTCAATCATTGGCTTGCAACTTGTAATAGGTAGAATCCATTAATAAAGTAGTGCACCTTCACAAATCCAAGTTCTGACCAAACTTGGTAGAGGATGTAGCAGTTATTTAACACTGTGAACCTCTTCAAACAATGTTTCATTTATTGCTTTGTTTGTTTTCTGTTGTGTAGTTGTAATCAGTTGATAATCTCTCATCTGGTCACAACCTATTGACTTCACTTACTGCTCATTTTGTTTGTCTTACTTGGAAATAATTTTTGTCTTGACTTGCATGATATTTTGTCTTACCGGTTTGCCTTTTCTCTAAACTGAAAACTTAATTTCCGCTGTGCAAAATCACTTACCGGTGAGCTAGAGTTTTTCAAAACAAGTTTTAGCAAAAAGTTTGAAACAGGCTATTCACCCCCCCTCTAGCCTGATTCCTACCATTTGGGACCTAACAATTGGTATCAGAGCTTACAATTTTCGAAAATCATTTTTCCAAGCTTAACCGCTTGAATTGTAAATTCCAAAATGGCAGGAAAAATCATGCAAACATACAACTTGACATCCGTTCCCATGTTGAACGATAACGAATTTCCAAAAGATGGAAAAACGAGAATCATGCGGTACTTGGACTCAATAGATGATAGGTTAACTACTGTAGTCAGAGATGGTCCCATGACACCCCTGAAAATCAATCTTGCAACTAGAGCACCCAAAACTCCTCTCATGGATCATGCAGATAGAGAGTCTGAACAAGACTTTGATGTTTATGAAACTTATGTGCCAAAACCACGAGAAGAATGGACTGAGGATAACAAACTGTGTGATTCCTTGGACAGAAAAGCTTTGCACATCATAACCTCAGGACTTGATGACAGATCACAAACAAGTACAATGCTTTATGAGACCGCTCAACAAGTGTGGCGTAGTCTACTCAGATATTTTGAAGGAGATCAAGTGGCCAAGGACAACAGACTCTACAAAAGTGTTGCTGAGTTTGAGTCCTTCAAGAAGAATCCAAATGAAACAATGAAGGAAACGTACGACCGATTCTGCGAGGTGAGTAACTCTTGTGCATCTTTAGGTAGAGTCTATATCATGAAAGACCTAAACATGAGATTCCTAAATTCTCTTGGAGACTTGTGGCATGTGAAGGTCGCTATTTTGAAAAAGTGCCGTGACTTGAACGTTACTCATATCCAGAACATTGTGTCTACTTTGTTCTTATATGAGGAAGAGCTCAACCGGCTGAGTGGAGTGCAAAAACAATTTAAAAATTTATCTCTGCCGGCTCGATCGAGATCTTCCCTGCTTCTTTGCTTACCAGCCAAACTACTACCATTGACTCTCCCTCAATCTCTCAGCCTCAACCAACTCAAGCCAATACCTCATTAGTGGTGGGATTGGGAGAGGGATGAGTTAGGGAGGGGGGAGTGGGGGGAGGTGGAGGGGGTTGGGGTTGGGGGGAGTTGGGATGGAGGGGGTAGTGTCTAAAATAGGGAGAAAAAGGGTGTGCCATTCAGAGGGAGGAGGAGTGGGAGTAGTGGGGGGTGATGTGGTGAGGGAGTTGTATGGGAAAGTGTTTTCAACAAAGCGGACATGGCGGGAGGTGTGGACACGATGGGAGGTAGGGTCAAGGCAGTAGTACGCGCTTTGCGTGGGTGAGTAACCAACGAAGATGCAAGGGATGGATTTTGGGTCAAGTTTGTGGGTGGTGTATGGGCGGAGCCATGGGTAGCAAAGGCAACCAAAACTACGGAGTTTGGAGGGGAGCGAAAGAGGCGGAAGTAGGGGGAATCATTGTTTAGGGTGGGGGTCGGTAATCGGTTTATGAGGTAGGTGGCAGTGGTGAGAGCGTAGGGCCAAAGGGTGAGGGGTAGGTTGGCATGGGAGAGAAGAGTGAGGCCGGTTTCAACAATGTGGCGGTGACGACGTTCGACGTACCCGTTGTGTTCAGGAGTGTGAGGGGGTGTGGTGAGGTGGGTGATACCGTTTTGACCAAGAGTGGGTGTGAGTTTGAGGTATTCACCCCCATTGTCAGAGTAAACTTGAATGATGGGACGATTGAAGTATTTTTCGACTAAAGCTTTGAAACGGAGGAATGTATTGTAGGTGTCGGATTTATGTTTAAGGGGATAGAACCAAATATATTTGGTGTAGTGATCGATAAAAATAACATAGTATTTGAGGTTGTCTAGGGAGTGGATTGGAGAGGTCCATACATTCGAAAAGATGAGATCAAGGGGACCATGGGAGACGAGAGAGGAGGATGCAAATGGCAGTTTGTGGCTTTTGTTGACAAAACAGGAATTACATGGGGGTAAACTAGAGGAAATAGATAAACCGAACTTGCTACGTAATAAACTAAGAACGGGGGAAGAGGGATGTCCTAATCTATGATGCCACAACTGCGATGAGTGAGAGCTTGAGTGAGCTTGAATGAGCGAAGGGTGCCAAATGTAGACGCCATCCTCAAGGTGTCCATGGATAAGTGTTTGGCTCGTGGTTTGGTCCTTGATAAGAAAAGAGGAGTGGGAGAATTCAATGATGGCATTGTTGTCACGACAAAACTGAGATACGGACAGGATATTACGAGTAATGAGGGGGACATGTAAGATATTATTAAATTTGAGAAGGAAAGAGAATGTGGGGAGAGAGAAGGAACCTATATGGGAGATCGGAAGAGAAGAACCATCGCCGATGATGACGTCGTCACTGCCAATGTAGGGTGTGTATAGGGCAAGGTTGGAAAGATTGTTTGTGATGTGGTTGGTTGCACCACTATCGATGAGCCAAGAAGGAGGGGGAGAGGGGTTGGGATGGGTGGCGGTGTGAGCTTGGTGGTTAGGTTGTGGGTTTCGATGTTGGTGATGGAAGGGGGGATTTTGCGGGGTGGTATTTGGTGGTATGGTAAGAGATACGGTTGGTTGATGGGCGAGTTTGGGCGGTGAAGGCGGTGGTGGGGGTGGATGGGTGTACTAGAGGAGCGATGGTGGGATCTAAGGTTCGTGTGGGAGCCCTACGGGTGGGGCAATCTTGGCGAAACCAGTTTATGGCTGCCGGGTTATGGGTAGAGGTGGTGGTGGCCGGTTCATCGTCGATTTTAGCGACGGATTGGTGGGAAGCCTTTGGAATGATGGAGGAAGCTCCGACCATTGCAGGGTGGGGGGGAGGGCTGCCGAAAATTAGAGGGTTTAGGGGGTTGAATCTTGCCGCTCTGATACCATGTTAGAATTGAAAGCCTTAGCTTGTTTATTTACATTGAACAAATATTTATAGTTACAGTGGAGAATCCTAATTGAACAAGGATTGTAAATTATAGCTATACATGGAGGATAATCTAGTTTCCTAATCTATGAGATTTGACAATATATTCCTAATACAAGTAGGAAAAATATATTAAGAAACTTTGGGATGTTTCCTAAACTGAGGCAGTGCTGAAATAGGGCCGAGGCGGGCGCCTAGTGTTGGGCCAGGCGTGCGCCTTGCTTCCAGACAGGATGGCCGAGACGTTGGGCCTTGAGGCGGCCGCATGATACTACTCGCCTCAAGGTCCGAGGCTTCAAGCTTGTTTTCTTCATTGCGAGGCGGGCGCATGGAGAGAGATGGGGCGGGCGCCTCACACTGAGTAACTGTCATCGTTGTTTGATTACTTCTAGGGATAGCAGGAGCTTCATCCTTAACAATAGTAACAAATGAGATTACGAATCGAGTTAAATTTCTAAAATACACTTAATATGAAATGTAAAAAATTGTAAACCGTTAGGATGAAAATGAAGTAATGAGATTGCAGTTACAAATCACTTCTTGTGTGCGGTGTTTCTCTTTAACCACCTACTTAGACTTTGTTTGTTGACTACATCACTCCAAAAAGTCCCCAAAACCCACCCCCCCAAAAGCCTTTTTATTTCCTCACTCTTAATTACCAAACTTCATTATTTTTCCTTTTCATTTCCTCCAAACATGGCCTCATCAAACCTCCACAAGCTCCTCTCCACTTTCCTCCTGCTCCTCCTCCTCTCCATAGCCTCCAATTCTCCGGCCACCACCACGGCCCAAGAGTGTCCTTATCCATGTTATCCACCACCGATTGGTGGTGGAGGGTCCCAAACCACCACCCCTCCTGCCGTAACTCTACCTCCACCAGCTGTACCACAGACAGGGTCTCTTCCGGCGCCACCCACTTTTAACTCTCCACCCACCGGAGTTATAACAAATTACCCTTCGCCACCTAATAACTATGACGACGGAGATAATCCTTCTCCGGACCATGTTGTTCCATGGTTCCCATACTACGACAGAAGGCCTCTTCATCCATCTTTATCCACAGCTCCGTCGACCACCGCCGGAATCTTATTCGTGATGAATCTTCTGCTTCTCCATCTTGTTTATGAGTAATTTTAGCATAATTTTGATGCTTTTTTTTTTTTTCTTTCTCTTTATATATTATCAAAGAGAATTAATTATTGTTGGAACTCAGAAAAGATGAATATTTTTCTACTACTTTGAAAGAAAGGGGCAAGAAGGAATGGTGGTGGTGATGATCAATGGGGCCCACATTGGTTGTTAACGTATTTGTTTGGTAATGTAGCTACTTTATTCCTCTTATTTTAGTAATTTTCTTTTAATTGAAGCCGTCCAAGTGGTTGATTATTCTCCCTACGTCTCATAGATAGTCCTAATTTCTTAAGTTTAGATTTAATTGAATTTTAATTGACTTCAGTGATATTCTAAAATTCGAATCCCCCTTTCCAATAATGTAAATTGTACTCCCTCCGTTCCGTTTGAAAGGGCAATTTTGCCTCCTAGCACGAAAATTAAGAAATAAATAAGGAAAGTGATGTAAGAAAGAGAAAAAGGTTAAATGTTGTGAGTATAAAAAATTAAATAGGAGAGAGAATAAGTGGGAGAAATAGTTAGGAGAGAAAATGTTGTGAGTGTAAAAGTAAAGTAAAAGAGAGAATGAGTGGGGTAGGAAGAGTATAAAAATAATAAATTGTTTTTTTTTTTTTTTTTGGGATTGTGCCCTTTTAAATGGGACGCCCAAAATGAAAATTTATGCCCTTTCGGGCGGGTTCGGAGGGAGTATTTATTTTTTTGAAAGAATGTAAATTGTAATGTTGAAGAAAAATATCTAATTTTTTAAATTTTTTATCAAAATTTCTTTAAAATAACTACTCCCTCCGTCCCACAATTCTATACACTTTTTGGCCAGGCACGAAAATTAAGGTAAAAAGTGATAAAGGTAATGTGTTGTGAGTGTAAAAGTAAAATAGGAGAGAGAATGAGTGGAGAGAATAGTAAATTTAAAAGTGTTGTGAGTAGCGAGAAGTGAGTCCCATTTTCATTTTGAAAAAGTGCAGATTATTATGAAACACCCAAAAGGGGTCTTTTTATAAATTATTGTGGGACGGAGGGAGAGAGTACTCCCTCCGTCCCACCAAACTGATACTTTTATTTTGACTAAATGTAACTTTGACCAATAATTTATATAAAAAATAATGATTCTAATAAAAATCTAAAAATTGTTATTGAAAGTATTATCAATCGTGATACAATAATAATTTTTAAATTTTTATTAGAATCATTATTTTTTATATAAATTATTGGTCAAAGTTACATTTAGTCAAAATAAAAGTATCAATTTGGTGGGACGGAGGGAGTATTAATTAATCACTAAAAATTGAAACTATGTTTTATAACCGGATATAGAGAGTACTCCCTCCGTCCCGTCCGAAAAGGCACAAATTTCCTTTTTGGGTGTCCCATTTAAAAAGGCACTTTCCCAAAAAGGAAAGTTTTTATTACTATTTCACCCACTCATTCTCTTTCCTACTTTGCTTTTACACTCACAACATTCTCTCTCCTAACTATTCCTCCCACTCATTCTCTCTCCTATTTAATTTTTCATACTCACAACATTTAAACTTTTTCTCTTTCCTACATCATTTTTCTTAATTTGCGTGCGAGGTTGGTTTTTGTGCCTCTTCGGGCGGGACGGAGGGAGTATATAATTATGATAGTGGCATACTTCCTCCATCCCACTTGAATTATGCTATTGAGTAATTTTAGGTGTCTCACTCGAAATATGACAATTCAAAATGAAAATATTTTATTTAATGCAACTCACTTTCATACTCACAATAACTTTTCACTCATTATTTTCTACCTTAATTTTTTTTTATCCCACTTTTCGTACTTACAACATCTATTATAATCTATTATAGCAACAATTTTCCTTAATTATTATGCTCAATTTAAAAATCATATTTTTAATGGATTGGGGAATTATTTGTCAATATATAGTCACTTTTTTGGACCATTATATATATGATGATGGACAATGGTAGGTTGGGAGGGACGACTAGTTGGTGACTATCTGCAAGCCTGCAGCATCATGTTTTTGAAGATTTGGCAACCTTTTTTTATTTAAAAAAATAAAATAAAATTTTGGCTAACTTTTTATGCATTTTATGCATCATGAAGCCAACGTTGCATCATGTTGGATTTAATACCATCTATATTTGGGAAAGCCTAAATTACAAGATTAAACAAGCAATTTTGAATTTCTTGTGACACATCTCAGGGAATGACCTCCCGTACAAGTACAAGGAGGGAGCAATCACGCCAAATTTTTAGACAAACTGGGCAGTCACTCGCCATTTGGGGCAATCGCACGCAAGCTGATTATACGTATGGGGTGATCGCGCCCTGGATCCGAATTGGGTTGTTTAGCGGTAGTTTTGGTAAAGGGTTGTAAAACTCTGCAGGGTTTGTAGTATATTCCCTCCGTCCCACCTCACTTGACACATATTTCCATTTTGGGTCGTCCCAGCTTACTTGACACTTCCCAAAATAGCCTATTTTTTATAATTTTATATTCACTCTACCCCACCACTTATTCTCTCTCTTCATTTTTCACCACTCAATTTATTCAACCAACACTACTATTTACCCCACTCATTTTCTACCACACATTTTTTTTATTTTATTCTTTTTTCTTAGTTCCCGTGCCCACCTCAAGGGTGTCAAGTGAGGTGGGACTGAGGGAGTACAGTATAAATACTATCTATCCATAACAAATTGAGTAGTTCAGTTTGTTTATCTGTTTTCTATATACTCCCTCTGTCCCAGTTAATACTTCACCCTTTTAAGAAATCACGCAAATTCAGGAAAAAGGTAAGTGGAGAAAATATTGTGAGTGTAAAAGTAAAATAGGAGAGAGAATGAGTGGAGGGAATAGTAAATTTGAAAAATGTTGTGAGTATAAAAGTGAAATAGGAGAGAATGAGTTGGTCGAATAGTAAAGATTCTTTGCCATTTTAGGAAAAGTGAACTTTTAACGGGACACCCGTTTTGATAAAAGGTGAAGCTTGAAATGGGACGGAGGGAGTATAGGGTTAGTACAGAAATTTTTATGCCTAAAAATTCGTGTATTATATTAGAGATTTTAATATGTTGATTTACATTAAATAATAATATTTTCTCCCTCTCCCCATGTACATATCAAAATTGGTAAATCACGTATATATTCATGTTGTGTGATTGTTTCTTTTTTTTCTACCTTTTACAGACTTTGGTCTAACACATCCCAAAATAACTATTTCCTCCCTCTTGGACTACCAATACGTTTATTATGAAAACATTAAGGAATACTCCATCCAACTCTTGGCCTACCAATACGTTTATTATGAAAACATTAAGGAATACTCCATTTCACTCACAATAATTTGCAAAAAAACATCTTTTGAGCGTTTCACAATAATTTGTACTTTTTCAAAATAAAAATAGGATTCACTTGTCTCTACTCACAACCATTACTCACTTACTCCGCTTTCTCTCTTCTATCCAACCATCTATACTCACAACACATCACTTTTTTCACTTTTCTCCTTAATTTTCGTGCCATCTATTTTTTTACATATTTCTCCGGAACGGAGGGAGTATGTAAATAATTGCAAGTGGTTCTTGTACATAATTATTCAAACAATTGATGATTTAAGTGGGTTAAAGTAGATTTTTTTTTCAAATAATTTCATTTTAAATCAATATCTATCCAAATGACACTAGAAAAATTTTATGTACCAAAATGACCATTTTCTGTGAAGTCGGCATTGGCAATGCCGTTTTTGACTTGAGTCGGCATTACCAATGCCGACTTTAGTCAGTCCAAATGGAGGGTTAATTTCTGGCATGATTAGGGTTAATTTCTGGTTTAAGTGAAGTCGGCATTGGCAATACTGACTTCAACAAGGGTTTAAGTGAAGTCGGCATTGGCAATGCTGACTTCATGCCAATAAATTCAACTCACAGCCTCTTCTTTCTCCAATATTCTCATTCTTTCATAACCATTTTCTCTCCATTTCAATTTCAAAGCTCAACATTCTCCAATATTTTGTGAATTAAGCATTATTTAAGGTACATTTTATTCTTTTTTATATATTTTGATTTGTATAATGTGATTGTAAACTAGAGTTATTTGTTGTTTTTTTTATATGTTTTGACTGTCGAATTAATTAATATTTCTTGTCCCAAGTTTTTATCCTAACCCGATGCACCGTCGTGATAAAAAGCAAGGAAGACCTAAATCAAGGCGAATTAGAAATAGGATGGATTGACAGGTGGAGAAAAGGAAGTTTCGTTGCGGGATATGCAAGGGAGAAGGTCACACTAAAAGAAGATGTCCAACTCTTAGGGAGGAGGATTAAATGTTATTTTTTAGTACTTGTAATATGTTTTGTTTAACTATTCGTGAATGTTTGTTTTATTTGAACTTTGAACTTGTAATATATTTAAGTATTCGTGGATGCTATTTTATTAAGTGTTTGAAAAAATGATGACATAATATTCGTTTTTACGCGATAAAAATAACTAAATTCAGTGACCACAGCTCGGTCACATAGAAAAATATTACATAAATAAATAAATTCAGTGACCACAGCCCGATCACATAGGAAAATATTACATAAATAAATTCAGTGACCACATCCCCGTCACATAGAAAATATAACATAAATCCAAAAAATTCAGTGACCACAGCCCGGTCACATAGGAAAATATTACATAAATCCTGGTACATAGTAAATCCGACACAAATCCAAATATTACATGTCCAACAAATTAACTTAACAATTCTTAGGGAAGACCTTAGAAACATTGGAAAGTGTAATGTTAAGTAGTTTTTTTGAGCGTGAGACGGCAAAAATAACAACCTAATAGATCATCAAAACAAAACATTTAGAACAAAGTGTTAAGGAATATATCCTTAGGGAGTGTTTATCTTGCAATTTTAATACGGAGGGGTCTAACGGTCCGGGATCAACAAATGCTTGGTTATCATGATATTGGTCCATCCGAAACAAACAACAAAACTATTAAACTAAAATTCAGTGAAAAAAGAGGCTGGCTCGTTAAATATTTAACTGAAAAAGGGCAATTTTCTGACAGTTTAGTTAAGTTTTTGACAGAAAAAGACATTTTTTTGACAAAAAGACATAACTGTTAATTACTAAACTATAATTCAGTAAAAAAGACCATTCTCGTTAAATATTTAACAGAGCAACGAAAAGCTCGTTAAATTTCTGACAGTTCAGTTAAGTTTATGACAGAAACTTAACATTTTTGTTAAATTTCTAACGAAATTCGGATATTTATATCAAGTTTCATCAAATTTTAATAAACAACCTATTGTTAAATTAAATCACAAAAAATTAACATGTATTAAGGAAACTCAACAAAAATTAACATATTGTAATTTCATAGAATTGTAACAAACACATAAATAAACTCATAGCAAAGAAAGATAATTAAAACACAAATTATAGAAAGAAAAATCATCAAATACTAACCTTATATTTCAAAAACGTAACTATGAGTAACATTTTTAGATTTTTGACGAGATCTTGGCAATGGTGTGTGCTTGAGATAGAGAGAAGATGAGAAGATAGGGATGGGATGAAGGGACTGAAGGGAAGGGGGAAGGGGGGTCTTTACGCGTGGGAATCAGAAAAGCAGAAATCGGTATTACCAATGCCGACTTTACTAGAAAACGGCATTGGTAATGCCGACTTCACCTAACCCTAATTAATCATGCCAGAAATTAACCCTCCATTTGGACTGACTAAAGTCGGCATTGGTAATGCCGACTTCAAGTCAAAAACGGCATTGCCAATGCCGACTTCACAGAAAATGGTCATTTTGGTACATAAAATTTTTCTAGTGTCATTTGGATAGATATTGATTTAAAATTGAATTATTTGAAAAAAAAAATCGTTAAAGTAGGGTAGTAAGTATCAATTTTTTTTTTTAATTTTAGAAAAGGAATATGATATAAATGTCTAAGACACTATTTATTATGGGTCATGAACCCTGGGTGAGATATCATACCCATAAAAGCTCATACGATATACAAAATTTCACAGAAACCCATGGTTATACATTATCCCTATCTATTGCTTTTATACCCAAAGATATAAGACTAAAATTTTTCAGTTTTTCTTAAAAATAATAAAACAAATCTCATATTTTATTAATCAATTCGCTCATATACCCGAAGTTATATGACTAACTCTTATACCTAGTTATAAGAGTGGATTTACATGGGATATTGGGATGTAAGTTTATATGGGATTTTGATCTCGCTATTAAATAGTGTGTGAAATTTTGAATTATTATTGGGCTTTTATGAAAAATGATTTGAGACGAGGGGTCTCATGAAATTATTCTCATTCATCATTTATCATTTGAAAATAAAGCAAACGAGAACTTTTAGTGTGGAATGTATAAAAAAGGAAAAAAAAATAATAAAAGGAAAGTAGGATTATTAGTCAAGGATAAGGACAGAGGGAGTATTGCGTTTGGCTTATCAAATATTTTATGGATCGATTTACTTGCATATACATTTATTATCAGTTGTAAAATTGTATTATTACTATTTAACTTGTTAAAATTATGATATTTATTATTTTGGGACGAAAATAATAAGAAAACATGACACTTTTTATTATGTTATGTGGCAGAAATAGAATTTTTTCTCAAATAATATCTTTTTATTTTTTTTTAATTCTTAAAATAATTTACTGTTCAAAGTTTTGCCAAAAATGTCTTTTTTTTTAAACTCGCTACACCGTGTAGCGAGTTTGACTTGGGCTGGTCAAACTCGCTTCACCGTATAGCGAGTTTTGTGTAATTAAGATGGACGATTTCGAATTTAATTAGGACAATTAATTAAGCTTAACTCGCTACACCGTGTAGCGAGTTTGACGAGCCCAAGTCAAACTCGCTACACCGTGTAGCGAGTTATTTAAAACCCTTTTCCCTTCCAGTTTACGTGTTCAATCAAACAAAACCAACAAAAACTTCATAGCCGCCGCCCAAGGAAGCAAAGGAAGAAGAAGAACAGCCAAGGATTTTGCCAAGTGAATTCAACCTTTTTCTTAATTGTAAGTTTAAATTTCTGTATTGTGTTGAATTTTAGCTTTGATTTTATTATTTATTTACTTACAATTTAGGATTTTTTTATTTTTTTGATGACATTGTAAAAATTTACACAAATTAGTCTCAAATATGTGACTAATTTGTGTTCCAATTCGAAATTTTTGAGATAATAATTAATGTTTATTAGTTTACTTGCAATTAATTTAGGATTTTTTTTTTATTTTTTTGATGACATCAATTATTAAGATTGAAAATATTATTATTCCCATTTTTTTGGTTGATTTTTTGTTGAAATATTAACTTGTACAGTTGTAAAATTTATACATTTGAAATATTGGATTGTAAGAAGGTAAATAAAAATTGAAAAAAAAAAATTAAGAAGTACTCCCTCCGTCTCACCTTAGTGTAGACTAAGATTGTGGGCACAATAACTAAGAAATATTATTAAGATAATGAAAATGTGTGGTAGAAAATGAAGAGAGAGAATGAGTGGAGTGAATAGTAGGTTGGTTGAATAAATTGTATGGTGAAAAATGAAGAGAGAGAATGAGTGGGTGGGGTAGGGTAGGGAAAATAAAAAATAATAAAAAAATTTCTAATTTTGGCAGTCTACACTAAGGTGGGACGGACGAAAAAGGAAAGAAGTCTACACTAAGGTGGGACGGAGGGAGTATAGATTATTAAGATGTTGTAAGTATAAATAATAGGATTGAAATATTGGATTGGAAGAAGGTAAAATTTTTACAAATTTGTACATTTGTAAAATTTGTAGCCCTCAGTCCCATTTTGAAATTGAAAAAAAAAGGTAAATAAAAATTAAGAAATATATATTATTAAGATGTTGTAAGTATAAATAATAGGATAGGAATTATTAGTGAGATAGAAAAATAGGACTAAGATGTTGTTGTAAGTATAAATAATAGGATATGAATTATTAGTGAGATAGAAAAATAGGATAGAAATTAATATACCTATAACAACATCCCAAATCTCATATACTTATACCCCAAACCCTAAATCAGATAGATCTACCCCAAACCCTAAAAATATGATTTATTGTTCAAACTTAAAAAAAAATAAAAAAATTGCATGCTATTTTTCAAAACCGCATGAGGATTACTCTTGAAGTATTACTTAGTATATAGGCTGGAAATCAAGACCTTCCCCACAAGCACTTCTTGGAAGTGTGGGATAACTTTGGATTACAATGCCATGTACTAGTAATTACACTTTTGTATTCTCTTATTTATTTCCTTGCCTCGTAGAACAATAACCAACCTTGATATTGAAATAAATAGATGGATGCCTTCATTGATCCCGGGCCTATCGATGCCTCTGTTCTGACCCAGCATGAGAACCATAGAGCTCGATTTATTTGGGCCGGGGCGGAGGTTTCTAGTCCCCTCCAATTTCGTCATGATGCCACCTTGCTGACCGTATTAGCTCCTAGGATATTGTCCAGACTGGCGAAGTGCGGGTTTAGTGGAGTTCACTATATAGGGAGAGTACAATATGATTGTGGGTTACTGGAGGCTTTGATCGAGAGATGGCGTCCGGAGACCCATACATTCCACCTCCCAATTGGTGAGATGACGATCACCCTAGAGGATATCGGCTTCATTTGCGGGTTGCCGATTGATGGGGATGCTGTTACTGATGATGGGTTCCCAAAGACGTGTTGGATCGGGCGAGGCCGCCCGTCAGGGAGTTATTTGGGGTTGTCCCTGATCCCGGAGATATGGATGGGAGTAGTCTGAAGCTCAGGTGGATTACGACCCGTTTCCTCCACTTCCATGACCTCGGTGACCTCGCCGAGGATACTGCTCCAGAGATTGTGGATCATTACGTACGGGCATATATCATGCTTGCCTTGGGTTTCACGGTCATGCCTGATCGTACGAACAACAAGGTTAAGTTATGTTATCTCCCTCTGCTTCGGAATGTTTCTAGGTTCATCTAGTACAGTTGGGGGAGTGCTGCGCTCGCTTTCCTATATCGAGAGTTGTGTAGTGTGACTGACCCTCGGACGAGACAGTGCAGAGGATTTCTCAACGTTCTACAGGTATGTTTATCTCATTTTAATGTTCATTATGTTGTTGTTTTTAAGTTTGATTTCAAATTAGCGGCATTATTTATAGTATTTGATATACATTTATTTGATATAGATTTGGGCTTGGGAGCGGTTGAAATGTGTGAGACCTCAGATCCGTAGTCGATTCGGAGATCCGGACTTCGTGCTCATGCCCATCGGATGCAGGTATACATATATCATACGTTATTTTCTCGTCGTTATTGTTTTATTTTTAACTAATTCTTATAATTATTCTGTTTATGAAATTTCATCTGGATCCAGGCATCGCTGAATCTGATGGAGGTTACTGCACATAGCCTGGGAGGCTATCGGGATCAGCTGGCAGGCGACACGAGGATCAGGTTGTGTGGTAGCCTTATGCAGGGAGATACGCTCCGCCCTACTGCACTTAGGGTGAGGACGTCTGGTTGGCGAAGGTCCCTCTCGTATGCTTTGAGAGGATCGAGTGGCATCTGTCTGATCGCGTTATGAGGCAGTTTCGCCTGATGCAGTGTGTCCCAGAAGCGTGCAACACTAGCCCGGAGTTGCACAGTTGTGATCGGCGGGGAAACAATATCGTGAATTGGAGCGTCCGCCATCAGCAACATATTGCACGCTGGGAACAGCGGCACCAATATCTGGTTTCCGGGGTCTACGACATCCAAGATATGCGTTACACCGATCCATATATGATATGGTATCGGGACATAACGTGTAAGTTTGTGCAGAACCTCACTCATATAGAGGAGGATAGATACCAGTCGGCTACCCCTGCCTTAGAGTTTATGGTAAGTTTTTACATTTTTCAAGTTATTATTTCTAGCTTTTTTTTTTTTTTAACAAAACATCAATTATTAACTTATGTCTCTCGTACTTATATATATTTTTGATATAAAAATAGGTGCAGACCCTTCAGTGCTTGCATGTTGTCAATGAGAGGGATAAGCATCCCCAACAAGCTGAATTACGGGCGACTATTACACACGGATTCACAGGAGTTAGGGAGCTCCAACGCCTTCAGTCTGCTGCACCTCCCCCACTGGTAGATCGCACACAGGGGGTACAACAACCTCGAAAACGTCGGGTTAGACGTCGTGCACAGCCACAACCACCACCCCAAATGGACTTCCACGACGAGCCAGATCCCGACCCCGATCAAGAGCCTCAAGCGCAGACCCAGACCTAGGTGGATTATGGACAATATGAATGGCGGCGATCGCGGTCGCTGGGATGGGGGTGGCTGGGGAGTGAGGTGGTTTGCCGAGTGGAAGTGGGGGTGGCTTGGGGAGTGGGAGTAGGGGTGGCTGGGGGTGGGAGTAGGGGTGGCTGGGGGGGTGGGAGTGGGGGTGGCTGGGGGGTGGGAGTGGGAGTGCCCAGGCAGACCCTTCCCCTGGATCATCCACTATGGGCTTCGGACTATATACGAGTGGAAGTGGCTTTAGGACTCCTTCTTCTACATCACAAGCAGAGCTCCACCCCTTCTCCGATCCGACTGCTCAACGGGCAGAAGAGATGATTAGAAGAGGATCTCTTCTAATCATCTCTTCCGACTGCTCAACGGGCGGAAGAGACGATTAGAAGAGATGATCGTAATCAATCAAGCCTTGTTCTTGTCGAGCAGAAGTACCAATATCACTGTAAAAGGGATAATCCGCTCTCTCATATCTTCGATTTTCCGGCACTTCATAATGAACAAGAGGTGCTTCCACATCATCATCAATCAGCCCATCATCACAGGCTCCCAAATCGACATCAGAATCACCACTACCCTCCACATATTCATCATCATCATCCTCTAGCATTGCATCTTTATCAGTGTGTACTTCCTCTTCTTCATAATCAACATCATATTCCGAACTGAACTTATTAACATGATCATTATGCCCAAATGCTAGATCATCATTAACATTATAATTATGCCCAAATGCCCCATCATCATAATTTGGTGTTTGGGTTGATACAAGAGTTTGGGAACTTGGACCAATCCTTGCATCACGGTTACCAGTTGGTGAATACCCATAAATGGTCTCTGTGTGCCGTGTTTCAAACTCTGGATTGGGTCAATTTTCAATCAATTTTACAACCACATACAGCTGCAAATTTCCAATCCCCCCAAATTTAGCAAACTGATCGAACATTACATCCATACACGCATCATCTTCAATACGAAAAGGAAAGTACTCACCAATCCCGCTATCAAAATAATGAGGGCATCTGTAAATGACTTCCAAATCAAATTGAGACCAATCTAAGTTCGCCTTTTTATATAACTCATAATGAATATCTAAAAATTGTTACTTGTAGTACATATAATGGTGTATCAATAACAACTTTTAAATTTTAATTTGGATAAATAAATTAACTTCAAATTATTGCTCAAAATACCTTCGTCGTGCTAACATAAAAATAGATAGGATTCTTGAAGTGGGACGGAGGTATTAATATATTCAACTCTTCTTCATAAATTATGTTTATGTTTAAAACTTTTTTTTATATGTGTTAAAAAATGATGTCATGAATAATTGCAACAAAATCAAACATAAACTGTACAAAATAATTTTAAAAAACCAAAATAACATCAAAAAATAAATATTATCAAGTTAGTGGCCACATCCCGGCCACATATGAAATCTTACATTAATTCATTAAAACATTTAGAAAATTCATATAAACCAAATTAACTTAGAAGTCACTTAACTTCACTACTTCACTATCTTTAGGAAATACCTGCAAAACAAATGAGTTGAACATTATTTACTATATGATTCCAACAATTCAGCAATAATAAGAAAATATGTACCTTGAACACATTAAGGAGTGTGATGTTAAGATAACGTGCTGATGATGATGGGATGGGGTGCCAAATAACAACCTAAATATTTCAAAACAAACAATTAGATGAAAATATTAATGATGATTCCAAATTCACTAATTAATATATCATACCTTCTGAAGTATTAGAACAGAAAAGACAGATATATCTTTTCCAAATTCACTCTCAGTCACTTTATGATGAATGAAAGCTTCTATGGTATACGTAGGATCCTAATAATTTTATCCCAGTTAGTAACTCAAAACACATTTCACCCATGATAGAAAGCATACTAAGCTCATATCCTAACCTTTAAAGTCACCCAGAGATCACCAAACTCATTTTGTGTGCAGGACTTGATAACAGCAACAACCTAATAGAACATACATAAATGTAAAAAATCAATCAAATTTACACACATTTAACTATAATTAATCTTGATATTATACCTGATCCACCCTGTCAATAGTATGACATTTCTTCTTGATAGAGCTCAACGGATAATATGTACCGGCTTAAGTGAGAAATTCCATTGCAGAGAGCCAAGGACCGTCTTGGAAAGCTTCATCCTTCACCGGATCTTTAATCGCTCTCCGTATATATTCTTGGGCTACGATCGGTGTTTGTTGTGAAGATAAGTTCTCACGGTCGAGATTTCTCTGGCGCATGGCGGGCTCTACGGCACGGGAAGGACCAGGAATAACATGCGATGAAGAGGAGCCTTCACCGCGAAAAAAAAACACTGCTCCTTAGGATCCATTTTTTTGGGTTTAATAGAATTTGGATTGAGAAATTGAGTGAGGGTTGCTAGGAGGATACGAGAGAGAGAGAATGAATGAACAAGGAAGGAGAGGAAGAGAGGAAGATATATGAATCTGGAAAACTCAGATGGGCCTTTTATAAAAGTAAAACTCGCTACACGGTGTAGCGAGTTTGACTTGGGCTGGTTAAACTCGCTACACGGTGTAGTGAGTTACGCTTAATTAATTATCCTAATTAAATTCGAAACCGTCCATCTTAATTACACAAAACTCGCTACACGGTGTAGCGAGTTTGACCAGCCCAAGTCAAAATCGCTACATGGTGTAGCGAGTTTCAAAAAAAGAGACATTTTGGGCAAAACTTTGAACAGTAAGTCATTTTTGGAATTAAAAAAATAAAAAGGTATTATTTGAGAAAAAATTCGGCATAAATAGTATAGGAGTATGTCTTCTGTACTTATTGATGCTGCAAGAATCGTGCTGGATCAATCTCCGTCCAATCAGCAAGATAGATCTCCTGACTTTTGACCTGAAAACAGAACCCACGACTAGCCGGAATGGTCTTCGACGAAGACCCTCGGGCGTAAGAGTAAGTAGGGTGTATTTGAGAGATGATAAGTTATAAAGAACAATGCATTCAGAATAACAAATAGCAATTACCTTGGAATGGTTGACGTTGTGATGTATTTATAGGCTTGGCCAGAGTTATATTTGTAATAGGATTGTATGAAATCCCTTGAATTACGGATCAGATTAGTATAAGATATCGTGTCCATAAATAACTCCTGTTTTGTAGGAATTCTGTTAAGAGAAGAATCGTAAATATGCCTGGACTCTGTAGGTCGACGTAATATCGTAGGTCGAGGTCGCCTGTTTGGATCCAGGTCGACCTGACTGATGGATAGGGTCGTAAATAACTGGATTTGCTCGTTGGGCCTAGCCCATCACTTTTATTCCGTTCACTTACTATTACTATTGTCATGCCAACAAGCTTTAGCTTTGATGGTATTTGATGTTCGTAAATGCTTTTCCATAGATGAAGTTCTTGGTTCAAAACCTAGAAGCCCTATAGGGGTAGTTGTATGTCTGTTTTATGCACGTGCTAATCTATTTATAGGTCAACTGATTTATTCTAAGTGACAATTTATCTATTGTTAGAGACATTATCTTATATTGAGAATTGACAAATCTTGCCTATAACATATAAAGATCATGGGTCACTCTCCTTATAATCAATTGATTTTAAAGTGAAACATTAGACTTTAAGATCTATCATTAATAAAAAATTTACAAAAAGAAACAAACTTTTAAAAAAATATAAAAAAATACTTACTATTGTGTTGGTTTTAGAAGTGTTCAACAGTTTTGGTAACACTTTAGATACGTCATACGAGTCAGGTTGTTAGACTAGTTCAAATGTTTTGTCCATGTGCAACAAGTTTTACTACACATTTAAAAATATTCTGACATTGTTTGAACTTTGATATATTTCTAGCATTTTCCTTGGACAATTGGTAATTAAAAACAATTTTTATTTTCATACACTCTCCGTCCCTGAAAGATTGTTTCATTTGCAAATCTACTAAGGTACAAGAAGGTGAATCTCTTCCTTAATAATTGCAAAATGTACAACAGGACAATCTTTTAGGGACGGAGGGAGTAATATCATAATAGTGTTCAATAAATTGTACCCGGAAAAAAAAATGAAGATTTTTTGGTAAGACTTCTAAATTCTAAGTTAATCTAGATATCTGACTGCCAAACAGTTAGATGTTGATGTGCATGTCAGACAGAGTTGTTGGTATATGGTTAAGATTACACTAAGATGCTTCCATATTGTAGGGTGGAAGGAGGATGCTGATTCATTTTAAAATAACACAGAGTACCATTATCTATAGTATAAATGAAGGGTGCTTTTAGCACAGTTGAATGAACAGTTACACGGGCGGAAATGACCCTTTTGCCCTCACTATTTACTCCATTTCCTGTTTTGCCCTCCCACCTTTGTATGTCGTGCGACATACATGTTTTTTTTTTTTTTTTTTTTTTTTTTTTTAAGATATAAAAAAAAAAAAAAATCTCACGTGGCCTTGGACACGGGCATGTGCTAGGAGATTTATGTTAATTAAAAAAACAGACCCGTGTCCTCGGACACGGGCATATGTACTAGTATGTCTACAAATTACAATAATAAAAAGTAAGAATCTTGAAAAATAAATAATCCAAAAATTGATGTGAATTGTTCCCTGTCAGTTTGAAGTTGGTCATCTTTTATGGGGACTTCAAACGGTTGTAGCATTGTATTTTTTGGTATATTTGCTATGGGACATGAAACTTCTGTAGCATTAGCATGCTTACCACTCAATGGATAACATGTACTATGGCTTTATCTCTTGAAATATCAATTGAGATTTGTTCTCTGTCATATGAATTTGGGGCATATGAAGTGCAGTCGAATTGCACATGTCCATACCCGAATTTGAATCTATATTTATATCGACGGGTTTGATACAACTAGAAAATGAACCGATCTATCTATAAATTAAGAGTTTATGACTATTATGGAACATTTTGATACACAGTGTACACCAACAGACTTCACCTGATAAACTAAACACATCAACTTACAACTTTTCTCTATCTTTCAAAGAGGGATATTTCCTATAACAACTTCATCACACAGTTCCACATCTTTATTCCCTCACCAAACTACAACTTATAAAACACACTGAATCCCAAGGGAGCCACTGGCTTCCGGTAGAGAAGACTAGTTCAACCTTTACCAGACCCAATATCATTGGTGCTTGTTCTAGTTCAAACTGCATATTAGGGTTTCCTACCTCTATCCTGAAATGAATGACGAAAAAAATTTCAAATTTTCTCCTTGTCAAGAGCATATTTGAAAAAAAATTGGTCATTCATTTTGGGGAAAACTTCTTTTTTTGTCCATTGTACTTTGGGATGTGTTTCACTTTTACCATCCAACTTAATTTTTTTTCATTTTTACCATCGTACTTTAAACAATGGTATCATTTTATACAAATTTGGGTTAAAAATAACAATATTGTTTGTAGTACGATGGTAAAAATAAAATAAATTTGGGTCTAAATAACATATTTGAGTATAAAATGACAGCATTGTTTGTAGCACGATGGTAAAAATGAAAAAAATAAAGTTTGATGGTAAAAGTGAAACATGCCCCAAAGTATGATGGACAAAAATGAAGTTTTCCCTTCATTTTGGACATTTTGGGACGGAGGGGGTAATATCTTCATGAGGCAACACCAACTGGACGATTACCTATTTTAGAGCCATTTCCCTTTTGAATCCCTTTTGCATCTTTCCTCATTGTGGTGATACGACTTGTTACCTGAGCTTTTCTTTCGTTTGATGTATTCTGCTTATATGAGCTTGTATCTTTCTTTTTCCCATGCTCTTTCTTTTCAATCAAATTCCCGTTCTTTCTGGCCTCTGAAGAAAGATAATTTCCGTTATTTACTGAAGCTGGGGAGTCTGGACGGGTGTCAGAACGAAAAGAAGAAGTGGTCAACCCTGAAACTTCTGGTCGATCAAATTCACTTCCAGCAGTCCAATTAGACCGAGATCTTTCAGAACCAGCCCCTAGATTCTGAAAACTTCGTAGTTGGCTTGATTTCTTGTTACTTGATACAACCTGGCATGGAGTAATAATGCCACCATCATTTTTGACCCTTTTTCTGAGGAATTGACAGTGCATTCTTAAAATTTCAGAAGCACAGATAAGAGTAGACTCATGTGGTTAGCAGGATCGATCAAAGATAAACCCCTTTGACAAATCAAGTCTCTATCTTAGTACCTACTCCCTCTATCCCACAATGATAGTCCTATTTGACTAATCAATTATTTTAACAACTTATTTTCATTTACACCACTATCCATGATGAAGTTTAGTTATTACTCCATTACTCCCCTAACAATTGTTCTCATCGGAATGACTTTTTTTTTTTCTCCCTCTTCTTCCTTGTAGGGCAATTATAGAAGTTCTATAATTTTTAACCTATCAATTTTGGAATGGGACTATCTTTTTGGGACAACAAAAAATGGCAAATGGGATGGGACTATCATTTTGGGACCGAGAGAGTACCAGAATAAGGGTGCACCAGATAGAGCAAACACAATAGATTCGATAGGCATGTTGTTCCACAAGGGTCTCAACTCTTATATTATCACAGCATCACTTACTGGAAAATATATAGAAGCACATGCATGCTTCTCTCCTCCCCCCCCCCATGGACCCCACCCAACAGAAAGAAACCTCACAACCCGATGTTGAGAGACAATTATCAAATGCTTATAAACTTAGAATTGTCATGTTGTGTGCAGTAACAAAATGATATTGCACTATTAATGCAATTCCCTGTTATTCTCACCGTGGGCAGTTAAATACTTCTCTGTCATACTCTCTACGACCCAAAAAAATTATTCCATTCGAAAAGTCAATTTTTTAGCTTTTCTTGAAGGGAAAGGATGTAAATAAAGGATATTACTATTCAGATTACATGGTTGCATTCCAGATCGTGAGCAGTGGCAATGCTATCCTACAATGGGGTTCACTTGACCCTTTTAGCTTTCGAAATTATCCTTATCCATGTAGCATCTTCAATTTTTGAGAAAATATCAACTTTGACCCCTTCGTGCCAATAATGATACGGTAAGTATAACACAAGTCATATCGTACATGAAATGTTTAATAAATTTAGTTTTTCAAGGACAGGAAACTCGTTCTTGAGAGGCTTCCAAAATTTCTAACTTCAGTATATACCAATTGGCAGAGAAATATCTGGTCATTCTAAATATTCTGCTACTTAGATGTCAGGAGGAACAGAGATAACAAGCGATAAACAATTTTTCACAAACCTTGTTTCGATCTGAACTGCGTACAGGCTCATGATAGAAAGTAGGCATCGGTTTTGCTTTGAAGTTAAGACTTTTGCGGAACTGTTTCATCTCAGCTTCCGTCTTTTCCTGACAATAAAAAACATTGACCGACTAAGTATGCCATGCTGATTAAAACCAGGAACGGGAACATATAACTACAAAATTAATTAATAACAGACGTGCATTTAATTCAACACGGACTTATTTCAATACTTAATCAAACACATGAATTACAATAACAAAGATAGTCCATCTGTCCCCTTAAGAAGTCTCATTTGACAAGTCAAACTTTGTAATGTCATACTTCTATCCCTAAATGTTTTCTATGATTTACAGTAAAATATCAACATTTTTTGTTATGATATGTATCAGAAAGTTATTCTCTTTAACAGAAAACAATAACGAAAAAGGAAATCTTTGGGAGGGAAGTTAAAAAGTGGCACTATTATTTTGGGATGAAATAGAAGTTTTTGACCGCTGCACAATTAAGATCCAGAAGATATATGGTTTCATTACCAGTTTTTTGGCTTTGATCTGGTTACTCTCAGCCTCCTTGGCATGTATTTTCTCCTCCAGCTTCAAATAAAACTAAAATGGAAGAAAAAAAAAAAAAAACTAATAAGAGATTCAGATCAGGATTCCAATCATTGAAACATAACTAAAACAAAAGTTATTTGTTTATATGAAAACAGAAAGCATTATCAAACAGATAAGAACAGTAAGCTTCCTTACCTCTTTCCTCCTTTCGGCACGTTGATCACTTTTGAAACTGAAAGTTTCAGGACTCTGAGATGTGCCTAATTTAGTTGAATTTATAGGCTGCTTAGGCCTGAAGAGAGAAAGAAAGCATGTTAAAAATAAGAAAAATGGAACGAGGTAAGAAGTATATCTTAAATGTGGCATGGTTTACTGATTCGATACCTGCTTGATGTTTGATGTGGCCCAGGGAGGGGTTTCTCCTGTGCTACAGACTGAGGTTGAACTGGTTTCTCTATCCTTAATCCACCAATGCTGTAACACCAAGAGAAACAAATTTAAAGGCCGTAATTGAAAGAAGGCATAACTATATAGGATAAATAGGACACACAAATACCTTTTTTTCTGATGAATTAAATTAGCTTTTGCACCATCCAAATCCTATTCCAATATCAACAGTTACAAGCAATGTCAGAATAACCCAAATATCAAACTATATATGGAGTGTGTGATAACGATGTAATAACATTTGGCATCATGCCATTGGGTTGGCACGTAGCCATAATCAGTATAATTCCCCGCTGACCCAAGATATGTACTTACTAGCTAGTTTAGTTTTGATTCCTGAGGTGGCTGTCCAATAACCTAGTCAAGGTTCAGTTACGTCATGTAAGAAAAGTTTACCTCTGCTTTTGAAGTTTTCCCCACTAAACGTGTAACACTAGTTTGAGATAACTTCTTTTCTGTTTTTGTCTTTGTTTTGAGAACAGCTTCACCCCTCTTTGATTTCACAGAGCCTTTGGATGATTCATTTAAGGAAGTTCCTTGAACTCTAGCAGTATTGTCTTGAGACTTCAACCTTGGTTTTGCTAGCTTGCTTTCTGATGAATTCCTCAACTGCATACAGGAGCACCACCCAGTATTAAAGCACAGGAAATACGCAAAGAGAAATATATTCGGCCATTCTATTTATGCATATCACTGTACCATGTCACACGAAATACATTCATTATAGTAAGTTATTTATGTGCCCTCAAATGATGAAATGATTAGTGTTCAAAATAACTAATTTCCTACCAAGTTCTGACTATAAAACAGAATAGGGGAAAGGAAGTCATAGTGTCAAATATGTGCAAAGAATTATAAAAATGCTAAATGGAACTACCTTGGGAGAAGAAATACGGCGATGTCCTGAACTGGCACTATCATCCATCTCAGAGGTGTGACTATCAGGGCATGGATCAATTCTTGCACTAAAATCCATCTGGGATGTAATCTCTGAAGAGTGACTATTAGGGTATAAATCAATGTATTCAGATGTCACATCCACCTGTGCGACATCAATGTTTGCACTATGATCCATCTCAGATGAGTGACTATCAGGGTAGGGATCAATGTATTCAGATGACATGTCAACCTGCCTGACCTCATCGAGAGAAGTCACTTCCATTTCTTGATTAGTATGGATAAAACCTGAATTCACTATTTGTATTTGATTTGCTTCTTTAGGTCTGCCAAACTCAGGAACATTGACCAAATCCTTATTGGTGTTAATTACGGATTCTGTTTGAGGTTCAGGATATAAGACACCAGCACCTTCTTTCTCACATTCAAAAACTTCAGATTCTTCATCATATCTTGGACTATGTGGACTCACTTCAAAGCAGGTAAAATGGCTGCTCTCGTTTTTATTATCAAATTCTTCTAGATAATGGGGGTCATCGTTTTCACTTGTTTGGTCTTCTCTCCCATTTTGAGATGTAGTTGAACTCTGCTTCAGAAGGGCTTTCCTTCTAAAATGAGCCTCAAAGTAAGCTTTCTTTTCAGTAACTGAACCTGGTTTCGAATATTTTTCAACCTCCTCGAGATACCGATTGTGTGAAAAAGATGACCTCCTTTCCCAAGATAAGGATTCGGCTTCAAACCTTCCAAATGAGATTGAACCAGAGTGAAGAAGATCTGCCTGCCCATTTAAGGAAGAAAAAGAAGGTTTTAATATGCAATCTAATAGAAGCTATAGAATTTAATGGAAGAGGAAAAGCTAAAATCTGATGGGGATCAGCAAGTTCTACATTAGCCATCTAAATTTAAGGAAGGAGAACAAGGGTTATTAATTGGGGGGGGGGGGAAGAAATGTACAAACTAGGCAAAAAAAGAAATCAAACAAAATCATTAAAACCATAAAGAAACCGCTAATTGCAAACAGATGAAATAGCTCAAGATAGGGCAGCTCACAAGGTATCTTTAAATTATACAAATGCCCCGTTGCAGACATCCTAGGAACCACACCCGATCCTCAAAAGTGACATAGGCTTAAACTGATTAAGAAGACCTTATATTACTTTCATTCAGAGGATATTCTTTTGTTACTCCACCCGGTCCCATAATAGTTGTCAACTAAAAACCATATTGGAACGCTCGAAATTAAGCGTGTCCTATCCAATTATGAAAAGGTTTTTTAACCTGTCTATAGTCAGTTTCGATTCTTCCAATGGACTCTCTATAGTCAGTTTCAATTCTTCCATTGACACAAGAGTAGCACTAATTAACTAACTCATCTCCTAAAGAAATACGCAAGAAAGAGTCACAAGTACTCTCCAAGGGTTTCTCAATCTATAGAGAATGGCATTAACCATGGACAGCAATTAGTTAACAGTTGAAGATGGATATTCATTCACTTCCTAAACAAGTTGATTTGATGAGTATACAAATATAACACTCCCTCCGTCCCAAAAAGATTGTCTATCTTTAATTTTCATGGTCAACACAATTGATTTTCGACCATAATTTTATGAAACACTAATTATCTCTATGCAAGTCTAAAACTTGTTATTGATTCTCACTAACTATTTTTTTTTTTTTTTTCAAAATGCACAGATAAAATTAAATTTTCATACAATTACGGTCAAAGTAGTTGAGTTGACCATGAAAATTAAAAATCTAAGTGAGACTATCTTAACCGGGCGAAGTGACTATGCATTTGGATCTAAACCACAAAACAACTGCATAATGTTAAGCAAATGCTCCAAAAGTGTTATGATCTACAACGGCGAGTAACACAATTTAACATTTCCACAACACAAAAATCAACAGCAGCAGATCACTGGTCATTTGATTCGACAGATTATCAGATCCAGTAACGAAGTAATTTAAAAAAAGAAAAATACCTGGAAATTAAGTCGAAACGGTTCTTCAATTTCCCCTGCCATCAATTGGCAGTTCAAGCATTACAGTCGGCAATTAACTGCAACAAATTCAAACAATAAAAAACAACAAATCAACATAACCATAAACCACAAACAACTATGGAAAAACCTACTATATCGCATCATATAAATCCACAAATTTTAGAGAGAGGGAGATTTGAATGGGGAGATTTAGAGAGAGAAAATTACATAAAAGGAAGGTGAATGTTGACTTGGGAACAAAGATAGAGATGAATTGGAGTGGAAGTGTGTGTTTAATTTGATTTGATTTGATGGGGGAAAGGGAATCACTTCTTTGCTTTCAAGATGAGAGAGAAACAGTAACTGTGTGCAGTGGGTGTGTGTGTGTGTGGAGGTTTGGTTTGGTGTTTTTAAAGGCGGGTAGTTAAAAGGGAGTAAGTTGCAGAGTGAGGGGGAAGAAAGAGAAATGAGTGAATGAGCTATGATAAGGTACTTTTGAGGTGCATGAATCGTCATGTGCTACCTTTTCTGTGTACGTTTTCTTCTTTTTGTCCTTTTCACCTACTGGCCCCCCACATTATAAATCTTGAATCCATCATCACCTTCCTTCACTTTTTTATTTATCAATTTCAGTGATCTGATCTGCTTAAGATTGTTCCACGTATGCTTCTCCGTTATGATTTTGACTTTTCATAACAATACTCCCTCCGGCCCATAAATTTATGGACTTTTGGATTTTCGAGAAAAATTAAGGAAAAAATATTATATTGAAAGTGTTGTGAGTGTGAAAATAAAATAGGAGAGAGAATGAGAGAAGAGAATAGTAAATTATAATGGTGATGTGAGTATTAAAATAATGTAGGAGAGAGAATGAGTGGAGAGAATAGTAAAGATTTCTTTCTATTTTAGAAAAGTTATATATTATTGTGGGACACCCAAAAAGAAAATTTTACATATTATCATGGGACGGAGGGAGTATTCAGTTTTCATTTTCTTGACTGGCTTTCTTCATTTATCATGTTAACGATTTGGTTCACCTTAGGCTTACATCATTTATCATGTTAAACCTAACGTCGATTCTTGATTCACCCTTCGCAAAACGATATTTGATTGTCTCGCATGTTAGCTTACCGATCCTCCCGCAATAATATGGAAAAATACATCTTTTTTTTTTTTATCGTTTTAAAATACTTTCTCCGCCTCTAAAAGATTGTCCTGTTGTACATTTTGCAATTATTAAGAAAAAGCTTCATATTCTTGTACCTTAGTAGATTTGCACTAACATTCATGCCTAAGTTTAAAAATGGGACATACTTTTTGGGACAAATCAACATAGCAAATGAGACAATCTTTCAGGGACAGAGGAAGTAATCAACAAATTACTAAAAATTACTAAAAAGAAAAGAGTAAGTTTTAGGGGAAACCTGATTCTCCATAAGTTATAAAAAGTCCACTTTTCATCATTGAAAATATCGAGTTTAGACCTTAAAAAATTGAGTTTAGGCCTTAAAATACCTAGAAAATAAAATAGTGAGTTTAGGCGTTAAAACAGTGAGTTTAAGCTAGAAAATAAAATAGGGAGTTTAGGCCTTAAAACAGTGAGTTTAGGTTTTAAAACACCAAGTCGATATATTTAAAAACAGAATTTTTATAACTTATGGAGAAACAGATTTCCCCCAAAATTTTCTCAAAAACAGAAAATGAGATTCTTTTGTAATACTCACAACAGTTACTCATTTCATTTTCTCTCTACTACTCAACTACCTACGCTTACGATACAACACATTTTTCACATTTGTTTTTTAATTCTTGTGTGAAGCCTATTTCTACATATTACTATAAGAATGATAAAGTATTTATTATTGTTATTAGCAGAAAAAAAATCAATAACTTAAATAAATAGCACATATAATGTAGTTCACTAACAATTTATTAACTCCATCCACAAGTAAAAAAAAAAACAATATATTTTATCACTATGGAGGCAAAATAGAGATTATTACGAATCTCAGATTGATATAAAATTTCTAGAAATCCTAAAATAAATTGTCCTGCTAGTTTTGGTGGTTAGCAGAGTATTCATACTCTCTAAGCCTGAAAATTATGATTTTTTGAAGCCTTATTTCAGTTCGGCCGGTCAAAACTTTTTGTCCGACATGTGTCCTATGATTGCTATGTGAGCGTAATATGTGGACGCATAGCCCCTATTTATCCCGAACTTAAGATCCTCCAAACTAAAATAACCCCTAATGACCATGTGATCGCACCGGCCTTTGGTGCCAATGTGGTCGCATGGTGCAGCTATATGCCCCCGAATTGTTGACTTCGTAGCAGCAGCCCTCAGATAAAAGGCCGTATTTAACAAATCTCCTCTATGACTTGAATCCTACATATCAAACTGTTGGGCCCTACATTTTCAGTCAACATATTTTACAACTTGCCTATAACGACTTGGTGCTAACAACTTGAGTTGTCTTATTTACATCTTGGTTATTCGCAGGTTGAATTCTTTGTTATGTTAGTCCTATTTTTTAGGGAATGTGACGAGAGAAAGCGAAGACTGGTTCAACCACGTTTCTTCAGCAACGGATCATTATCTTCTTCTCAACAAATGACTGCGGATAAATCTCACCAAGATCGGCATCACTCCCGGGATTTTAGGATTATTTTTACTTCTTTGATTAGCCATTATTTGAGGTATAAAAGGGAGAAAACACTGTATTTTCACACACATGATTCACTAGCCTAAGATCCCTTCTTTATACGCTCTTAGCATTGTAATCACCAAGAACACTTAGTAAACTTTCGGTCAAGGTAGGAGCCAAATCCTCCCGGGGTTTTATGCCGGCGAACAAGTTGTTCAAGGGCTTTCCCTAGTCAACAAACATCTTGTGTCCATTTCTATTCAATTCGATAATCACTGTACCTAGATTCATATCACTTTAGTCACTTTTCTTCTCATTAAAATACACTTGTTGAAATTTGACCAAAACAATTTGGCGCCGTCTGTGGGAAACTTTGATTATTTGTGTAGAAATGGTTAATCCATCATCCCAAGGTCAAGCCGAGAAGAGTCGGTCACTTCCAGTTTAGGCACCCAAAGCAATCCTTCTTTGAATGCGAAGCTATCAACCTGGAATTGATGACCAACATGGCCGATATGTTGAAGAAAGTAAATGACCGGTTGAATGCTCGTGAGCATACGAATACCATGATATTCAATGCCATTGATAGTACGCGTAAAGGGAAGCAAGCCGAGACTCAAGTATCCACTCCGTTTTCACCTTTACTTCCTAGATCTTTGTTTGGTGCAGTACGGGACCGAGCCATGTCGGAGATATCCCTATGTATAACACCTTGCCAGCGGAGAGCACAATTGTGACATCCATTACAATCGAGCAACCAAGATTCGGCCTACCAGCTCGCCACCCTGCGCTATCATCTTGCTACACTTATGCTACGCCCTCAATGGTGCAAACGGGAAGTTTCTTTAATACTTTCGATACTTTCGCACCTCGGGTTAATAATGCTCCTCTTTTCGCAGAGAACCAACTTGTTAAGGAAATGCAAACCATTAAGGAGTTGCTTCGAAGCGTGCCTGGAGTCAACTTGCCGTATCATCAAGTCTCTCCAACTTGCTACAATGAGTCTCGTTTTGTGCCAGCAATAGCCAGTGTGGAGATCCCGAAGAAATTCTCAGTCCCTCATATGAAGAAGTATGATGGGAGTACCGATCCAGCAGAGCATGTGTTCTTGTATCGAGAATCAATGGATATCATAAGTATCCCCCTATGTTTAAAGAGGCGTGTTTTTGCGGGGGCTTTGGCTCTACTTTGTCGTGACCGGCCTTAAAATGGCTAACAGGGCTCCCTCTAAACTCTATTTCATCTTATGCTCAACTTGTTAATATGTTCATTAACCAATTTTCATGCAATAGGGCATTTGACAAGTTGACTAGTGATCTCTATAGAATTGTGCAATGTACCTAACGAAAATCTTAAAGAGTATTTGCACAGTTTAACAAAGAGGCGTAACTATACCCAACTTGGATGTGTCCACCGCTACGGAAGCATTCCGCATAGGCTTGAAGAAGAGCTCATTGTTCTACAACGAGTTGGTGATGACCCTGCGAAACAACTTGAAGAAATCGAACCGGGGCCTTGCCTTTCATCGTATTGGAGGAAGATAGCTTGGCGATGGGGAAGTCAACTCGGGAGGACTCCTACTCCTCTATTTGAGCCTTTCGACGGAAAATCGGATTCCCATCACTATAAGTCCAACAGGGGCAAACCCCCTGTTAAATCTGAATCTTCTAGAATTCATGTTATAGATGATGATCAAGAGGAAGATGATAATGATTATCCAAAAATTTCTGAATACTGCTTTTCTGTGGATATTGCAGGAATCTTGTGCGCCATGGGAAATCTTGGAGATAAAGCAAGGTGGCCCAAGAAGAACGACCAGTCTACAACTTGGAAGGACAAGTCCAAGTGGTGCGCATTTCATGAGGATTTCGGGCATACTACCGAGAATTGTTTTGCCTTAAGGAAGGAAATTGCTCACTTATTGTCCAAGGGTCTTCTTAAGGATTGCTGGGCAAGAAGAGGGTCAGAACTGAGTCTAAAGAGCCTGATTCAGGGGAGCAAACCAGACGAGAAAGTTGCACCGCCTCCAGGCTACCAAGGTGGTAAATGTCATTTCAAAGTGGATCTCATATTTGTGGCACAACTTACTCGCAGCCCAAGCGTCATGCCAAGAGCTCTAAGGAGGATCAGTCAGAATTGCCTGCAAGGCATCGTGACTTCACAGATGGTCATATCATTTCTTTTGAAGATGAAGATAAGGACAACACGTTGGATCCTCATCATGATGGTCTAGTTGTTCAGGTGCAGATTGCTAATTGTGTGGTCAAGCGGAGTCTGATCGATGGTGGCAGCTCGGTCAACAGCATCTTCACTCATGCTCTTGAAGATATGGGCATCCCTCTCGTCCGAAGTAGTGAAGAATTCATCCGTCTTGGTAGGGTTCGGTGGTGAGGTGAAGCAAACAATCGGAGAGATCAAGTTGCCCATCTACCTAGAGGGTATGAATTCCATGGAGAGGTTTTGTGTGATTGAGTGCTCTTCCTGGTACAATGTTAGATTGGGAAGACCTTGGATCCACAACATGAGGGCCGTGCCATCAACTTACCATCAATGCGTCAAGTTTCCAACACCTTGGGGAGTTGCCAAGTTGAAGTGGAAACCAAAGAAGTCTCTAAAGAATGCTACAAGGTCAACATGAAAGCAAGCTCGACCCCTTGGCAAGCATAGCAATTAAAGAAAAAGGCCCAGACATTCTTGAAGCGGTGGAGCACGATACAAAAAGCGTTCTGTAGATGCCTCAAATCCTGAGGCCCAAGTGTAAGTTGGGATAGACCTACCATCCGAAATTGAAGAGGAGTTGATCGAGTTCCTGAAAAGTCAGAAATGTTGTTTTGCATGGAAGCATGAAGATACGGCGGGGATAAGCAAGGACATCATCACTCACAAGTTGAACATCGATCCGACCATCCGTCCCGTCCATCAAAAGAAGGAAGTTTGCCCGGAGCGGAACCGGATCATAAAGGATGAAGTTGAGAGGCTTCGAAGTCCAAGAAGTTCGGAGAAGTTCGGTACCCAAGGTGGTTGGCTAACGTTGTAGTGGTGGAGAAGAAGAATGGCAAGTGGCGAGTATGCGTGGACTTCACCGACTTGAACAAGGCCTGTCCGAAGGATCCATTCCCTCTCCTCATATTGATTCTCTAGTTGATGAGACAGTGGCCACGACATCTTGACATTCATGGATGCATCTTCCGGTACCAACAAATTCAAATGGAGCCTTCGGACCAAGAAGATACAAAGCATTCATGACTCCTGCAAGGTATATATTGTTATATTTCTATGCCATTTGGTCTTTAAAATGCAGGCAACCTATCAAAGGTTAGTGAACAAGATGTTCAAAGATCAACTTGGCAAGACGATGGAGGTCTACATAGACGATATGGTAGTAAAGTCCAAGCGTATTGAAGACCATGTAGAACACCTTCTTTGAGGCCTTCAACATCTTGAAAGCCTTCAACATGAAGCTCAATCCTTCGAAGTGCAACTTCGGTGTCGAGCAGTAAATTCTTGGGATATATGGTGACCAAGAGGGAATTGAAGCAAGTCCCGAACAAATCAAAGCCATTCTCAACTTGGAATCCCCTAAGAATATCAAGGACGTACAAAGGTTAACAGTAGAGTAGCCGCTTTGAATAGATTTATATCCAAATCATCGATAAGTGCGAGGTTATTCTATGAAGTGTTAAGAAAAACAAACTCTTTCAATGGATCGACCAACATGAGGCGGCTTTCAAACAACTTAAAGAATATATGATGACGTCACCCCTACTTGCCAAACCCGAACATGGTGAGCACCTTTATTTATATTTAGTCAGTATCCGAAAATGCTTTGTTAGTGCGGTATTGGTGAAGGAAGTCCAAGGTGAACAAAGCATCCTGTTTACTACGTAAGTAAGTCTTTATTAGATCTTTGAAACAAGGTACTCTCATCTTGAAAAATTGATATTAGCCTTAACTATCGCTACAAAACTACGTCATTATTTTGAAACACATTCCATAACCGTTTGAACTAATTATCCTATGAGAAATGTGTTGAGAACTCCGAGAGATGTCGGGCAGGTTGGCAGTGGTCGATCAAGTTGAGCACGTATGACATTTCATACGAGCCAAGAACGACCATCAAATCACAAGCCCTAGCCGATTTCGTAGCCGACTTCATCCAAGTTTGCGGCAGAGGTAGAACCGGAAGTGCAACAACTCAAGGTAAAACTATTCCTAGATTTTGGACATTGTTTACAGATGGAGCTTCAAACTACAAAGGAATTGGTTTGGGAATAGTCCTGAAGTCCCCTCAAGGCGATATCATACCTCAAGCTGTATCTTGTGAATTTAGTGCAACAAATAATGAAGCTGAGTATGAAGCTCTAATCATGGGTTTAACTACAACTTTAAGTTTAAATATTACGCATTTAAATGTATTTGTTGACTCTCAATTGCTAGCTAACCATTTTAATGGCAGTTATATGGCGAAGCATTCCAAGATGACCCCACCTCCAACATGTTAAGGCTTTAGCTTCGAAATTTCTATCATTCTCTCTAGAACAGTCCCTAGAGAAGAGAACGCGAGCGGACGCCTTGGCCAACTTGGGTTCGGCTTGCAAATCAATGTTGCATCCCAATATCCCCATTATTTATGTTAAGTACCCAGTAATAGACCAAGTTGAGGAAACTCAAGTGGTTACTCCACCTACTGGGGCACAAGATGCTAAACCTTCTTGGACCCAACCTGTAATTGAGTTCTTTCAACTTGGAACTATTCCACCCAATGTTAAGAATGTTAGATCTTTTAAGATTCGTACTTCTACTTTTGTTTTGATAGATAATGTGCTATTCAAGAGGTCTTTTGTGGACATTATTTGAGATGTGTCGATAACGAGCAAGTTGAACTAGTACTCAAAGAAATCCACGAAGGAATTTGTGGGAACCATTCGGTGGGAAAGCACCGGCGTCGAAGGCCCTCAAGACAGATACTATTGGCACAACCATGCGTCAAGATGCTATGAGCTATGTACAAAAGTGTGATGCTCGCTAAAGACACAAGAACATCTTGCATCAACCCGCTGAGCCTTTACATTCTATAGTCCCATCTTGGCCTTTCATGCAGTGGGGGATGGACATTGTAGGCAAGTTGCCTAAGGCTCCCGGAGGCAAGGTGTTCATGTTGGCATTAACCGATTATTTCTCAAAGTGGATCGAAGCAGAAGCTTATGTACAGGTGAGAGATAAGGAGGTAATCTCATTTCTAAAGAAAAATATAATTAGCAGGTTTGGTGTGCCATCGGAGATTATATGTGACAACGGGTCACAATTTATAAGTAAGAAGACCAGGGATTTTTGTACTCGCTGGGGCATCAAGTTGATCATGTCTACACCTGTCCACCCTCAAGCCAATGGCCAAGCTGAATCAAGCAACAAAGTTAATCATCAACAACTTGAAGAAGCGTCTAGATCAAAAGAAGGGGAAATGGGCTGAAGAGTTACCACTTGTACTTTGGGCAGATAGGACTACCACAAAAGGAGCCACAGGTAGAACTCCATATTCCTTGGTATATGGGGCGGAAGCTGTAATTCCAGTTGAAGTAACGATCCCAACAGCAAGGTATGGCTTATTAACTCAAGATGAAAATAATCTCTTGCTAACTCAAGATTTAGATACAATTGATGAGATCAGGGATTTAGCCAAGATAAGGATGGCGGCTTATCAACAACGAATTGCAAGATCCTACAACAAAAATATCAGATTCAGAAGTGTTTTGGTCAAATTTCAACAATTAGATTTGTATGATGGGAAAAGTGACTAAAGTGATATGAATCTAGGTACAATGACTATCAAGTTGAATAGAAATGGACACAAGACATTTGTTGACTAGGGAAAGCCCTTGAACAACTTGTTCGCCGGCATAAAACCCCGGGAGGATGTGGCTCCTGCCTTGACCGAAAGTTTACTATGAATTTTCTTGAGATTACAATGCTAAGAGCGTATGAAAAGGGAGCTTAGGCTAGTGTAGTGCGTGTGTGAATTTACAGTGTATGTTCCCTTTTATACCTCAAGAATAAAACTAAATAACAATGAGGGCCTACAAACTCGGAATTGAGGTTTATCCTTGGAGATTTATCCGCACTCATCCGTTGGGAAAGAGATAATCGTTGGCTTGATGAAGAATCGTGGTTGAACTGGTCTTTAGCACGTTCCCTATAAAATAGGAAAAGCGTTATGCGTCCCAACCTGTAAAAACCAAGTTGTAAACAGAACAACCCAAGTTGTTAGTACCAAGTTGTTTAGGCGTAAGTTGCAAACATGTTGATTGAAAATGTAGGGCCCAACAATTGCCCCCAAACTTTTTGAATTTAAAAAAGAAGAATAGAAAGAGACAAAAAGAATTCAAAAGGTTTGCCAAAATAAGAAAGGAACGACGGTTTTAAAAAAGAGACGCGATGGGACGGTTTTTAGGTAGTTTCTCGAGGCAAAAAGGTGTATTTGTTTTAAAAGGTCTCAACCACTTTCAACCTCCATAAATAAGAAGACTCCTGTTCCAACTCTCCCTTTCAAAAACGTAGCTTTCAAAAAGATTACGGGAAGAAGAAGGAGAACCAGGAAAAGACGGTTTTGGAGAGGAGAATCAAGTAGAAATTGCCGGTGAGTTTCTTGTTTCCTTTCTAGTTCCATCTTTGAATCTTTGTTTTAAGTTTGAAAAATGGGGAAGAGAAAGGTGGTAACTTTAATTGAGAGTGGAGAGGGTTTGCCCGAAGGTTTTCTCACCCAAAACATGTTAAAGAACCCTGAAAAAGAAAAGTGTACCATTCCTGCCGTTAATTTAGAAATTATCAAGAGGAATCACGCCATGGCTTTTGAAACCGAACTTTTTACCCATCCTGACCTAACTCCAGAGTGTTTTTCCCCGGAATGGGTATGTTTCCCTGAATATCCGTTCACTATTGGCCTAAAATTCCCGTTTCCAATTTTAATCACCCAGTTCTTTGTATCTTCCAAGCTTAACTATGCCCAACTCATGCCTCAAGGTTGGAGAAGCCTTCAAACCCTAGTAAGGCTAAATGCAGAAACAGAGTTAGCAATTGGTCTAGAGGAATTTGCTTTTACGCATGAATTTAGGAGCTTTGGTTTAGGGAGATATGGTTTTAGGGTTAGGGTTGGTAGGACGCCTTTCCTAATTGACAATGTTGATCCCGCCGATAGAGGGTGGAAGAACAAGTTCTTTTTTGCAAAGAAGAGCACCCTGGTGAAGGATGTGGGTGCCAACTTCAAATGGAGGTCCCAAGGTAGTAGGCAATTTTTCTTACTCTAATAATGGTTTTCAAAGAATGTACTAACTATTTCTCCAAATTTTTCTTTGGCCTAGTTGCGAAATTGGATGTGCTTTTTCCCTTTAAAGACAACACGAGAGGAAAGAGTGAGCGAGATCTATAACTTGGAACCCTTAGTGAGAACTTTTAAGGCACTACCGGTTCTATTTGTTGCATTCTAACAAGGAAGTTGGTCCCAAAGAAGCCCGAGAGGCAAACCTTGAAGAAACCTTTTCGAGCCTATCCCAATGTCTACGGGTTAATCAAATACTTTAAATCTTTGCCTATCTCCAAGTTGTTCTAACCCCTTTAATCTGCTCTAACTCTTCATTCTATTTTGCGGCCACTCGCTTCAAGGAAAGCTGCAGCCGACCTTTCTTGCCGCGACCTGAGCAAAAGCTTGGCAAAGAAGGATGGAAAACCCCCTACCCCTGTGTCTATTGTGGCTAGCTCCCATGTGGCTGCATCCAAGAAGAAGGGGGATGCAAAGAAAAGAAAGCTGGTGGAAGCTGAGGCCACAGATGCAAACAGTGATATGGACATGGAGAAGTTAGGAGAAAAATTTAGGGTCATTGTTGAGAAGGTAAAGATGAAGGAATCTTTAAATTTTATCAAAGAGCTTGATAAAGTACTAACATCTTTTTTGGTGCAGGAACTCATGACCCCGATTGTGGCCTACATTGATGCATTGAAGATCAAAGCGGCGAGGCTTGGTCACGAAGGCTCGAATCAAAAAGGAGGCTACCAAAAGTGCCAAGGAAGTGGAGAAATTGAAGAGGGAGGCAAACAAGCATGCAGTGAGGTGGAAGGTTTGAAGAAGGATTTTGAACGCTTGGGAGAAGAAGTGAAAGCCATTCGTGCTGAGAATAAGGCTCATATGAAAGAGCTTGAAGTTGCAGAGGGGAACTTCAAATTCAATGCCACCAAGACTTTGTTGGAGACCCGTATTCAAATTATTGAAGAATATGAAAATGGACAGGCCATAGCTTGGAACTTGGAAGATGAGAGAAAAGTTTTGGAGGACCATATTGGTGAGCCAGCGGATGCAGAAGAAATGAATTCCGCGGCCCTAGAGGCTCTAGTTGATGATGCTAACAAGGATTTAAGCACCATAGTGGCTACTCTAAATGATCAAGAGGAAGACGCAACACCGCGGCAAAGAGCCAAAAGTTTGAAAAACATTTTAAAGTTTTTGGGTATTTTGGATGAAAACAATTTTTTGCTTTATTTGTGTACCTTTATTGGTACAACAAATGGGGGGAGTGTCCCTTTAAAACAATGTTTTTTGGTTTGTAATGGTTCATAAGAACCGAGACAATTTCTTTTTGGGGGTACTAGGTTGGTCTAGTACACAAGCTTTTTTAGGTTTTTAGGGACTTGTTGGCTTATCCAACTTGTCCTTTAACTGAAAAAATCTTTTGAAAAAACATTTAACGGTTTTTAGCAAAGTAAGTTATGTCCCTGAGGGACGCTTGTTTGTTCTTTGGATAACATGTAAATGTTATAAACCGTAGGTAACATGTAAATGTTACAACCAATAGTCCACAACTTGAATAAGTGTGAAAACGTGCGCCCAGGCGAAGGTGTCAAAACCTTAATTCGTAAGAAAAGATGTAAATCTTTTAACCAATAGTACCTTTGATCAGAGGTAAATCATTTCAAGGGATAGAGCAAGTATCAGCCGTCCTGGCGTGTCAACAAGCTCTATACCTCGCCAGCTAGAATTCCAACATGTATCAGCCGTACTGGCGTGTCAACATGTTGAAATTTTCTTCTTCGAGTTCAAACATGTATCAACCGTACCGGCGTGTCAACATGCTTGACCTTTGTCCTCCTCGAGGCTCAAACATGTATCGGCCGTGCGGCGTGTCAACATGTTTGTCCTGTTCCGGCTTAGGTCTCAACAAGTATCACCGGCATCAAGGCGTGTCAACATGTTGAGCCTACTTCGTTTGCTCAAGTTACACCTTGCAAAACAAATTTATGTTAGGGCCGGGCGTTAGCATAGCTAACGCCCTCCGACGCTCAAGTCGGTAATGTTTTAATAAGAGTAGAAAAATTGAAATGCGTAATTGAACTTGACATAAATTTAAACCGTACTGAAGAGTCTAGTTATAAATAACTGGACTTACGTGAAATAAAGTTTCAAGTGGATAGCGTTCCAACTTCTAGGGATTATTGTCTCCACTCGGGGTTGACAACCGCATGCACCTTTGCCGGCTTCGGCATCGATGAGATATGGGCCTTCCCACTTGGGAGCCGGCTTACTCGCATTCAATTCTCTTGTATTTTGAAATACTTTTCTCAAAACTAAATCACCAACCTGGAACCTTCTAACTCTACATTCTTGTTGTAAGACCTAGAAATTCGCTGCTGATAAGCTGCCATCCTTATCTTGGCTAAATCCCTGATCTCATCAATTGTATCTAAATCTTGAGTTAGCAAAAGGTTATTTTCATCTTGAGTCAATAAGCCATACCTTGCCGTGGGGACTGTTGCTTCAACTGGAATCACAGCTTCAGCTCCGAATACTAAAGAATAGGGAGTCCTACCTGTGGCTCCTTTAGAAGTAGTTCTATCTGCCCATAGCACAAGTGGTAATTCTTCAACCCATTTCCCCTTCTTCTGGTCTAGACGCTTCTTCAAGTTGTTGATGATCAACTTGTTGCTTGATTCAGCTTGGCCGTTGGCTTGAGGGTGGACAGGTGTGGACATGATTAACTTGATGCCCCAGCGAGCACAAAAATCCCTGGTCTTTTTACTTATGAACTGTGACCCGTTGTCACATACAATCTTTGATGGTACACCAAACCTGCTAATGATATTTTTCTTTAAAAATGAAATTACCTCTTTATCCCTTACTTGCACATAAGCTTCTGCCTCGATCCATTTCGAGAAATAATCGGTTAGAGCCAACATGAATACTTTGCCTCCTGGAGCTTTGGGCAACTTGCCTACAATATCCATGCCCCACTGCATGAAAGGCCAAGATGAGACTATAGGATGTAGAGGTTCGGCAGGTTGATGCAAGATGTTGCTATGTCTTTGGCAGGCGTCACATTTCTGCACATAGTTCATGGCATCTTGACGCATGGTTGGCCAGTAATATCCCGTTCTGAGGGCCTTTGATGCAAGTGCCTTTCCTCCAGAATGGTTCCCACATATTCCTTCATGGATTTCCTTAAGTACCAGTTCAACTTGCTCATTATCGACACATCTCAAGTAGTGCCACCGCAAAAGACTTCTTGAACAAAGCATATTATCTATTACAACGAAAGTTGAAGTTCAAATCTTAAATGACCTAACATTCTTAACATCGTGTGGGAATAGTTCCAAGTTGAAGGAACTCAATGACGGGTTGGGTCCAAGAAGGCTTAGCATCTTGTGTCCCAATAGGTGGAGTAACCACTTGAGTTTCTTCAACTTGGTCTATCACCGGGTACTTAACATAAATAATGGGGATATTAGTATGCAACATTGATTTGCAAGTTGAACCCAAGTTGGCCAAGGCGTCTGCCTCTGTATTTTCTTCTCTCGGGGACCTGTTCCAAAGAGAATGATAGAAATCTCGAAGCTAAAGCTTTAACATGTTGGAGGTACAGAGTCATCTTGGAATGCTTCGCCATATAAGCGCCATTAAAGCGGTTAGCTAGTAATTGAGAATCAACAAATACGTTTAAATGTGTAATATTCAAACTCAAAGCCGTAGTTAAACCCATGATTAGGGCTTCATACTCGGCTTCATTATTTGTTGCATTAAATTCACAAGATACAGCTTGAGGTATGATATCACCTTGAGGGGATTTTAGGACTATTCCCAAACCAGTTCCCTTGGAATTTGAGGCTCCATCTGTAAATAATGTCCAAAATCTAGGAATAGTTTTACCTTCAAGTTGTTGCACTTCCAGTTCTACCTCAGAACAAACTTGGGTGAAGTCGGCTACAAAATCGGCTAGGGCCTGTGATTTGATGGGCGTTCTTGGCTCGTATGATATGTCATACGTGCTCAACTTGATCGACCACTTGGCCAGCCCGCCCGACATCTCCGGAGTCCTTAACACATTCCTCATAGGATAATTAGTTCTGACAGTTATGGAGTGTGTTTCAAAATAATGACGTAATTTGGTAGCAGCAGTAGTTAAGGCTAATATTAATTTTTCAAGATGAGAGTACCTTGTTTCGGCATCTAATAAAGACTTACTCACATAGTAAACGGGATGTTGCTCACCTTGGATTTCCTTCACTAATACCGCACTAACGGCGGTTTCGAGACACGGCTAAATATAAATAAAGAGGCTCACCATGTTCGGGTTTAGCGAGTAGGGGTGACGTCATCAAATATTCTTTAAGTTGTTTGAAAGCTGCCTCATGTTGGTCGGTCCATTGAAAGAGTTTGTTTTTTCTCAAGACTTCATAGAATAACCCGCACTTATCGATGATTTGGATATAAAGCTATTCAAAGTAGCTACTCTACCTGTTAACCTTTGTACGTCCTTGATATTTTTAGGGGATTCCAAGTTGAGAATGGCTTTGATTTGTTCGGGACTTGCTTCGATTCCCCTCTTGGTTACCATATATCCCAAGAATTTGCTGCTCTAACTCCGAAGTTGCACTTCGCCGGATTGAGCTTCATGTTGAAGGCTTTCAAGATGTTGAATGCCTCAAGAAGGTGCTCAACATGATCCTCAATGTGTTTGGATTTGACCACCATGTCGTCGATGTAGACCTCCATCGTCTTGCCAAGTTGATCTTTGAACATCTTGTTTACCAACCTTTGGTAGGTTGCCCCTGCATTTTTAAGACCAAACGGCATAGAAATATAACAATATATACCTTCCTGAGTCATGAATGCCGTATCTTCTTGGTCCGAAGGTTCCATTTGAATTTGTTGATACCGGAAGATGCATCCATGAACGTCAAGATGTCGTGGCCACTGTCTCATCAACAAGAGAATCAATATGAGGGAGAGGGAATGGATCCTTTGGACAGCCTTGTTCAAGTCGGTGAAGTCCACGCATACTCGCCACTTGCCATTCTTCTTCTCCACCACTACAACGTTAGCCAACCACTTTGGATACCGAACTTCTCTCGATCATCTTGGACTTCAGCCTTTCAACTTCATCCTTAATGATCCGATTCGGCTCTTGGGCAAACTTCCTTCTTTTTTGACGGACGGGACGGATGGTCGGATCGATGTTCAACTTGTGAGTAATAATATCCTTGCTTATCCCCGTCATGTCCTCATGTTTCCAAGCGAAACAAAGATCTCGGCTTCTCGGGAACTCGATCAACTCCTCTTCGATTTCGGACGGTAGGTCTATCCCAACTTGCACTTGGGCCTCGTGGATTTGATGCATCAACAGAACACTTTTGTATCGTGCTCCACCGCTTCAAGAACATCCCGGGCCTTTTTCTTTAATTGCTATGCTTGCCGAGGGGTCGAGCTTGCTTTCATGTTGATCTTGTAACATTCCTTAGAGACTTGCTTTGGTTTCCCTTCAACTTGGCAACACCCCAAGGTGTTGGAAACTTGACGCATTGATGGTAAGTCGATGGCACGGCCTTCATGTTGTTGATCCAAGTCCTTCCCAATATTACATTGTATGAAGAAGAGCATTCGATCACACAAAACCTCTCCATGGAATTCATACCTTCTAGGTAGATGGGCAACTTGATCTCACCGACCGTCCTGTTTCACTCACCACCGAACCCTACCAAGACGGATGAGTTCTTTACAACTTCGTACAAAGGAATACCCATATCTTCAAGAGCATGAGTAAAGATGATGTTGACCGAATCGCCACCATCGATCAGATCCGCTTGACCACACAATTAGCACCGCACCGAACAACTAGACCATCATGATGAGGGTCCAACGTGTTGTCTTTATCTTCATCTTCAAAAGAAATGACATGACCGTCTGTGAAGTCGCGGCGCCTTATAGGCAATTCTGATTGATCTTCCTTAGAGCTCTTGGCATGACGCTTGGCGGCGAGTAAGTTGTGCCGCAAATATGAGACCCACCCGAAATAACATTCACTACCTTGGTGGCCTGAGGGGGTGCAACTTTCTCGGGCCTAGATTGCTCCTCCGAACCGTGTTCTTTGGACTCACTCCCGACCCTCTTCTTGCCCAACAAATCCTTGAGAAGACCCTTGGACAACAAATGAGCAATCTCCTTCCTCAAAGCGAAACAGCTTCTCGGTGGTATGCCCGAAATCTTCATGAAATGCGCACCACTTGGACTTGTCCTTCCAAGTTGTTGACTCGGTCATTCTTCTTAGGCCATCTCGCTTTATCTCCAAGATTTCCCATGGCGCATAAGATTCCCGCAATGTCCACGTAAAAGCGTATTCGCAGATTTGTGGATAATCATTATCATCACCTTCCCGATCATCATCTACAACATGAATTCTAGAAGGTTCGCTTTAACAGGGGTTTCGCCCTCGTTGGACTTAGGGTGATGGGAGTCCGATCGTCCGTCGAGGGTTCAAATAGAGGAGTAGGAGTCCTCCCTGATTTCCCCATTGCCAAGCTATCTTCCTCCAATCGGATGTAAGGCAAGGCCCCGGTTCTGATTTCTTCAAGTTGTTTCGCAGGGTCATCACCAACTCGTTGTAAAACAATGAGCTCTTCTTCAAGCCTATGCGGAATGCCTCCGTTGCGGTGGACACGTCCAAGTTGGGTATGGTCACCGCCTCCTTATTGAACCTGTGCAAATACTCTTTGAGACTTTCATTAGGCCGTTGTACAATTCTATAAAGATCACTAGTCAACTTGTCAAATGCCCCGTTGCATGAAAACCGATTAATGAACATATTGACAAGTTGAGCATAAGATGAAATAGAGTTGAGAGGAAGCCCCGTTAGCCATTTTAAGGCCGGTCCCGACAAGGTTGAGCCAAAGCCCCCGCAAAAACATGCTTCTTTAAACATAGGAGGGATACTTATGATATCCATTGACTCTTGATACAAAGAACACGTGCTCACGGATCGGTACTTCCGTCATACTTCTTCATATGAGGGACTCGAGAACTTCTTCGGGATCTCCACACCGGCTATCGGCACAAAACGAGACTCGTTGTAGCAAGTTGGAGAGACTTGGTGATATGGCAAGTTGACTCTGTGCACGCTTCGGAGTAACTCCTTAATGGTTTGCATTTCCTTAACAAGTTGGTTTTCTGCGAAAAGAGGAGCATTATTAACTTGAGGTGCAAAAGTATCGAAAGCATTAAAGAAACTTCCTGTTTGCCCCACTGAGGGTGTAGCATAAGTGTAGCAAGATGATAGCGCGGATTGGCTAGCTGATAGGCCGAATCTTGGTTGCTCAATTGGAACGGATGTCACAACCGTGCTTTCCGCCGGCAAGGTGTTCGACATCGGGATATCTCCAACATGGCTTGGTCCTGTACTCCGCACCAAACAAAGATCTAGGAAGTAAAGGTGAAAATGGAGTGGATACTTGAGTCTCCGCTTGCTTCCCTTTACGCAGTACTATCAATGGCATTGAAGATCATTGTATTCGTACGCTCCTGATCATCCAACCGATCGCCTATTTTCCTCATCATGTCCGCCATGTTGGACATTATCTCCAAGTTGACAGCTTCTGCACTTGGAGGAGGGTTGCCTTGGGCATTGGAAACAGGAAGCGGCCGACTCTGACCGCCGGAAGATGGATTAACCATTTCTACTTAGATAATCAAAGTTTCCCACAGACGGCGCCAAATTGTTTTGGTCAAATTTCAACAATTAGATTTGTATGATGGGAAAAGTGACTAAAGTGATATGAATCTAGGTACAATGACTATCAAGTTGAATAGAAATGGACACAAGACATTTGTTGACTAGGGAAAGCCCTTGAACAACTTGTTCGCCGGCATAAAACCCCAGGGAGGATGTGGCTCCCGCCTCGACCGAAAGTTTACTATGAATTTTCTTGAGATTACAATGCTAAGAGCGTATGAAAAGGGAGCTTAGGCTAGTGTAGTGCGTGTGTGAATTTACAGTGTATGTTCCCTTTTATACCTCAAGAATAAAACTAAATAACAATGAGGGCCTACAAACTCGGAATTGAGGTTTATCCTTGGAGATTTATCCGCACTCATCCGTTGGGAAAGAGATAATCGTTGGCTTGCTGAAGAATCGTGGTTGAACTGGTCTTTGGCACGTTCCCTATAAAATAGGAAAAGCGTTATGCGTCCCAACCTGTAAAAACCAAGTTGTAAACAGAACAACCCAAGTTGTTAGTACCAAGTTGTTTAGGCGTAAGTTGCAAACATGTTGATTGAAAATGTAGGGCCCAACAAGAAGGTTCCAGGTTGGTGATTTAGTTCTAAGAAAAGTATTTCAAAATACAAGAGAATTGAATGCAGGTAAATTAGCCCCCAAGTGGGAAGGACCATATCTCATCGACGCTGAAGCTGGCAAAGGTGCGTACTGGTTGTCAACCCCAAGTGGAGATAGAATCCCTAGAAGTTGGAACGCCATCCACTTGAAACTTTATTTCATGTAAGTCCAGTTATTTGCAACTAGACTTCTCAGGTACGATTTATTTTTAGTTGTCAAATTCATTCGTATATTTCAAGTTGTTAATTTTTGTGGAGAATCCTTACTAACTTAAGCATCGGAGGGGCATTAGCTACGCTAACGCCCAACCCTAACATAAATCTGTTTTGCGAGGTGCAACTTGAGCAAATGGAGTAGGCTCAACATGTTGACACGCCAGTACGGCTGATACTTGTTGAGACCTAAGCTGGAACAGGACAAACATGTTGACACGCCAGTACGGTTGATACATGTTTGGGCCTGAGGAAGAAAAAGTTCAACATGTTGACACGCCAGTACGGTTGATACATGTTGAAACTTTAGCAGGAGAGGGATGGAACTTGTTGACACGCCAGGATGGCTGATACTTGTTCTATCTCTTCAAACGATTTACCTCTGATCAAAGGTACATATGGTTAAAAGATATTCATCTTTTCTTACGAATTAAGGTTTTGACACCTTCGCCTGGGCGCACGTTTTCACACTTACTCAAGTTGTGAACTATTGGTTGTAACATTTTCATGTTACCTTCGGTTTATAACATTTACATGTTATCTAAAGAACAAACAAAGTGTCTCTCAAAGACATAAAACACTTTGCTAAAAAAACCGTTAAGTATTTTCAAAAGATTTTTTGCAAACTAGTGGACAAGTTGGGTAAGCCAACCAGTCCCTAAAACCCTAAAAAAGCTTGGAGTACTAGACCAACCTAGTACCCCCAAATAAATTGTCTTGGCTCTTATGAGCCATTACAAAATAAAAAACCTTGTTTTTGGGGACACTCCCCCCATTTGTTGTACCAAAATAAAAGCAAAAATTGTTTTTGTTCACCCAAAATACCCAACAAAGTTTTAAACTGTTTTTAAACTTGGCCCGCTGCCGCCGGTGTTGTATTCTCCCCTTGACCATTTTGAGCTACCACTAGGGTACTCAGGGTTCTATCAGTATCCTCAACCAGAGCTTTCAGAGCCGCAGAATTCACTTCCTCTGCATCTACCGGCTCACCAATAAAATCTTCCAAAGACCTTTTCTCAGCTTCTACATCCCAATCCGGAGTCAGCCCATTCTTGTACTCTTCCATAAGTTCGATCCTGGCTTCTAACACCACTTTGGTAGCATTAAACGTGAAATCCTTTTTCGCAGCATCAAATTCCTTCTCGTGGGCTTCCTTTTCCTTCACTTTTTCAGCCTTAACAACTTCCAACTCCTTCTTCTCAGCTTCAAGATTTTTCTTCAACTTCTCGACCTCCTCAGCATTCTTGGTAGCTTGCTCCTTGTAGTCCTCAGCTTCATAATTGTATTTGGCTGCTTTGATCTTCAAAGCATCAAACTGGTCCATAATAGGACACATGATATCCGCTTCCTGGGTAAAAGAAACATTAGCACTCATCAAAAATCTAGAGCAAAGTTCAAAGTTTTCTCATCTTACCTTGTCAACAAAGCATGCTATTGCATCTTTTAGCTTCTTCTGTGCTTTAGCCGTATCACAATCATCATTCGTGTCCGTAGCCTCAACTTCTGACATCTTCCTTTTCTTCGCTTCCTCCTTCTTCTTGGAAGCATTTAGATCAGAACTAGAGGCCATGGACATTGGAGTTGGAGGTTTGCTTTCCTTCTTGGCAATCCTTTTTGCCTTAGCAAGCGGCCTATCAAGTCGCAGCACTCACAGTGGATTTGGATCGTGTAGCTGCAGCAAGGAGATAGGAAAGTGAGATAATTAGAAAGACTTGCGAAAGTAAAAAGATTTTTGAGGAGTCAAACCTGTAGACATCTCGGGTAAGTTTGGGGGTAAACTTTCTTCAGCTTCAACCTCTGCTCCGCCTTCAACCTCTGTCCTCTCAACGAAGAACTCAACAGGAAAAGCCTTGAAGGTCCTATCAGATACACCCAATTGGAGAAGCTGGTTTACGTTTTCTTGCGTTCCTTCTTGCCCCGGAAACAAGTCTGACAGCTTAGCAACTTCTACAAAAGGAATTTTAGTAGTTAGTTATCAGAGTATTAGGAAGCGTTCGTAAAAAGGAAAAATTATTTTCACTACCTTGGAACCTCCATTTGGAAATAACACCCTCCATGTGACCCAAGGTGTCCCTCCTTGCAAAGAAAAACTTATTCCTCCACCCTCTATCCGCAAGATCATGATTGGAGATCAAAATAGGCTCGCCATTCTTAACCCTAAAACCAAACCTTCCTGGACCAAAACCCCTTAAATCTACAGTGTACGCTAATTCTTCTAATCCAACAACCAAATCGGCCCTCTCTCCTAATCTAACTAGGGTTTGTAAGTATCTCCAACCTTGAGGCATCAGTTGGGCATAGTTTAGTTTAGTGTAGGAGAAGAACCTTGTGATCAAGTCGGGGAAAGGAAATTTTAAGCCTATAACAAAAGGATACTCTGGAAAGCATACCCAAGTAGGGGAATAACATTCGGAAGTCAAATCAGAGTGAGTGAAGAAGACTGTTTCATAGGGCATGGCGTGATTCTTCTTAATAACCTCTAGGTTAGCCTTAGGCATCAAACATTTCTCATTATCAGGTTCCTTCAACAAGTTTTGGGTTATGAAACCCTCGGGCAAACCCTCGTCACTCTCAATCACGACTAATTTCTTCCGACCCATTTTTCAACTTAAAACAAGAAATCAGAGATGGAATTGAAGAAAAAACAAGAAACTCACCGTAAATCTCTACTTGATTTCTCGCCCCAACCGTCTTCCCTGGTTCTTCTTCGAGAAACCTCTGTGAAAGCTACGTTTTTGATTTGGTGAAAGGGAGAGGTGGAGCAAGAGTCTATTTATTTATGGAGATTGAAGGTGGTTGGAACTCTAAAACGATCATGCCTTTTTGCCTTGGGAAACTACTCAAAAACCGTCCCATCGCGTCCCTTTTTCTCATTTAAAAACCGTCGTTCTTTTCTTTCGTATTTGGCAAACTTTTTGAAATTTTTTGTCTCTTTATATTCTACATTTTTAAAATCCAAAAAGTTTGGGGGCAATTGTTGGGCCCTACATTTTCAGTCAACATGTTTTACAACTTGCCTATAACGACTTGGTGCTAACAACTTGAGTTGTCTTATTTACATCTTGGTTATTCGCAGGTTGAATTCTTTGTTACGTTAGTCCTATTTTTTAGGGAATGTGACGAGAGGAAGCGAAGACTGGTTCAACCACGTTTCTTCAGCAACGGATCATTATCTTCTTCTCAACAAACGACTGCGGATAAATCTCACCAAGATCGGCATCACTCCCGGGATTTTAGGATTATTTTTTACTTCTTTGATTAGCCGTTATTTGAGGTATAAAAGGGAGAAAATACTGTATTTTCACACACATGATTCACTAGCCTAAGATCCCTTCTTTATACGCTCTTAGCATTGTAATCACCAAGAACACTTAGTAAACTTTCGGTCAAGGTAGGAGCCAAATCCTCCCGGGGTTTTATGCCGGCGAACAAGTTGTTCAAGGGCTTTCCCTAGTCAACAAACATCTTGTGTCCATTTCTATTCAATTCGATAATCACTGTACCTAGATTCATATCACTTTAGTCACTTTTCTTCTCATTAAAATACACTTGTTGAAATTTGACCAAAACAAACCAAACCAACAAACTTATCCTCCACCTTAAAATTGTGCCCCGGGCAACTTGTTATATTTAGCAAGCCTAAACAATGTTGAAAATTGTTATGCGAAACAAACTTTGTGAACATATCATCAAGGTTATCACAATCCTGTTTTCTTCACCCTTATCGTCTTCTCACTTCACATGATTGGTACTTTCTTCATCCCAAATTATTCTTTTTACTTTGACTTTGTATAGAGACTAAAAAAAGTAAATATAATGAGTATGAAAAGTAATGTAGAAGTTAGAATATTGGTAAGAAATAGTAAAGGGGGTTGTTATTGTTAATATAGCAAGTGAGTCTCATATTTCATTAAAGCAAAGAAAGAAGGTTAAATTGGGATGCTGCTGCAGGGAATGTGTTGATCAGCCTACGTCTAGCAATTAGGTTGATCCACTGGCCTTGTTTGACCAGAAACAGTAAACAAACGACTAGCCGGGGTGGTCTCCGGCTAAGACCCTCCGGCGTGAGAATAAGTATCACGTGTATAACTTTATCAAACTGTATTGAGATCAATTGAACAGTAAAATAACAATTACCTCTAAACGATTGATATTGTGAGGTATTTATAGGCTCTGATAAGAGATATTGTTGTAGTAGGATTGCGCCAAATCCCGTGAATCATGGAGAGAAAATAGGCATAACATGTTCCGTGAATATAGGAGTATGTTATGGAAAGAGTTGTAAACGTAGTATGTCTCTGTAGGTCGACGTACGTCTCTGTAGGTCGAGGTCGCCTGAGTAGATCAAGGTCGACCTGACATCGTATCTTAGTCGGATAGAATTGTGTAAGTTTTACATCGTATGTCGGACGAAGCTAGGTCGGGAGCAAAGGTGGTCAGACTATGAACTAGGTCAACTGATCTTTGCTGTTAGGCCGTGGGTGGGCCTTATAATAATTGGGCCGGCCTGCTTAATTTCGCTGCTGTGATAACGCCTGAATAATTGGGCGTTCATGGGACAAACAAAAAAAAAGTAAGAAGTTTATATTAGGATGGGGAGTGTATCTCATATCTATATGTTTAGTCCTCTGATGATGAGCATGATCCTTGGCTAAACAGTTTGCACTCAAGTTGTCACAAAATATTGTTGCTTGATCATGATGTATAACAAGGTTGCTGACCAATCTCTTCAATCAGATTCCCTCTTTGACTACTCATTATCTATTTTTGTAGTTGACAACGATATTGTAGGTTGCAAAGTAGTTTTCTAACTAACCACTAAAACACGAAAAGTGAACACATAAATAGTCATTGATCTCTTATTGTCAACATGTCCGGTGTAATTGGTATTCGAATAACATTTTACTAAGCTAGCATCGTGTATATCCTCCATAAATGAGACCAACATTATACATATCGTTAAGGTACTGGAAAATCGTCTTCACAATTTACCAATGTTCCTTATTAGGCCCACCCATAATGCTACCGACAACATTAACAAGATGTGCCACATTAGACCTAGTGCAAACATTGACATATATCAAACTACCAACTATGGCTAGAGAATTGTGTCTGACATTGGGTCCGCCTCTTCAGCAACCTGCAGTTCACAAGTCACAATATCTTTTAAGGGCAAACTGAATTTTGGAGTCCAAAGTTTTGGGTATGTTCACAATATAGGCCCTGATGTTTTACTATTATCAATTTAGGCACCAAAGTTGACAAATGTTGTCATGTTAATGTTTTTATTTAGAAACGTTCAAAAATTCGGTTAAATGGGCATGTGCACCTCACATGTGATTTAATAAATTTTGTTGTTTCACCTGTTTCCCAACAACCTCATTTTCTAACATACCAGAGTGCATGCACCAAACTCTCTCCAGAAGTGTCTAATTTATATGTTCTACTACACAACTCTATTGTGGTGTGTATACCCTTGATTGTATGGTTCTCAAGAATTGAGTCATATAGAGTAGAACCTTGGACGACATATAAGGAATCTCGATTTACCCATTTTAGAACCACATTCGAACCATTGTAGACATACTAAGCTCCACCTTCACCTTTGAAACTGAAACCCCCTATGTCCAAAAGACTTAATGATATCAGATTTGTTATGACATGAACACGCATAATATAGTTCGAAGTGTAGAGTTTACCGTCATATGTTTGTTGTCTTATGGAGTCAATTCCAACTACCAAACCATTAGTCATATAAATATTGCCTCCATCTACCTGCCCATATGTTGTAAACCACTCCCTGCGTGGATATATATGATAAGAAGCCCCGATTATTATATCCATACAACTTTTGTTTTCATCAACAACTAGGGCACTATCCTCATCAGAACTTGTACCATCTACTATCGCAATGGTACCTGACTGTTCTCTTCCATATGATGTTTAAAAAATCTAAATATAAGTGAAATATTTATTTAAGTTGTAAAAGAAAGTATATAAACATAATTTACACACTATAAAATGCATCGTTTTTGTTCTTTAGGTCATGGTTTCAAAACCTATTACATGTAAAAAAAATAGCTAGTTAAATTGCATAATTTTTTTTATTAATTTTTTGTTTTGAAAAGAAAAAAAAAAGATGAAATAAAAAATTTCTTACCAGTTTTTTTAATATTAAGGAAAAAACATTTTTCCATTATTGGCACTTAAACACATATGTACTGCTTTCCTCGCTCCCTGTCTTCCCCTTAATAACACTAACATTGTTTTTCACTAACACTGACACTTTTTAACACTGACACTTAATAATATACAGACCAACACTCTTTTACATTGACACCTTTTTTATACTAAAACTAACAATTTTTTTATACTAATACTGATACTCTTTTACACTTTTATATTGGTACTTAATTATAAATGCAACGACACTCTTTTACACTAATACTGGCTCTGATACTTTTTTATACTAACAATTTTTTTCATTTGCACTGACACTTTTTTACACGTGATGCTGGCTTTTTTAACACTAATTGATGACACTCACAAACACCAATTGCTGGCACTCACAAACACTTGCAATTGTAATAGTGATAGAGTGACACGAAGAGAGAGAGTGAGAGAGAGAGAGAGAGAGAGAGAGAGAGAGAGAGAGAGAGAGAGAGAGAGAGATAAACCTTTTTCTGAAGCAACAATCACCACCTTTTTCAACCTTCTTTCTATTTCTTTTGTGTAATTTTCTCCCTCGATTTTCCTCAAAAACCCTAAAAACCTTCATCACATCCTCTTCTGTATATTCTCTCTCTAAATCAATCCCAATTCCCCCGTTCTCAACCATTTGTCGTTCCTCCCTCAATTCACCACAAAACTCCATCCAGATGCATCTTTAAAGGGCTTCGACCATTCTAATTTGATGTCCAACGATCATGTAATCAGTGCGGAATTACAGAGTGACTAGAATGTTCAAGTTAAGCCTCCCACCGCTGTTTCGACTGTCGGATTCAGCTCGAGCGAATGCACTTTCTTTCTCCTCGCTTTTTTTTCTTGCTCGGTTTGATCCATGCCTTCTACTTTCCTTCTAGGTTCCGCACAAAACCCGTTTTTTCATAAGCTAAAAAACACGATTTTGTGAGATTTTGGCTTATATAAATAATGAATTGACTTATGGACTATAGTAACAAAAAACAATTACAAAAAGGTGGGAAATGATTTCCTTCCAACAATTTTTTATTCATTAATTAAATGCTAAATTTTTTTGAATACTTTACGAATTACTCCCTCCGTCTCATTACAAGGAGGAAAATTACTGTAGCGCGTAGAATAAGGAAAAAAATAATGATATAAATGTTGTGAGTGTAAAAGTAAAATAAGAGAGAGAATGAGTGAAGGGAATAGTGAATTATAATGGTATTGTGAGTATTAAAATAATGTAGGAGAGAGAATGAGTGGAGGGAATAGTAAAGATTCCTTTCCATTTTAGGAAGTTTGTGGTTTGTAATGGGACGCCCAAAAAGGAAAGTTTGTGGCTTGTAATGGGACGGAGGGAGTATATCATGTTATTTTTTAAAAATATCATAATAGCAATGAAATATATAAATTCTACATATGCTTTTTTGTAAATATTTTAATCTTACATTTATTAAGTCTTTATTTTACTACATTGAATATTATTAAGTAAAATAAAGGTAATTGATTTAAATAATACGTCTATACAAAATAAAATCTTGACAATTACTGAAATTTTTGAATCCGCCAATGATGACGAAGGTGTTGGAATATAAGTATATGCAACAAGTAGATTAAGCAAATAATCACAAAGGGCAATCATGTATTCATCAGTTTAATTGTAGTAAATTGACATCATGCAGTACAAGCAATTAAAGCATACTTCAATAACAATCAAATAAAATGAATTAGAGCAACTTATCAGGATTGATCGAGTAGCATTAGAAAGACTGTACTAAGAGAAAATATTGCCCCCAATTCGTGCAACTTCAGTACAAGCAATTTCCTTCGAGGATAAAACGGTCACGTAATACGTACCAATAACATCTGCACACAGATTAGTTTCGTCAAAACTTGAGACAAAATCTCGTGCGAGACTAATTGTCTCATGCGAGACTAATTGTCTCGTGCAAGATATGACCACATATTAGATTCATTTTGTTAGCAAAAAGTAAATCTCAAATATATTTTGAAAGGTTACCCCGACCCGAACCAATTCACCCAAACGCCCTCACCCGAAAGCCCGAAGCCGAGCCGAGCGAGCAAGCGTGCATGCGATATTGGGGTTCAAGCCACCTAACATGATACTTGAACAATATCTCATGAAGAGCCCAACTATTTAAGGCACTTCAATTTCCTTCCATTCTCGTGTGATGGCACACCAATGCCTTTTACAAAATCAACAAAATGGATAGTTGCCTTCTCTTTTCCATGTGGGATGGCAACCAAACCCATTACATTATTGAAATTAAAGAGACTTAAATGTTAAAGTTTAAAGTCTTAGAACTATAGATTTCATCTATAATTTGGGTCTCACCAAAACATCAATTTGCTTCATGAAATAACACACAAAGTATACAAGCATTGACTTTGGTTAAACTCAATGGGACCCACAAATGGGCCCCACTCAAAGTTACCCAAGAGCCAAATTTCTAACAATCCCCCACAATTACATAGTGACAAGACATTTAAAGATCATACATATCATGCTTTTCAATAATGATACCTTCGGGCATGAACCACTACCTAAGTTAGTCAACGCAATCCCCCATAGGATCAGATGAACGGTTGTCTTGAATCTGATACCTTTGGATGTAGGGGCCCTTGTTGGTAATAACATGACAAAGGCTATGATAAGTCCTCTATCGCACACTTGACGCATATAGGTTATACGTCCCAACCCTCTATCACGAGTTATTTCAAGGAATAACCCATTTCCTTTAGTTGCGGCCAACAACAACACTCACTTAGTTGGGTCTCTCCAAAGTGTACTGCTAACATGTTGTCTAAAAGATTTGATCCCATTCAAAGTTCTTAAAAACTTTATTATATTTGCGGTAAAGAGCACTTTCCAAGTTATCCAGGGGACAGACTAATACATAAATAAAAATCAATCTGTTTTTAGGTTCTCCGATTCACCGCACAGCTCGTTATTACCACATTGAATCTAATTTATGGGATCTCCACTAAGATATATTGGGTTGCTACTGCGTATGAATCAATTAGGGTTTAGTTCCATCCCCAATTTGGAATTTTGAACATGAACTAACTCAAGTTCTATAATTATGAGGCTAACTGTGTTATTCTTGGCGCCATCATAATCAACATCTATCACTTCTAGAGACACAAAATCCCTTACAAATCTTGATCTAACTTGGATGTGTGTCATATATTTTCTTATTAGTTAAGTACTTATAATCTTAGACGTTTTGCTAAAATATTACTAACAATAGATTTAGTTAATCATGGCTAAGTACAGACTTTAAGTCAATTAGACTATTCAATTTTATCCTACTCACAAATACTTTTAATAAGCAGCTCAACGACATGAGCAATTAGTCCAATAGTTTGTTTAGAAATTCACGTTCTTGTAGACAGTTAATAAAAGGAACATATAACCTTTTAATGATTCTAATTTTCTCAAAATGCATTTAGTATAATTATCTTGAGAAAATTTAACACCTCAAATGATCAGTTTGAAACAAAAAATCTCATTAATACTCATCATTTATTTCAAACTTGCTACTCAAGCATGGCATATACACATTAATTATTTCAATTTATTTAAACCAAATGAATGCATGCAAAATTTTATCATAGACACTAAACTTATCAACATTATTTTTCAATAGATCAATCTTTCAAAAATTTAATCATACAAAGCTGACAATGAGATAATTTAGTAAATTGTTTCATTACATGTATAAGGGTTTGTTAAATTATATTAAGTGACTTCGACAAGTAAGCAAATCACAACATGTCACTATTGATTACAAAATTACTTGATTGATCCGTACATATTATTTTTTCATTCACATTAACATGAATGAAAAATAGCATCTATTTAATGGATTTTCATCTCACATTCTCGGTCAAATATTAAACATAAATTAAATTGAAATCATTAGTGTCTCAAGAAAGAAGAATACATCTATTTCTTACTTTTGTTAGAACCATATCACAATCATGCTAGTCTTAATCATTGTCATGATTATTTAAGATCTTAACTAGATATAAAGTCTCGCATCAATCCATTCGTAGGCAATTAAGAGTGAGTAAATCTAATTTTCATTGCTCGTATAAAGACAATGTAAATTATCTTATTATCAAAAGCATCCTTAAATTTCAAAAATTACCCTTGTTGATAGTCATTTGAAAGCAATTTGATTACTTTCCATTATCCTTTGCAATTTTAAATTTAATGCTTCTCATTAATTCATCCAACTTACTATGTTAGAACTACATGAATTTACCCCCACATTTTTATCCTTCCATTAATATAAGGATTAAAAGTATGAGTGAAATTTATATCAACTCTAATTATATGGGAGTAACATCTTCTTAGAACATAACATTAGAAAAATTCACATGTTCGGTAATAGGCCAAAGATTTTTTAAACTTAAAATTCTCTTATGCATATTCACACTTCCTAAAATATTTCATTAACAGTAATATTTCTTACGATTTTAGGTTTTATCTTTTTTTCATGTGGAGTATGTACTCGTGAAAGATATCCCCGAATTGCAAAAGATATTCATGGTAAAAAATCATATTACAAAGCTTGACCAACTACCACTCAAATATTTGAGATACCTTTTTTCAAAATAAAGCAAGCCAACTCCAAATTTCTCTTAAATTAATGTATTATTTTGATAATTTCAAACTTAAATATTAACTAATATTATATCCTTTAAGATGTTTATTTTCCATGCATTCCCATAGTAATTAAGAGTATTTAAGAAAGTCATTCTAGGAACTGATTCAAACACTTTTTAACGATGCACATAAAAATTAGACTTATACCCGCTTCATAAGATTATAACCAAAATCAATTTCTTACTAGTTTAATTAAGCTTTGTAACAAAGAATTTATCAAGTATTTCAACTTTACAATTAAGTAAACATTGAGAGGTCTATTCAAGTAACTAATAAAACTTATAACGTGTTTTACATGCTATTTAAGTAACATACTATTAATAATCATAAAATTCAGCAAAAAAACAAACAAGGTGAATATATTTTCGTAGTAGAACAAATTCTCTTAACCAAGTTAAAATTAACATATTGCTAGAAATTTAAGACTTTCAATTAATAGAATAATACTATCCAATTTAAATTAATTATCCAAGACGGAAACTTAATTTAAACCATCTAGGTGAACATGCCATTCATAAGCAATTCATTTGTCAAATAAATCAAGATAATTAAACTTGTATTCTTAGATAAAATATCATGTTCAATTATTAAGTTAACCATAATTATCAGACAAGTGCTACAAAACAACAAAATACAACCCCACAAGAAAAACAACATTTTTCTTTGCCTATCCGCTAAAAATATTCTACAATTGATTATGAGTCATTCCGAGAATTTTATGACACTTAGAAATATTGTGGTGCACTTGCTACATTATAAAAATGTGCACTAAAACAACACTATATATTTCTCATTGTCATTAATCTTTAATAAGAAGTTATAAATATACACAAGACTTTGTAGGCAACGAATTGCATTCTTATTTATATACATACTAACTATTAAATAGACTCACAAGCAATTATAAATTTTGAGACATGTAAGATAATATAAAGTTTTTTAGCTTTTCCCATATCTCATGTATTTTATTTTGTCACTTTACTTGTCTGTATGATTCGCAATAATTTGAATAATTTTTTTTCAAAAAAATTTCTCAATTGTCTTCAAGTTTTCAATGCTAAAAATATGTCATATAATTCATATTTCAATTTGATGAAATAATCTCAAAAAATATGACAGTTCAAATTTTCTCAAAATTCCTTTTTAATATCTATTAGAGTATAACAAAATAATCATGACTTAATCCGTTTCTTCAGTTATTAATATTTTCAAACAATATGAAACCTTACAAGATTAGATAAATAGTACTTTTATTACTAACATGGTTAATATAACACTAATTTTTTAGATCATCAAATAGTGCATTTAACAATAATACCTACGAAGTATAAGAGTAATCGAAAGACTCATTAAACCAAGTTGAACCTAACTTTTTTCAAAAAGATCAAATAATTTTTAGGTTAATCAACAAATATAAAAATAGTTTAGCTTAATTTCATGTCCATGATATAAATAACTCAATCAACAAGATGATCAATGAGATATTTAGTTCATATCCAAAAATTAGTAGGATTCAAGTTCTCATGAACCTTTACAACTAATTTTACTACAACAACACAAAATCAACAATCTAGAAAATTATTTCCATGTTTTCTTTGACTAGTCCAACTGTTTATTTGCACTTTTATTACCGTTCAATGTTACATAGAATCATCAATAACAAGCACAAGAATTTTGTCCACAATTATAATCATATTGTTTAACATGTTTCAGCAAACCATTAAATAACTTGTACAAAGAATTATTATTTTTTACGTATACAATGATTATACGGACAAATCAAGAACGTACCAAATCAACTACAATCGGCAGAAACATGATTACTTTTTTTTCTCTTAGATTGTTGGAATATAAGCATATGCAACAAGTATATTAAGCAAATAATCACAAAGGAGAAATCATGTATTCAGCAGTTTAATTGAAGCAAATCAACATCACGTGGTACAAGCAATTAAAGCATACTTTGATAACAATCAAATAAAAGGAATTAGAGCAACTTATCAATATTTGATCGAGTCACCTTAGCAAGACTGTCCTAAAAGAAAATTTTCTTCGAGGATAAAACGATCACATAGTACATATCAATAACATCTGCACACATGTACGGATTCAACTACGGCTCTATATCACTTTGCATGGATCAAACGCTTGAATCACACAATGAAACAATTCAGAACAGTATTTAAGAGCAAAAAAATACGATGTGTATTTTTCGTATATCTCAAAACTGCAGCAGAAGGTTGTATTTATACTTGTATATGACAGCTAGTTTGTTTAGAAAAAGACTCCTAAACCTAACTCTAATTTCTGGCCGAAAACTGCTGACGTGTTCGTGCTAGACAAGCCCACAGATTAGTTTCGTCAAAACTTGAGACAAAGTCTCGTGCAAGACTAACTGTCTAGTGCAAGATATGGCCACATATTAGTTTCATTCCGTTAGAAAAAAGTAAAACTCAAATAAACTTTGATAAAAACTGTAGCTAGGACTGTTCTGAAAATCAACCACTTGTGTGTAATAATGATCACACAAGTGTCAGTACAACTTAACAGACAAGTGCACACAAACAAAATTAAGTAAAAACGCAAAAATATAAAAAGTAAGTATTTTAAACACTTTAGTAAGACGAAACTTGTTGGAAAACTTTTATTAATCAAATACTTGCAGAGAGCAAGTTTTAGTAAACGATTACAAATGAAAGAAAAGAAAAACTATTAAAAGATCAAACGAGTTCTAGACTCTTAAAACAAAAACAAATACAAAACAAATTAAAAGACTAAAAACCTAGATCTAGAACTTATGAATTCTATCTCAAAAGGCTGCACAAGGCAGTAAAGAATAAGAGATTAACTCCTAACAATCATTCTTCATAAATCTAAGACCAAAACACCTTGAAAAATCAAATACTTTAACAAAAGACTTCAAGGAAACAAAAGACTCTTGCGAGAATATCATGTGCTCTTCTTAAGCTATGGAATCCGTGAGGAGTAAAGTGAGGTGGCTGGCGGCTTGCCTTTATATAGATGGAACAATCATTCTTCAAGTAGGAGTATTCTGGCCGCTTCTTTCTGTATCAACATAAAATCCTTTTCAACCTTGAAAACTATCTTATTTACATGATAACTACTAAGAATAGGGATTAGTTGTTAGTCATATAAAATCAATCCTAAAATAAGCAAATACACACAATTATTTCCTAAGTTAAATACAAACTAATTATGGATGAAATACACATCAGAATTACAAAAATCAAACAAAGATATCAAGAGTATTTTATACTCTTTCAATCTCCCACTATTTTTGTGATTCTGATTTAAAGTTGCATTAAGTGTTATCACAAAGTATCCAACCAAATCTCAAATCAATTCATTGGATAAAATGAGCAATGAAATATGTCCAGAGTTTCAGTTTGAGAGGAGCAAAGCCAGAAGAAAAGATTTGAGGAAAATAATACTTACAGAATTATGGAAAAATGGGGACAAGCTCTCGATTGTGCAACCAGTGGAGCGAAAAGTTGTGCGAACAAATTCCAGAACATTAGCAGAGACAAGTGGAGGGATGACATTGTCGTAATAATATGAACTTCCAGAGAGGGATCATTGTTGTTGATTATGGCTAGGGAGAAGTGCACTTAATCCAGGAAACAAAGATAGTTAGAGTGTTCTAACCTTTTGAAGAATCAAATGGGGCAAAGAACATGAATTCAAAATCAAATGTTACCCAAATTTTGTGACCAATTGCAATATTATAGAAGATCATTTCCACTTGAACCCTTAAAGATTGTTCTATTCAGATTTCCTTTGCTCACACACCTGAACAAACACTCATTAAACATATTGTTAACAAAAAAAAAAATTAGCCTACAATTTGATGAAAATAATAAACAATCAAATGAATGTTCCATAGGGCCAAAGATGTCTTAGTCTATAATTATGCCTGGAATGATGCAATTTATGAGCACAAAAGTGGAGATTAATCTCAATGAAGTGTGACATGGGATGATCATTTTACACATTGACATGGTTTGACATACAGAAAGTCAATGAGATATCCTTCAATCATGTAGCCTCTAGAATGTCTCCAAATTTAGTCATTGAATCAGTCACTGGGAGGAGCTTTACACTCTCACACTATAGTGCTTACCCAACTTTTTTTCTCAAGTGATGCACTAATAAGGTATTGGCATTGGGCACATGAGTGAAAGCTTCAAAAATGAGGAGGCAACTTGTTTCCTCAATAACATTAGATTAGACACCCACTTCATGATAATTATCACACATAATTTTAACAAGGTGAATTTTCTCACCAAGTCAGTAGTAGGGATCTCACAATCAAGAGTCAAAATACAAGTTCAATAATGCAAATTAATCAAGTGGTCATAAAAGACAATCGTGCAATGCATGAATGCAGATTTTTTTTATTAGCGTTTTTTGTAATATACATTTATACAGAGATGCGGACAGATGTTCGAACAGTTGTGCGATCATCTCAACACAAAAAATAGATAAAAGGTCTCTCGACTAATAATTTCTTGTTCGCAATATCTCTAACAAAATGAAGTCTAAAATCATGATGCTTAGGAGTAGAACATTGAATAGGGTCATTTGTCATATCTATGGTACTTTTAGCATCACAAAAAATAGATAAAATTTTGTTTTTTTATTCCATAGTCTTTGACCAATTCGTTCATCCAAATAAGCTTAGTCCACCTACTACCAACTGCCAACCATATTGATTCAATAGCTGATATGAAAACAAAAGTTGGTTCCTGTGATGTACCCGATTTTTTTTGTGAAAATCAAAACGGAGTCGCCACGCCATTTTTTATTTTAAGGGCCAAAACTTTGAAAAAAGCCCGAGATCAGAGATTTAGGTTCGGAGGTCATGTTACGCGTCGGGAAGGACGTTAGTGTGCACCCGACGCGCCTCGTAAAAACGAGTCTTCCAAGCTGAAAATCATTTGTGTGTGTGTGTGTGTGTGTGTGTTTTGGCCAAAATAAGTTGAAACTCAGAAAAGTAAAAATTGGGATATCTTTTTAAGACTTTAAAATGATCCCATGATTTTTTGGAGAATTTTTGGGTTGAGTCTTGGCACTCAAAAGATTTTTGGATTCGAAAAGCAATTCTGCCAGAATGAAAGAAGGCAGTTGACCTTTGACTTTGAAATGGGCTTAAAGGCTTCAAAACCTCAGAATCTGGGGAAAGTCCGAGAATGAAAGTTGCTTAAAACACCCTAAATAGGGTTTATGCAAAGAAACTTTTCATTTTGGAAGTAATTTGAGGGGTCAAAACCTTCTGGAAATCTCAGATGTGAAATCTGGATTTCCAGAAGCTGATGAACTGGCCTCTAAAAGAAAAATTGAAAAAAGGAGTTTTACTCACTCAAAAAATAAAATAAAAATATGTCTGGAAAGATCTGGATGTTGGCTACAAAAAGTGTTTTGTAGTCAACACCCAATTCCAAGTTTTACTGGGTCCAAAAAATAAGAAAATGGACTGAGTTCTCAGAACAATGCTACTGGACAGCAAGATGTTCTTGAGGGAAAATGTGATTTTTTGCATCTATGTTCACCCCATTTTCATCCCTAGACTTGATACCACTACTTTTTATTGAGTGGTTATCATATTCAAGTCATCCTTGGGGAATTTATGGGGTTTAAACATGTCCTTTGCAAAGGGAAAGGGGATATTTTGTAGAAATGAAATTAAAGAGAAAAAATCAATTTAGAGATTTAAAATATAGACCATTTGAGATGGTCATTCATGAAGATGAACTTCAAGATGACCATCTTGGGTCAAAACTCAAGTTAAACTAAACATCAAGTAGATCCAAGTAAGAAGAACAAGATGAACAAGAAGTCAAAAGTGAATTTTAGGGTTTTGAGAAGGAGGGCTTTACCAATGGTGACACCCTATCTTCCTAGGCTTGGAATTTGACTTGAGGAGTATCAAGATTTGGTGTTTGGCTTGAGGAGTATCAAGGTTGGGTGTGTTTGGTATTTGATTGGGAAAGATTCAAGAGAAAAAGGTGGCAATCAAGGGATTCCCACTGTTTTCTCTCTATATTTCGCCAGAACTTCGTTGCTGTGATCAAATTCCTCCTTATTTTTGTGACTGGAGGGCTCAATTTATAGCCCTCTGAAAATAGCAAAGGTATCCGCGCGGACAGGTCCAGGCAGCGTGCACTGTTCATTAAATGCAGCTTCAGCTTTGGACAAGAAGAATATTTCTTTTTGAAATTCAAATTAACAGCCAGTTTTTTGTGTTTCCAGCCATTGCCATTTTTGGTTTTCTTCTTTTGTTTTGCTTTTTGAGATTCTTTTTAAGGTTTAACCTTAAATAACAATGCCCATTTTACCCTCGCTTTGTTAGGAAAGTTAGGATTGTTAGGAATTGTTAGAAATGTTATAACTTTCGTTAATTTTCTAACGAAAATTCTAACAAGCTCAAATTGGAGCACTTACAGTTCCCCATTATCCCATGAATCCAACTTATTTTCAAGATACAAACATTCAACATTTGTTCTTTTGGAATCAATGATTATCTCCCCTTCAAATTCTTTAAACGATGCCTCTGAATTAGATTCGTCATTGGCAACAAAACAACATGAACTTACCTGATTGTATACAAGGTTCATGCATACTAAACCTGCTATGTTTTTGCATTTCACCTTCCTTCCCCTTGTTCTTCTTCCTTCCCCAATGATCCATGAAGTGGGGTGATTCTCCAGGATTTTGGAAGAAATATATTCAAACCTTCTCATACCAGCTTCTTCATTCAGTTCAGTTCCTTCTTTAGTTTCAGAATCTGAACTTGCTTCAGTTTCAGCTGTTGTTATGTCATTTGTTCTGTCAGTTGTTCGAACATCTAGTTGTTCAACAGTCTGCACTGGTACTGTTTCCCCAAAATCACTTCTTTTCTCCGGTTCAGATTCATCATTTACCAGATCATGTTTCCAAGTACAACCTACAATATCATCCTCAGCAGTTTTGACAATAAGATCAAGAGAATCATCAAAAATCGATATAAGATACGAAAGATTTTCAACCAACTTGTAACAATGATCCGAGAATCTTACTATCTATTTGAATCATCAAAGATCTCACACATCTTTTTATCAAATTTGACATGTAGATCATCATCATTCAACTGGCTTATACTTATCAAATTAGCCTTTAACCCATAAACTTGCAACACATTATGTAAACTAGGTAAACCTACTACATTCAGCGTACCTTTGCCCATATCTTACCTTGGGATCCTCCACTAAAGTTGACTTTTCCACCTTTAAAGGCTTCATAGTTACTAAAATGCTCAAGAGATCCAGTCATGTGATGGGAGTAGCCACTGTCAAAGTACCAGGCTTCCTCAATACTACACTTAAGGGATGTGAATACCACCTGACATTTGGTGTCCTCCTTTCTGCCACTATCCTTGTTTGTCTGTTCAGTTGACTCCCAGGATGTAAGCTTAACTGTCTGCTCAAGTGTCAACCAGTCTTCTTAAGTTCAAGTTCCTGTATCAACTTATAACAAAATGGTTGAATGTGATCAGGAACAAAACAATGATGACAAATGTATTGCCTTCGCCTGTGACCTTTATTTTTGTTTTTAAAACATTTTTATTTTCAACTTTAGAAGCACTCTCACCCACTTTGACAAAATTATGACCTCCATAGCCAATTTCAGATTTTCCTTGATTGCCAAAATTCAAAACTTATTCCATCTTAGCCTTACCATTGTTAAGTTTAGTTAGAGTTTTAGTTTCTCTTTTAAGCTCAGTTTTGTACTTTTCACACTCAATATCTTTCTTTGTTAGTGTTGGGGACGGATTTTTCACTATATGTATATGGTTGGCATCTTAAGCAGGTCAACATGTCAAGACGCCTCAGTATCCTGATCTCTACAACTTGACCTCTACAACTTGACCTCTACAACTTGACCTCCACAACTTGGTCTACAACTTGGTCCACAAGTTGACTTTTTACATGTTGACTTTACATGTTGAGTTCACATCTTGGACCGACATCTTGGCTCGACGTCTTCATCAACATCTTGAAGCCGGACCAACTTGGAAGCAGTTTTGCGGTTGCTATTTTTTAGGAGCCATATGCGCATACCAGTTCAACCACGACTCTCCACCAACTGCCGAGTTTCTCTCAACAAACAACAACCTTACCGAAATCTTAGGGATTGATCTTATCTTGTATTTAGCCTTTGTAGAGGTATAAAAGGGAGATCAGCACATGTAATTCACACACGGTCTTCACGAGTCTCACTCTCCCTCGCATATGCTCATTATTTTTGTAAGCTACCTACGAATCTTAGTAAACTTTTTGGTCAAGGTAGGTGTGAGGACCCCGACCCGGAACCTACACGTGTCCCGAGTTGGTGCGTCCCCAAACTAACCCAAATATACTAAACTTTTTAAAACTTTACTTTGACTTTCCAACATGAACATGAACAACATAACAATTCAAAAGAACTCCACTCTACTCCACATCGGAGGAGGAGATAACTAACTTTGAAAATAGTTAACTGTTTAGTTACAAAAGATTTAAGGTTATGACGTAGAGTTTAAGGTTTATAATTATAAACTCCAAGAATGGAATTACCAAAATACAATTTATACGTCACCCTAAACATACCCTGACAATACCCCAAAAGATATCTCCAAACTCCTCTCCGGCCTTACTTGGGCGGTCCTCCTGTCTCGGGATCTAAAACAAGAAGGGAGAGGGGTGAGAATAAATCTCGGCAAGCTATTATGGATGCAAAGAATATGCCAAATAAATGCAACATATAACAAGTCACACATAACACATTGGGAAAGCTATAAACACATTCCATTACCTTGGTTTACCTTTTCCCCGTCTCGAACAAAAGAAGTCGTACAACATTGGGTATAATAATACTCCAATTACGGTGAGCCGCTTAAGCAATACTCACGTCTTATAAGACCCGTTTTCGGGGAACCATATAAGACAGTAGCAACTCTGTAAGGCTTTTGGCTCAATACAGACGCTTATACCCCAACCTGTGGCCACGGGAGGGGACGGTCACGAATATAACATAATCCGATCACATTAGGTCACACTTCCATAATTGATCGTATTCTCGTTATACCCCAACGTCGGTGACTCACACATAATCAAGCACATAATAGATACTTGAATAAAATCCACAAAAAGGGATAACAACATATCAACATGGTAAACTATACTCATGTCCAACCAATATCATAGCGCAATATTTATTCAATACACTATGCAATAGAAACAATGTATATGAACTCAATGTAAGGCAAGGAAGTAGCATAAATCCATCCTACAAAGTCATTATACAATAATACATAGCCTCTTGAAAGGTCTAAGGGGAATCTACCAAGTTGGGATCATAATTGTTTAGTTACTAAACTAGTTTATCTAACGTTTTCCAAGCAACATTTAAGGTACTTCCACTATTCCATTTTAATCACTTAGAACGTCATTGTGAAGCCAAAGTATTCTACTTTAATCTAGGTTAAAAGGATTTCATTATGGTTCGAGTTTGATTAGGTTTGAATAGCTATAAAGTTGAGGTGAGAAAAACTGGCCAGGGGACGACTCGTCCCCCAGGGCACGACTCGTCCCCACTTTACCCCCACCGAACACAGGCGTCCCCCTTAGGTCACGACTTCCCTTCGTCCAAGGGACGACTCGTCCCTCGGCCCGAATTTGCACAAACAAGCAAAGAACAACAACAATGGCTCTAAAATCCCAAGATTCCAACCAAATGCATCCTAAGTTATGAACCTAAAGGGCATTTCCAACTTGGGTAACTTTAATCTACTCCTTTAACTCCATGAAATCAAGTCTTAAACCTAGATCCATTCAACTTCCATAACTCACAATATTTCTACAAACCCATCAAGGTTCTAAATCAACACATTCAACTCCCAATAGGTTTCCCAAGCAAGAAATCACCACATAAGAACAAGAATCACAAGAAATATTCATGAGCATTCATGAGAAGAGAAGTCATAACAACTTACTTGGATTTTAGAAGGAAATGCTTGATCTTTCTAGCTAGAAGGTTTCCTCTAGATCACCCAACTTCAATGGAGCTCTAGGACTTGAATTTTGGTGAAGAAAGTCTTGGATTTCCAAAGCTTGTGCAAAGGCTTCAATGGTGTCCCTTAGTTCTCCCTAGGTTGAAGATGAGTAGTGAATGAGGAATGAAGGGGAAGGGGGGAAGGGAGTAGGAGGAAGTAAGGGATGGACACTTGGCATGAAGGAGGAAGTTCCTACAAATTGGCCCCCCCATGGAACTATCTATCTAGGCTTTCACCCAACCCAAATAAATTAATTTAAATCTTTATCCCATTAATTTATTCTACTCATTTAACCTCCCCACATTATTTATCATTTTCCCATTTTTATTATTATCCAAGTTTATTTATTTAATGTCCAATAAATTCTTATAAGATTCTAAATTTATTTCTCACCCAATTTATCCTAAATTTAGAATCTAAAGACATAATTAAACACATAAAGATAGCATAAATATTAAAAGCATATAATTTAATATTTAAAATGATTGCCTAGGGTTGGGGTCGTCACACTCACTCCCCCTTAAAGAAAATTCGACCCGAATTTTTAAAAAGGAAACTTACTTGAATTTTCAAACAACCACGGGTATTTCGCTCTCATCTCCGACTCTAGCTCCCACGTCGCTTCCTCAACTGTGTGGTTCTTCCAAAGGACTTTTACTATCGGAATACTCTTGGTTCTCAACTCTTTAACTTGGAATTCTAAGACTCTTAATGGCTCTTCAACATACGACATGTCCGCTTGGACATCATCGGGAGGAGAGCTCAAAACATGGGAGGGGTCATGACAATACTTCCTAAGCATAGAAACGTGGAACACATCATGAAGCAAAGAGAGAGACGGAGGCAACGCTAACCGGTAAGCCAATTCCCCTATCTTCTCTAGAATCTCAAACGGACCAACGAACCTCGGAGACAATTTACCCTTATTACCAAACCTCTTGATTCCCGTCCTCGGAGAGACCTTCAAGAACACAAAGTCACCAACCCGAAATGATAAATCCCGTCTTCTATTGTCGGCGTAGCTTTTCTGTCGACTCTGAGCGGTCTTCAATCTATCCCGAATCACTTTGATCTTCTCCGTAGAATCTCGAACCAAATCCGGGCCCCAAAGTCTCGCTTCACCAACCTCGTCCCAACACATCGGAGATCGACACTTCCTACCATACAAAGCTTCATACGGAGCCATCTCAATACTGGACTGATAACTGTTATTGTAAGCAAACTCCACTAATGGTAAATGATCCTCCCAAGACAATTGGAAATCCATCACACAAGCTCGTAACATATCCTCAAGTATCTGAATAGTTCTCTCGGACTGACCATCGGTTTGAGGATGAAACGCGGTACTAAAACACAACTTAGAACCCAAGGCTTCATGTAATGCTCTCCAAAATCTAGATGTAAACCTCGGATCTCTATCGGACACAATACTAACCGGAACCCCGTGAAGTCTTACAATCTCCTTTAAGTACAACTGAGCTAACTTCTCTAACGAAAACTTGGTTGACACCGGAAGAAAATGAGCCGACTTCGTCAACCGATCCACGATAACCCATATAGCATCCATCTTCTTCGCGGTGAGAGGCAAACCCGAAACAAAATCCATCGAGATCCCTTCCCATTTCCATTCCGGAATATCCAATGGTTGAAGTAGTCCCGCCGGTCTTTGATGTTCTGCCTTAATCTGTTGACACGTCAAACACTTAGATACATAATCCGCTATTTCCCTTTTCATTCCATTCCACCAATATCCACGCTTCAAGTCTTGATACATTTTGGTACTCCCCGGATGAATCGCAAACTTGGACTTATGGCCATCCTCTAAAACACGCTTCTTGATTTCCGGCGATGACGGAACGCAAATTCTCCCTTGGAAAGTTAAAATCCCATCTCGATTCAAAGCAAAATCCCCGACTTTCCCATCTTGCACTTGATCACAAATTTTCTTCAATTCCGGATCTTCTTGTTGAGCTTCCTTCAAATCACCATACAATGCCGGAACGGCTCGAACATTCGCAACTATCACTTCACTCTTCAACTCCCGAGAACTCAAGGCTGTCACATACGCCTTTCGGCTAATCGCATCGGCCACCACATTGGCCTTCCCCGGATGATAGGATATGACACAATCAAAATCCTTCAAAAACTCTAACCATCTTCTTTGCCTGTTGTTCAACTCCTTTTGGGTAAATAGGTACTTCAAACTCTTATGATCGGTGAAAATCTCAAATTTCGCTCCGTAAAGATAATGCTTCCACTTATGCAACGCAAATACAATCGCCGCCAATTCCATATCATGAGTGGGGTAATTCTGTTCCGCCGGTGATAACTTCCTAGAGGCATACGCAATAACCTTCCCATTCTGCATCAACACACATCCCAAACCCGCCTTCGAGGCATCACTATAAATAACAAAATTCTCGCAACCACTCGGAAGGGTAAGAACCGGAGCCGTCGTCAACCTCTTCTTCAATTCATTGAAACTTTCCTCACACTTGGAATCCCATACAAACGAAACATCTTTCCGAGTCAACCTAGTCAACGGAGTCGCTATCCGAGAAAACCCTTCAATGAACCTCCGATAATATCCCGCCAGACCAAGAAAACTACGGACCTCGGTCACAGTCGAAGGTTGCTTCCAATTAACCACGGCTTCAATCTTTGAAGGATCCACGGAAATCCCCGAACTCGACACAACATGCCCCAAGAAAGAAATCTGCTCAAGCCAAAACTCGCACTTACTGAACTTAGCATACAACTGCTTCTCACGAAGAACGGACAAGACAATCCTCAAATGATTCTCATGCTCTTCCCGGGACTTAGAATACACCAGAATATCATCAATAAAGACCACCACAAAACTATCGAGATAAGGCTTGAAGACACGGTTCATCATATCCATAAACACGGCTGGAGCATTAGTCAACCCAAACGGCATCACCACAAACTCATAATGACCATATCTAGTACGGAAAATTTGTCTTAGCCACATCATCCGGCCTAATCTTCAACTGATGGTATCCGCTTCTCAAATCAAGCTTTGAGTAGATAACGGAACCTTGGAGTTGGTCAAACAAATCATCTATATGCGGAAGAGGATACTTATTCTTAATAGTGGCTTGGTTCAACAAACGATAGTCAATGCACAATCGTAAGGTACCATCCTTCTTCCTAACAAACAAGACCGGTGCTCCCCACGGAGACACACTAGGACGAATAAAACCTCGGTCTAACAATTCTTGCAATTGGACCTTCAACTCTTTTAACTCGGCCGGAGCCATTCTATAGGGTGCTTTAGAGATAGGAGCGGTACCGGGTACTAAGTCAATACAAAACTCTATCTCACGGTCCGGAGGCATAGAGTACTCACTAGAGAACACATCACTAAACTCATTCACTACCGGAACATGAGCTAACTCGGGAGACTTCTTATTGGAATCTACCACATAAGCTAAGTAACCCGTACACCCCTTAGATAGCATCTTTCTAGCTTTTAAGGCAGAAATAACATGTAACCCGAACATAGATTTATCGGCATCAAATATAAATGTAGGCACATCAGGCATAGCAAATGAGACTCGCTTCCTACGACAGTCTACCAAAGCATGGCACTGACTCAACCAATCCATACCAAGGATCACATCAAAATCACGGATTGGTAACTCGACCAAATCCACCGGCAATACATGCCCACATATAGTCACATCACATCCACGATATATCAAAGAAGATTCAAGGCTCTCTCCCATAGGAGTAGAGACCTCTAACACATAAGGCATAGATTCAGGCAAGATATGCAATGAGAATGCAAAATGAGACGCCACGAAATGAATGGGAAGACCCGGGATCTATAAGAATGCGGGCCTTAACTCCTGAGGCAGGAACTATACCTCTAATGACGGCATTAGGATCGACCTCTCCTCGACCCAAAGCAAACACACGACCTTGGACTTTATCCTTAGGTTTCCCATCAACATCTCTCTTCACACCACTACCTTGACCCCGAATCCGGTGCAGTCGCTTGCTTATTACGTAACTTGGGACAATTCCTCCTGAAATGGCCCGGCGATCCACACTCCAAACACTTGCCTTGTTTGCTCCAACATTTGTCTTCGGAATGCCCTATCCTCTTGCAAAACCCACATGTTGTCCCAAAGCGGCCAGGAAGTCGCACGATTTGCCGGAGCCGCCACATGACCTCCTCGATTCGCTCCGGGGTGAAAGTCCTCATTGCACTCTATTCTGTCCCGATCCTTGACCACGAAATCTGTTCTGTTTCCTCCTTCATTCTTACCACGATGCTCCTCTATGTCGTTCTCAATCCGGTACGCCATATTCACTTTCTTTGCTTGGAAATTGGCGAAATTATGCGTCAACAAGCTGCTTCCGAAACTCAACTCTTAAACCTTTCACAAACCGGTAAACTCGCCTCTCCTCATCGGCACCAAATGGGGACAATATCGGGCCAACTCACGTGAACTTTGAATCTTTGCGCTCTTGTCATGGTCCACTTGCTCTAGCTTCGGGAACTCGCCTTCTTTCTTGTCTCTAGTAACCATCGGCACAAAGTGATCTCGGAACTTGAGCGTGAAGTTCTCCCACGTCTGCGGTGTCAAATCTCGGTCCCAACCATCCTTTACCACTTGCCACCAATGCTCATTGGTCCTTCCAATTTGAAAACGGCGCATCTCACTTTCTCCGCATCCGTACTCTCCATAGCTGCGAAAATCTTGTTCGTAGCCTCAAGCCACCTCTCGGCCTTCACCGGATCCGGATCTCCGTTGAAGCTAGGAGGAGACATCTTCACGAACTTCTCCAAACCATGTTGCCCTTGTCTGCCTAGATTCGATTCAAATTCGATTACGAGTTGCCATATCTTTGAAGGAACCCTCGGAACATGTCCATCATCTCGGCGTTCGGATTACCAACACCACCCAAACCCGGTCGGATCACCTTCATTTCCCGCCATTACAACAAACTCCTGCATTAAACACTCGACGTCGGTTACCACACACTCTCTCACTCGGCTAGACTCTACCCAAGAATTCTAACCGAGCTCGATACCAGGCGAGGACCCCGACCCGGAACCTACACGTGTCCCGAGTTGGTGCGTCCCCAAACTAACCCAAATATACTAAACTTTTTAAAACTTTACTTTGACTTTCCAACATGAACATGAACAACATAACAATTCAAAAGAACTCCACTCTACTCCACATCGGAGGAGGAGATAACTAACTTTGAAAATAGTTAACTGTTTAGTTACAAAAGATTTAAGGTTATGACGTAGAGTTTAAGGTTTATAATTACAAACTCCAAGAATGGAATTACCAAAATACAATTTATACGTCACCCTAAACATACCCTGACAATACCCCAAAAGATATCTCCAAACTCCTCTCCGGCCTTACTTGGGCGGTCCTCCTGTCTCGGGATCTAAAACAGTAAAGGGAGAGGGGTGAGAATAAATCTCAGCAAGCTATTATGGATGCAGCAATATGCCAAATAAATGCAACATATAACAAGTCACACATAACACATTGGGAAAGCTATAAACACATTCCATTACCTTGGTTTACCTTTTCCCGTCACGAACAGTAGTCGTACAACATTGGGTATAATAATACTCCAATTACGGTGGCTTCTTAAGCAATACTCACGTCTTATAAGACCGTTTTTCGAGGGAACCATATAAGACAGTAGCAACTCTGTAAGGCTTTTGGCTCAATACAGACGCTATACCCCAACCTGTGGCCACGGGAGGGGACGGTCACGAATATAACATAATCCGATCACATTAGGTCACACTTCCATAATTGATCGTATTACATTCTTATACCCCCAACGTCAGCTGACTCACACATAATCAAGCACATAATAGATACTTGAATAAAATCCACAAAAAGGGATAACAACATATCAACATGGTAAACTATACTCATGTCCAACCAATATCATAGCGCAATATTTATTCAATACACTATGCAATAGAAACAATGTATATGAACTCAATGTAAGGCAAGGAAGTAGCATAAATCCATCCTACAAAGTCATTATACAATAATACATAGCCTCTTGAAAGGTCTAAGGGGAATCTACCAAGTTGGGATCATAATTGTTTAGTTACTAAACTAGTTTATCTAACGTTTTCCAAGCAACATTTAAGGTACTTCCACTATTCCATTTTAATCACTTAGAACGTCATTGTGAAGCCAAAGTATTCTACTTTAATCTAGGTTAAAAGGATTTCATTATGGTTCGAGTTTGATTAGGTTTGAATAGCTATAAAGTTGAGGTGAGAAAAGCGGCCGGGGACGACTCGTCCCCGGGGCACGACTCGTCCCCACTTTACCCCCCACTGAACCTGGCGTCCCCCCTTAGGTCACGACTTCCCTTCGTCCAAGGGACGACTCGTCCCTCGGCCCAGAATTTGCACAAACAGCAGTAACAACAACAATGGCTCTAAAATCCCAAGATTCCAACCAAATGCATCCTAAGTTATGAACCTAAAGGGCATTTCCAACTTGGGTAACTTTAATCTACTCCTTTAACTCCATGAAATCAAGTCTTAAACCTAGATCCATTCAACTTCCATAACTCACAATATTTCTACAAACCCATCAAGGTTCTAAATCAACACATTCAACTCCCAATAGGTTTCCCAAGCAAGAAATCACCACATAAGAACAAGAATCACAAGAAATATTCATGAGCATTCATGAGAAGAGAAGTCATAACAACTTACTTGGATTTTAGAAGGAAATGCTTGATCTTTCTAGCTAGAAGGTTTCCTCTAGATCACCCAACTTCAATGGAGCTCTAGGACTTGAATTTTGGTGAAGAAAGTCTTGGATTTCCAAAGCTTGTGCAAAGGCTTCAATGGTGTCCCTTAGTTCTCCCTTGGTTGAAGATGAGTAGTGAATGAGGAATGAAGGGGAAGGGGGGAAGGGAGTAGGAGGAAGTAAGGGATGGACACTTGGCATGAAGGAGGAAGTTCCTACAAATTGGCCCCCCCATGGAACTATCTATCTAGGCTTTCACCCAACCCAAATAAATTAATTTAAATCTTTATCCCATTAATTTATTCTACTCATTTAACCTCCCCACATTATTTATCATTTTCCCATTTTTATTATTATCCAAGTTTATTTATTTAATGTCCAATAAATTCTTATAAGATTCTAAATTTATTTCTCACCCAATTTATCCTAAATTTAGAATCTAAAGACATAATTAAACACATAAAGATAGCATAAATATTAAAAGCATATAATTTAATATTTAAAATGATTGCCTAGGGTTGGGGTCGTCACAGTAGGTCTTCCAAAACCTCCCGAGGTTTTATGCCGGCGAACAATTTGTTCAAGGGCTTTCCTCGTCAAAATCCTTTGTCATTTTCATTTTGATTACACACACAAATCTATATTCCATTGCACCCAATTCTTTCCTTGAAATATTTGGTTATTTACAATCACTTGTCGAAATTTGACCAAAACAATTTGGCGCCGTCTGTGGGAACTTTGGTTTTTTAGATTTGTTTAGAACATCAAAATGGTCAATCCAACTTCCGGTCAGGTAACCTCGGTAACCTCCGCGGTGGGGGCAAGGCGGCGGGAGCAGCAAGATGCACCTCGAGAGACGACCGCGTCCGAAATCAATTTTGGTTTCGTGACTAATATGGCAACAATGTTGAATGGGCGAATAAGCGAATGGATGCTCGGCGAGGATACCAATACTATGATTTTCAATGCAATTGAGAGTGCGAAAAGGGAATCAAGTTGAGCCTCAAGTTGTAACTCCATTATCACCTTTATTTCCTAGAACTCTTTTTGGTGCAGTGCGGGGGCAATCTTGGAGACATCCCCATGGCGAGTGCGGTCTGGTGATAGTACAAGCTGTGACAACTAGTCAAGTTGCCCAACATGGTCACACCTTCGCATTCGGCCAACCCGTGCCAACATCTTGCTATACTTATGCCACTCCGTCTTTAGGACAAACGGGAGTTTTTATAATGCATTTGATCACTCTTCTTCTCAATTTTATGCTAGCACTTTTTGCAGAAAGTCAAGTTGCTAGAGAGTTGCGGCGGATCAAAGAGATGATTAGGAATGTGCACAGGTTACCTTGCCTTATCATCCGGCTTCTCCGGCTTGTTATAATGAGTCTCGCTTTGTTCCAGCGATAGCCAACATGGAGATCCCGAAGAGATTTGCAAAGTGCCCCACATGAAGAAGTACGACGGGAGCACGGATCCGGTAGAGCATGTGTTGCTATACCAAGAATTAATGGACATTATCGGCATTCCTTCAATCTTCAAAGAAAGCCTGTCTTTGTAGGGGCTTTGGTTCCACCTTGTGCGGACCGGCTTTGAAATGGCTAACCGGCCTATCCCTAAACTCTATATCATCTTATTCTCAATTAGTCAATATGTTTATGAATCAATTTTCATGTAATAGAGCTTTTGAGAAACTAACTAGTGACCTCTACGGGGTGGTGCAACAACCCGACGAAAGCTTGAAAGACTATTTGAACGGGTTCAACAAAGAGGCAGTGACTATCCCCAACTTGAACATGTCCACGGCCACCGAGGCATTCGATTGGGCTTGAAGAAGGGATCACCTTATTATGACGAATTGGTTATGACTCCATGCAAGAGACTTGAAGATGTCGGGACGAGAGGCACATTAAATTCATCGGATGGAAGAAGATAAGCTCATAGTCCTAAAATAACCACAATGAGGCGACAAAATGAGAAAAGATGACCACCTATCTTCAACATGTCAAAATGTTAGCAAAAACGGTACCTCAAGTTGTATTCCATGTAAGTTGTCATTTTTTCATAAAAGCAAACTCCAAAAACGGGTATGTTTTAAATTTTGCCAAGTCATTTATTTATGTTTGTCAATTCTTATGTTATGCTAAAAATTCTTGCGACTTAAGCATCGGAGGGGTAAAGCTAACACCCAATCCTAACATGAATTTGTTTTGCAAGGTATACAACTTGAACAAACGGCTTAGGCTCAACATGTTGACACGCCGGTACGGGCGATACATGTTGAGACCTAAGCTGGAAGCAGCTCAACATGTTGACACGCCGGTGCGGGCGATACATGTTGAGACCTAGGCAAAGCAGTCAAACATGTTGACACGCCAAGAGTACGGGCGATACATGTTGAGACCTAAGGCTGGAGCCGAGCTCAGCATGTTGACACGCCGGTACGGGCGATACATGTTGAGACCTAGGCTGGAGCGGGTCAAACATGTTGACACGCCGATGCGGGCGATACATGTTTGAACTGGGAAGAAAGGCTCAACATGTTGACACGCCGCATGTGGCGATACATGTTGAGACCTAAACTGGGCAGTCAAACATGTTGACAGCGCCGGGACGGGCGATACATGTTTGGACTGAAGAAGAATTTCAACATGTTGACACGCCGATCTGGCGATACATGTTGAAACTTTAGCCTGGAGAGGATAGAACATGTTGACATGCCGGGACGGGTGATACTTGTTCTATTTCTTCAAGCGAATTAAGGTTTCGACACCTTCGCACAGGCGCACGTTTTCACACTTATTCAAGTTGTGAACTATTGGTTATAACATTAACATGTTACCAAACGAAATAAGGTTCCGACACCTTCGCACAGGCGCACGTTTTCACACTTATTCAAGTTGTGAACTATTGGTTGTAACATTTTCATGTTACCTACGGTTTATAACATTTACATGTTATCTAAAGAACAAACAAAGTGTCTCTCAAAGACATGCCAAATCAAATTTAAAAATTTTGAGGACCAACCCTCATCTAACATTCCAAATTTCAAACACCTTAAACTAATGTTTCTTAAAGCTTTATCTTGGTTTCTATCAAGGACTTAGAAGCATCATTCAAGGCGTTCGACAACTCTTTAGGCGTAATCAACCGCTTCCTTAATATCGATGGGGAGAGTAGCGGTTTTAAAATTCCTTGAATCTCCAAGTTTTCTCCGATTCAAGAAATTTTGGGGGCAATTGTTGGGGACGGATTTTTCACTATATGTATATGGTTGGCATCTTAAGCGGGTCAACATGTCAAGACGCCTCGGTATCCCGATCTCTGACTTGACCTCTACAACTTGACCTCTACAACTTGACCTCCACAACTTGGTCTACAACTTGGTCCACAAGTTGACTTTTTACATGTTGACTTTACATGTTGAGTTCACATCTTGGACCGACATCTTGGCTCGACGTCTTCATCAACATCTTGAAGCCGGACCAACTTGGGAGCCGGTTTTGCGGTTGCTATTTTTAGGAGCCATATGCGCATACCAGTTCAACCACGACTCTCCACCAACTGCCGAGTTTCTCTCAACAAACAACAA